>CALNVZ010003430.1:28544358-28594340 GCA_940671915.1 Paracentrotus lividus | reverse complement strand
GGGGGGGCGCCAACTTTGAAAAAAAAAAATCTTGCGAGCGAAGCGAGCAAACGAGCGCGAATCGCGAGTTTAAAACATTCCCCGAGGCCATTATACTTACCTAAAAAGAGGAATTTAAACAATTTTATTTTACTCCTATGAAACAAAAAATAATAATATATTCTAGGGGGGGGGGGAATCGGAATACTTTAAACAAAACTTTAGTGGTTTGAATATATATTCTAAATTGCCACTATGAATACGATTATTACCCCATTATAATTACATGAGATGTTGCGAGCGCAAACTTTGCCATTCAATTACCTGGAAGAACGGCATGTTATGCCGAAGTTTTATGCCAGAGGCGGTGGGAGGAATTGAAACGATGGAAAAGGGGCATTTTCCTGAAAGGGGCAACTGAGAGCACAAGCATAAAAGAGAAATGTATTCGGACGAATAGGGGGTGCGCCCAAAAAGTTGCATTTTAATGATGCTCTTGAGAATGTGTTTTGTATTTCATTAATGAAAAAAGCAAAGCGAGTGCAAGCCGAGCCGAAAATTTTTAGCATTATTGAGATAATTGTGCATATAGATCCTATTTAGTATCGCGAGCGCGAAGCGTGATTGCGAATTTGAGGTAAAAATTCGGGGTAGGGTACATGCAGGTAATATGGCCAGCAGGTAATATGGGCCACCTGAAGCAAATCATTCGTGACCGTCGACCGGTGGACCGGTGACCGGTATGAGCACCATAATGTTGTTCATATGAACTGTATAACGTAAATATATCGTCGTGAGAGCATCTAATGCCGAAATTTCTCTGAGAAATTGCTGAAAACCAACGAGAGTAGGTAAAACTTACGGCAATTTTTACCCTGATGTAAAATTGATATTTCACAGAATGTGATGGTGAAAGAGTGTTTCAGGGTAACCTCAATGTTGGTATATTTAGTAAGCTTATAGTTTCATTTTTGATCATACTAGCGTGTACAGGTCAATTTGTTTTAGTGAAGGGGTGCAATGTTGCATTGAATGCTTGCCTAACACAGCAACATTAGTGCAGGTAATATGGGACATCCAAAATGGCGGAAATGATTCTGGTACTTAGTATTGGGATGAGGCATCAATCTCTTTGCTACGATTTTTTGGGGTATATTCACAGTATCTTATTGCAGGCCTATATTGACTTGTATATGAAAATAATATTAATAATATATTAAAAAAAGAAATAATATACAAAATACATAACAATAAAAATATATGTCAAAGGATTTACTGAAGGGTCTTATAATTTCAAATTATATCTTAAAGTTAATGATTTTCAACATTTTAAGCAAATTCCAGACATGGTAGAGTCATTGTAGTTTTTAAAATGTACATTAAATACATGTGCCCATATTACCTGCACATTGCAGGAATATGGGCACTTTGGTAATGACGTCAACATTTGAATATTGCAGACAGGGGTGTTGGATAATGTTTTTCTTCACAATAAAAAAGTAGAGCTAGTAGTCATTGATTCATATAAAACAAGATTAGACTGTGTGTCTATTTCGTAATTTTATGAAATTAGGCAAATGTGCTTAGGGGGCCCATATTACCTGCATGTACCCTATAAAAACTTATATGGCATAAATAAAGGGCATTTTCTAATACTAGAATATTGTAGATAATTGTTGTATTATAGACCCTATTTAGTATCCGCGAGCTTCGAACGCGAGCTAAATTTTTTTAAAGGTAAAAATTGGAGCTATTTGTGCATTCATGATTTAGTATCAAGAGCGCGAAAGCAAGAACCGAAAATTTGGAGTTTTAAAAAACTATGGGCATTTCAATATTAGTTTTTCTTAGATAATGTGTCTTATAAACCCTATTCAGTTTCGCGAAGCGAAGCGCGAGTAAAATTTTGAGTTATTGTACATTATACAGTCTGTGTCAATAAAAATGGTACAGTTGGAAAACATTTTTTTATAGTGTGAAGATTAATATCAACGTGTATTGTTGTTATTTTCATAAAGCAGGAATATCACTCTTTCTTCTGCAATTTTTTTTCATCACATTTGGTGCAGTATTTTTTGAGATATGACTAATTTTCTACAATCAGAAAAAATCCATTTCGCACGCCTCGTCCATGCCTTTTGTACGATTTCGCATAATGACCTGAATTCAGCGCTCCAGAACAATAGAAGTTGCGTAATTTCGATTTGTTCCTCGTCGCCAAAACTTAGCATAACTTTTGTTTTACGAAAGCAAATTATACAGGACAAAAGCGCCATCAGCCAAGAAAAATCTTTTGGCTTTAATTTGATACCACAAACACACATTATATGAAAAGATTTCACACCTAAATGATTTTTTCCCCACTGTACCATTTTTTTTGACACAGACTGTATACTCTACTGAATTGGTATTGCGAGCACGTAGCGCCCGCTGAAAATATTGAGGTAAGATTTGGAGTTATTTGTGCATATATGATTTAGTATCTGCGGAGCCAAAGCGCGAGCAGAAAAGTTGGGGTTTTAAAAGATATAAGCAATAAATAAAGGGGCGAGTTCTAGTATTCCCACGAGGCCGACTATTTTTTCCCAGGAGGCCGAGGGCCACGAGCCTTTTTTTTTATAAAATTTTGAAACTTTAGTTTTAAATATTTTCCTTATTTTCACTCTTCGTCACTAAGTAATTTTTTTTCTTTAAAAAAAGGCGTTTGAGCAGAAGGCCTATATTGCCAAATACAATATGAGAAAAAATTGGCCTCGTGGGCCTCTCCCCACATTTTTTTCTTTGTAATGTCGTTTAGAACCAAGTAAAGCCTATTTTCGCGCTTCATATTGAATAAAGATGGGCGAAATTGTACAAGCATCGGGCCTCATTCCCTTCTCTTTCTTTCTTTTTCTAACTTTTTCTTCTTTTCTCTCCTTTTCTTTTTTCTCCCTTTTTCTCCTCCTTTTTTTTTTTCGGGGGGGGGGGCCGGGCCCCCCCTGCATCCGCGCCTGAGACGTCTCCGCGACAATTTAAAACTGTCTCAAAGCCGTTTCAAAACCGTCTCAGTCCAAGTAGTCCCACATCCGTTTCTGCGATTCCGGAATCATGAAGAACGCCGTGCGCGGTGACTATAGAAGATGTCTCCCAAAAAGTTTCAAAACCGTCTCCAAGTCTTTCAAAACCGTCTCAAAGTAGTTCCCAAATCCGTCTCAAAGTAGATTTCCGCGACTGAAATACCACCATAGTCACAATAAAGACTTGCATAGAATCAAGAGAATATGCCACAGTGATTGAAATACTTCATTTTATGCGCTACTTCACCGTGCCAAGAGTGTGAGTGGTTGAAATATGATCGGCTTCACGATTGTTTTTTAATACGTAATTTTTAAACAAGCAAGTCTTGCTTGACAACTACAAGTCTGTCTAGAGTTTACCCAACATGTGCGTTCCACGCAGCCAACAAGCTAGTGTTGGTGCTATCTCACTGTCGCTGGAGACGTCTCCCGCGACGAAATAGAAATTTCGTTTCCGCGACGGAGACGTTCACGGAGCTCTCCCGCGACAATTTATGGAGAAAAAAAAACCAATCCCGTCTCCGAAATTCAGGAGACGTCTCCGAGACGTCTCGGAGACGTCCCTAATACATATTTTCCGTCGCGGAAACGAAATTTCTATTCTGTCGCGAGACGTCTCCACGAAGTGTGAGATAGCACCCTATGATATTGATTTCCAAATAATTGTTACAGTGCATTCTAAAATAACAGGTTGTTTGAATATCCTCGTTACTTTGTCCCGGGAAAGTATAATAAGGGTGCTATCTCACTTTCGCGGAGACTTTCTCCGCGACAGAATAGGAATTCTCGTCTCTGCGACGGGATAAATAGTAATTAGAGACGTCTCGCGGACAATTATATGAAAAAAAAAATACGTTTCTCGAGACGTCTCGGAAACGTCTCTAATCTATTCTATCCGTCGCGGAGACCGAAAATTTCTAATTCTGTCGCGGCAAACGTCTCCGCGAAGTGATATAGCACCCTAATTTTCTCAACCTCTCCAAATCACTTATTAGACAGTGTCTTCCACCATTTCAACTTTCATGATCAGGACACTAGTTTCACTCTAATGAACCTATTCTATTTAAAGACGGCGTATCGCATAAACGGTCCTCTCAATCATTTATACAGAAGAACTATTCATTTAGATCATTACCATGATGGTTTATCGCATTCCAGCACCGCAAATGGTCCCAGTCACACTTAAACCAAAGTGGCACGACACTGCTAACATGGCTAATGCGATGATTGTAATACGCTTGCCATCGATCTGGTGCATGGCTCATTGGTCTGAATGAATAATCGCATCTGAAGCAGGTATACGGTTAAAAGCAGTATGTGCAGCAATCGACTTGTAGCCATCGACATCTCTCGCAGGGTTTGAGCTTGACAAGTAATATTTGGCGCTTTTGCCTGAATCGTACATTTAAGAAGATCTCTCTAGAACGTTTATGTCATGGCATCTCCATACCTGGTGTTGGTTTGTCACCATCTGCAGTATGGGCAGGCCGTTTTCTCCATTGAGACGCTTTTTGCAGAGGGCAAAGGAAACCTGCAAATCCTTATACAGATTTCAATAAAAGGAAGATGGGTAAGTTATGATTTTCAAATTTTAATGTCCTATAAAGGTCTTGTGGTATATTACTAATACAGAATATAATGACATCTCCTACAGTATCCACTTCTCCCGTTTTATATTTTCTGTTCATGAATATCAACCACGCCAATAACCCCCACACCATTTCAGATTCTTTAACATGGGGGTGGGAAGGGAGCAGGGTGTATACATTGCAAAACGACGCCTGATTAAACATGAATCACACAGATGAACGTTATTTAAGAATAGAAGGAGTGGGACCTTTTTTCTAGAAATGTCTTTTCTTCTCAGTTCGGTAGAGTATAAGCTCCAATATTGTGAGATTCCCTGTTTGAAACTAAGTCGATGCGCTATCATCATCTTTGCACATTGGTTTCCCAAGAGTAAGACTATAGGACATAATATCTCTCTCCATATAGTCCGCTCTTCGGCTTATAAACTTGCACACGATTAAAAGTACTTTCTCAGCAGTCAAACTATATTATCAATTAATAGATAAATTGAGAACTTGAGATTCTTGGAGGCACTGTCAGAAATCATGCCCAATTTCCGATGCTCTTGTAATGAAGTCTGGATTTTTATTGTTAAATCAATTCCGAATGTTCTATATTTTCTATTTCATGTCATTTTTCAGCCCTTGATCTTGAAGATGACGTCATTTGAAATCGCAATGGTGGATGACTAGAGAGAGAGAGGTATGGAGAAGAGATTTGTCATGACCCCGGAACTAAAAGCTAAACAAGATGTCGCTCCACAGAAAGGTATTAAAATTGTCAATTTTTAAGCCGAATTGTAACACTCAAAAATATGCATTAACAACCAAAATATATATGTGACTGTAGGTGAATGAATATTAATGATTGAAAGTAGATTTACACAATCACCATAAACACGAAGAATGTGATTGTGTAAGTAATGGAAAATCTTTAATCTCTTTATAACTACGAACAGTATAGAAAATAAGCATGATAAGTGCTGATGACACAGGAAATCAAGAATCCATGATTTGAAGAATGGGGGGGGGCACGGGAATTTTAAACTGGAAAACTGCTCTATACATTGTCTTGCATGCCCACCAACAACAACAGAACAGAATGTCTGGATCAGCGGACCGCATGATTTATTGCAAAAACATGATACAGTTTTAATTGAAACATGATTTTAACGATTTGATATTATGTTGAGTTTAACATTTTGTTCATTAGATCTGCCCTAAACCGGGTGTGTTGATTGCGTGTGATTTTTTGGATGTTGGTATAGGAATGAGGGCAGATCGTGGGTAATTATGGCCCCCTTTTCAACATTTCCTATATTACTACCATTAAATGAAAAGTCCAATGATATTCTAATTATGTAAAAATACAGTCAATCTATATACCTATATATATACAAAAGAAAGTATAAACCTGCTACTTTCTCATTTGCATTTAATTACCATTATGTTAACAACTTTGGGGCCATAATTACCCACGGGTTGGGGTATTTATGGCCCCTATTGTAATGACTGTATGAATTTCAAAGATATTATGCTCATTAATGATGGTAATGTATAATAAATGTTGTTGGGTATTCCTAATACACTTATCAACCACCAACAATGATTAGTCAATAATTGGTTCAGCCAAAATGTTTGAAATTTTGCAATCAAAGCAATACATGTATTTATGTACAAAATCGTACAAGTTAATGTCCCCATCTACGCTTATCTGCGCTTATACACTGTTTATGCATTGGGGGCAATAATACCCCAAATGACATTTTCAATTTGATCCCCCTTTACAGCTCTACTCTTGAAGATATTCAGGTGGAAGTTTTTCTGTTGTGTTTTTTACTTCCTATTGTTTCAGTTTCAATCAAAATTTCATCTTAAATGATTTTAATTAATGATATCACACCCACATAAAAAAAGCAGACTTGCCACTTTCCAACGAACAGAATTGTAATTGCCGTACATTTTAGGCTCCCCTAAGCACAAAAATTTCATGAAATGGCTTATTTTTCTCATATGATAGAAGGAAGAGTTTAGCTAGGCATGTGTAAAAATTAAATTATCATTGTGTAATGCAGCAAAGAATTATAAGCTCTCAAAGACAAAGGGGCCATAATTACCCCCAGATCTTCCCCTACAGTTTATTAAATCAACCTGAAATCACAATTTTCAAAACTTATGTTCATATTTTCGATTCATTCTTTAATCTTGGTAGCACAAGAAATTTATTAATAGTCAACATAGCCAACGGAAAATAACCAGCAAATCTCAATACAAACATTTTTTCTAATAATATCACACATTAATGAGAGTGCCGATTTTTCATTTCGGAAGTCAAAGGCGAAGGAGACACCCAAGATCGAAAAGTGGTGTTACATCCATAATATTTTACGCAAACTCAATTTAAAATCACAAAATTACTCCCTTTCACCGGGTACTGGAAACCAATGTACATGTTAACAATTAACCTTATTTAAGATTTTAAATGCATCTACAAAAAAGTTGGGTTCTTTTACCATTTTCCCAGTATTCTTACATCTCCAAAGCTAGCATTTGATTTAAGTATAGAATTTGTGTGTTGAGTTTGTATAGAAATACAATTTATTAGAAGATCATAACAACTACAAAAATTAGTCCGTGTTTTTTTATTCATTATTATTTTCATACCATTGTGCTAGCATCAAATAAAGTTTGCTCGATACATTACCAAGTAAGTGTTCACAGTCCTATTTCTTTTCTTTGTCTTGGATCTTTAAAGATTGTGCTTAGAGAATATTGTAATTAAACTTTCTCTCTCTTTAAAGAGAAGAATATAATAAATATATATATTTCTTGACTACGGAGAGTTTTACACTTGGTATGAAGATTTTGCGAGTTCTCACGGAGACAAGAAGGTAATCCGCTATAAACTTAAGTATTACTATCCAGTACAAAGATAATCTTCACTCTCTAACATTCTGTCTCCTCTTATCATTTTTTATACATTGTTAGGCTATACCCCACAAACTATACACTCGCCTATCAAAAAGACGCTAAGCGAGTCCAGAGCAGAAGTGTGTTAAGTCCCTATGAACTGGGATCAGACAGAGCTTTGAACACCCTAACTTACAAGAGACAGGAATCTGCTAAAGAATAAAATGAGATCTCCTGCAAAGCAGTGAGGATGAAGTCTTCAGAGCAGGTTATGATAAGTTGATTAATAAGGACAAGATCTTAATAATATATCTTTATATTTGAATATATTTTAGTGAGAACATTTCTAAATAAAAGTACCAAATATGACACATTTTTATTTGTAAATACTTAGCTTCCGACAACAAAGAAATCTCGATATACGATAACAGCGAAAAATTGATTGCTCATGTTGCATGTTGAGTGGTATTGACCTAACTAGTAGTATATGCTCTAGGCTGAAATAGACCTCCTTCTACTATTAACTGTGCCCAATGTACCATGTACATGTTTCCACCCAGCCCACTATTAATAATTTTTAAAACTCGCAGAACAATATATCAATATTCAGAAGTCATGGATAAACCCCTCTTTTCATAATCAATTAATTAGAAAGATTGATAGTAGATTATAAAATGTATGTGTATAGTGGTCATGTAGTATACTCGCTGAATCAAGCTAGTATACACTTTAAATAGTATGAACGATGTCATTCATAATATAATATTAATAAATCATTATCTATCACCTTCTAATAAATTAACAAATCACATACAATGTACAGTAGGAACTATTTATAATTAGTATAACCTCAGGAATTTATGAGCAATATGATAATCTCTCCATCTTCTACTTTTTATTCATAACTTACAACATTTTGATATTAACTCTAAGAGCACATGAATAATTGGGAATTGCCCAATCAACATAATACAGGAGCAACTACTAAACAGGCAACTCGTGGCTGAGCGAGGGCGAGAAAGGATGTAATTGCACTATATAAAGATGCAGGTTTTAAATAGCTTCGCCCTATATTTGTCCTAGCAAGACCAGTGTCATATGTTTGTAACGTGCACAAAGAACTTTTTAACATTAAATGAAATTCACGACATTTTCACACTGAACATTTTTTTCATAGGAGCGCCGTAGCAATGAAAAATAATTTTTTGAAAAATAAATTTTTTTTTTGTTCTACAACTTTGTTGCCTAGAAATTCGTTTTGTTATTATATAAACGTTACCAAAAATTTGGGGACAAGCTGTGTACTGAGCACGACTGCGTGACGTGAATAGAGTAAGTCTAGAGGCTTCTAAAGTATACCTTATCATTATATATTCAAACTGTTGTTGATCTTGGATCTCATTAATAATCATTATTCATGCGCAAATAGAAGTGCTTAATTGAATCAGCCCCGGTCGCTTTTGTTACCATATTGCTGTAGTCTGTTATGCTTACCCACATACATGTACATGTACGACATGACAAGGTGCTATGCATTGATGCCCAATAATCATAACCAATTTCCATTGATTTATTATGACTCGGGAATCGGAATACTTTAAACAAAACTTTAGTGGTTTGAATATATATTCTAAATTGCCACTATGAATACGATTATTACCCCATTATAATTACATGAGATGTTGCGAGCGCAAACTTTGCCATTCAATTACCTGGAAGAACGGCATGTTATGCCGAAGTTTTTATGCCAGAGGCGGTGGAAGGAATTTGAAACGATGGAAAAGGGGCATTTTTCCTGAAAAGGGGGCAACTGAGACCACAAGCATAAAGAGAAATGTATTCGGACGAATAGGGGGTGCGCCCAAAAAAAGTTGCATTTTAATTGATGCTCTTGAGAATGTGTTTTGTATTTCATTAATGAAAAAAGCAAAGCGAGTGCGAAGCGCGAGCCGAAAATTTTTAGCTATTATTTGAGATAATTGTGCAATATAGATCCTATTTAGTATCCGCGAGCGCGAAGCGTGATTAGCGAACTTTGAGGTAAAAATTCGGGGTAGGGTACATGCAGGTAATATGGGCCAGCAGGTAATATGGGCCACCTGAAGCAAATCATGTCGTGACCGTCGACCGGTGACCGGTGACCGGTATGAGCACCATAATGTTGTTCATATGAACTGTATACGTAAATATATCGTCGTGAGAGCATCTAATGCCGAAATTTCTCTGAGAAAATTGCTGAAAACCAACGAGGTAGGTAAAACTTACGGCAATTTTTTACCCTGATGTAAAATTTGATATTTCACAGAATGTGATGGTGAAAGAGTGTTTCAGGGGGTAACCTCAATTGTTTTGTATATTTAGTAAGCTTATAGTTTCATTTTGATCATACTAGCGTGTACAGGTCAATTTGTTTTAGTGAAGGGGTGCAATGTTGCATTGAATGCTTGCCTAACACAGCAACATTAGTGCAGGTAATATGGGACATCCAAAATGGCGGAAATGATTCTGGTACTTAGTATTGGGATGAGGCATCAATCTCTTTGCTACGATTTTTTGGGGTATATTCACAGTATCTTATTGCAGGCCTATATTGACTTGTATAATGAAAATAATATTTAAATAATATTAAAAAAAGAAATAATATACAAAATACATAACAATAAAATATATAGTCAAAGGATTTACTGAAGGGTCTTATAATTTCAAATTATATCTTAAAGTTAATGATTTTCAACATTTTAAGCAAATTCCAGACATGGTAGAGTCATTGTAGTTTTTAAAATGTACATTAAATACATGTGCCCATATTACCTGCACATGCAGGTAATATGGGCACTTTGGTAATGACGTCAACATTTGAATATTGCAGACAGGGGGGTTGGGGATAATTGTTTTTCTTCACAATAAAAGTTAGAGCAGTAGTCATTGATTCATATAAACAAAGATTAGACTGTGTGTCATTTCGTAATTTTATGCAAATTAGGCAAATGTGCTTAGGGGGCCCATATTACCTGCATGTACCCTATAAAAACTTATATGGCATAAATAAAGGGGCATTTTCTAATACTAGAATATTGTAGATAATTGTGTATTATAGACCCTATTTAGTATCCGCGAGCTCGAAGCGCGAGCTAAATTTTTTTAAAGGTAAAAATTGGAGCTATTTGTGCATCATGATTTAGTATCAACGAGCGCGAAGCAAGAACCGAAAATTTGGAGTTTTAAAAAACTATGGGCAATTTCAATATTAGTTTTTTCTTAGATAATTGTGTCTTATAAACCCTATTCAGTGTTCGCGAGAGCGAAGCGCGAGCTGAAAATTTTGAGTTAATTGTACATTATACAGTCTGTGTCAAATAAAATGGTACAGTTGGAAAACATTTTTTTATAGTGTGAAGATTAATATCAACGTGGTATTGTTGTTTATTTTCATAAAGCAGGAATATCACTCTTTCTTCTGCAATTTTTTTTCATCACATTTGGTGCAGTATTTTTTGAGATATGACTAATTTTCTACAATCAAGAAAAATCCATTTTCGCACGCCGTCCCATGCCTTTGTGTACGATTCGCATAATGACCGTGAATTCAGCGCTCCAGAACAATAGAAGTTGCGTAATTTCGATTTGTTCCTCGTCGCACAAAACTTGCATAACTTTTGTTTTACGAAACAAATTATAACAGGACAAAGCGCATCAGCAGAAAAATATTTTGGCTTTAATTTGATACCACAAACACACATTATATGAAAAGATTTCACACCTAAATGATTTTTTCCCCAACTGTACCATTTTTTTTGACACAGACTGTATACTCTACTGAATTGGTATTGCGAGCACGTAGCGCCCGCTGAAAATATTGAGGTAAGATTTGGAGTTATTTGTGCATTATGATTTAGTATCTGCGAGCGCAAAGCGCGAGCAGAAAAGTTGGGGTTTTAAAAGATATAAGCAATAAATAAAGGGGCGAGTTCTAGTATTCCCACGAGGCCGACTATTTTTTCCCAGGAGGCCGAGGGCCCACGAGGCCTTTTTTCTTTATAAAATTTTGAAACTTTAGTTTTAAATATTTTCCTTATTTTCACTCTTCGTCACTAAAGTATTTCTTTTTCTTTAAAAAAAGGCGTTTGAGCAGAAGGCCTATATTGCAAAATACAATATGAGAAAAAATTGGCCTCGTGGGCCTTCCCCACATTTTTTTCTTAGTAATGGTCGTTTAGAACCAAGTAAAGCCTATTTTCGCGCTTCATATTGAATAAAGATGGGCGAAAATTGTACAAGCATCGGGCCTCATTCCCTTCTCTTTCTTTCTTTTTCTACTTTTTCTTCTTTTCTCTCCCTTTTTCCTTCTTTCTCCCTTTTTCTCCTCCTTTTTTTTTTTCGGGGGGGGGGGGCCGGGCCCCCCTGCATCCGCGCCTGAGACGTCTCCGCGACAATTTTCAAAACTGTCTCAAAGCCGTTTCAAAACCGTCTCAAAGTAGTCCCACATCCGTTTCTGCGATTCCCGCGAATCATGAAGCGTCGCGGTGACTATAGAAGATGTCTCCGCAAAAAGTTTCAAAACCGTCTCCAAGTCGTTTCAAAACCGTCTCAAAGTAGTCCCAAATCCGTCTCAAAGTAGTTTCCGCGACGTGAAATACCACCATAAGTCACTAATAAAGACTTGCATAGAATCAAGAGAATATGCCAGGTGATTGAAATACTTCATTTTATGCCTACTTCACCGTGCCAGATGTCAGTGGTTGAATAGACCGGTTCACTGATTGTATGCGTAATTTTTTAACAAAGGTTCATCTTGACAACTAAAAAGCTTGTCTGAGGTTTACCCAACATTCCAGCAACAACTATGGGTGCTATCTCACTTCGCGGAGACGTCTCCACGAAGTGAGATAGCACCCTATGATATTGATTCCAAATAATTGTACAGTGCATTCTTAAAATAACAGGTTGTTTGAATACCTCGTTACTTTGTCCCGGGAAAGTATAATAAGGGTGCTATCTCACTTCGCGGAGACTTCTCCGCGACAGAATAGGAATTCCGTCTCCGCGACGGATAAATAGTATTAGAGACGTCTCCGCGACAATTTATGAAAAAAAAATACGTCTCCGAGACGTCTCGGAAACGTCTCTAATACTATTTATCCGTCGCGGAGACGAAATTTCTATTCTGTCGCGGAAACGTCTCCGCGAAGTGAGATAGCACCCTAATTTTCTCAACCTCTCCAAATCACTTTTAGACAGTGTCTTCCACATTTCAACTTCATGATCAGGACACTAGTTTCACTCTAATGAACCTATCTATTTAAAGACCGATTATCGCATTAAACGGTCCTCTCAAATCATTATACAGAAGAACTATTCATTAGATCATTACATGATGGTTTCATTCGCATTCCAGACACCGCAAATGGTCCCAGTCACACTTAAACCAAAGTGGCACGACACTGCTAACATGGCTAATGGCATGATTGTAATCGCTTGCCATCGATCTGGTGCATGGTCTCATTGGTCTGAATGAATATCGCATCTGAAGCAGGTATACGGTTAAAAGCAATGTGCAGCAATCGACTTGTAGCCATCGACATCTCTCGCAGGGTTTGACTTGACAAGTAATATTTGGCGGCTTTGCCTGAATCGTACATTTAAGAAGATCTCTCTAGAACGGTTTATGTCATGGCATCTCCATACCTGGTGTTGTTTGTCACCATCTGCAGTATGGGCACCGTTTTCTCCATTGAGACGCTTTTTGCAGAGGGCAAAGGAAAACCTGCAAATCCTTATACAGATTTCAATAAAAAGGAAGATGGTAAGTTATGATTTTCAATAATTGCCTATAAAGGTCTTGTGGATATACTAATACAGAATATAATGACATCTCCTAACAGTATCCATTTCTCCCTTTTATATTTCTGTTCATGAATATCAACCACGCCAAAACACCCCCACACCCATTTCAGGATTCTTTAACATGGGGGTGGGAAGGGAGCAGGGTGTATACATTGCAAAACGACGCCTGATAAACATGAATCACAGATGAACGTTATTTAAAGAAGTAGAATGTCTTTTCTCTCAGTCGGTAGAGTATAAGCTCTCAATATTGTGAGATTCCCTGTTTGAAACCTAAGTCGATGCGCTATCATCATCTTTGCACATTGGTTTCCCAAGAGTAAGACTATAGGACATAATATCTCTCTCCATATAGTCCCTCTGGTCGCTTATAACTTCACACATTAAAGTACTTTCTCAGCAGTCAAACTATATTATCAATTAATAGATAAATTGAGACTTGAGATTCTTGGAGGCACTGTCAGAAATCATGCCCAATTTCGATGCTCTTGTAATGAATCTAGATTTTTATTGTTAAATCAATTCCGAATGTTCTATATTTCTATTTCATGTCAATTTTTCAGCCCTTGATCTTGAAGATGACGTCATTGAAATCGCAATGGGTGATGACAGGAGAGAGGTATGGAAAGAGATTGTCATGACCCCGGAACTAAAAGCTAACAAGATGTCGCTCAACAGAAAGGTATTAAAATTGTCAATTTTAAGCCGAATGTAACACCAAAATATGCATTAACAACCAAAATATATATGTGACTGGTAGAATATTATGAATTGAAAGTAGATTTACACAATCACCATAAACGAAGAATGATTGTGTAGTAATGGAAAATCTTTAATCTCTTTATAACTACGAACAGTATAGAAAATAAGCATGATAAGTGCTGATGACACAGGAAATCAGAATCCATGATTTGAAGATGGGGGGGGGGCACGGGAATTTAACTGGAAACTGCTCTATACATTGTCTTGCATGCCCCACAACAACAACAAGAACAGAATGTCTGGATCAGCGACCGCATGATTTATTGCAAAAACATGATACAGTTTTATGAAACAATGATTATTAACGATTTGATATTATGTTGAGTTTAACATTTTGTTCATTAGATCTGCCCTAACCGGGTGTGTTGATTGCGTGATTTTTGGATGTTGGTATAGGGGAGACTGGGGTAATTATGGCCCCCTTTTTCACATTTCCTATATTACTACCATTAAATGAAAAGTCCAATGATATTCTAATTATGTAAAAATACAGTCAATCTATATACCTATAATATACAAAAGAAAGTATAAACCTGCTACTTCTCATTTGCATATTAATTACCATTATGTTAACAACTTTGGGGGCCATAATTACCCCACGGGTTGGGGTATTTATGGCCCCTATTGTAATGACTGTATGAATTCAAAGATATTATGCTCATTAATGATGGTAATGTATAATAAATGTTGTTGGGTATTCCTAATACACTTATCAACCACCAACAATGATTTAGTCAATAATTGGTTCAGCCAAAATGTTGAAATTTTGCAATCAAAGCAATACATGTATTTATGTACAAAATCGTACAAGTTAATGTCCCCATCTACGCTTATCTGCGCTTATACACTGTTTATGCATTGGGGGCAATAATTACCCCAAATGACATTTTCAATTTGATCCCCCTTTACAGCTCTACTCTTGAAGATATTCAGGTGGAAGTTTTTCTGTTGTGTTTTTTACTTCCTATTGTTTCAGTTTCAATCAAAATTTCATCTTAAATGATTTTAATTAATGATATCACACCCCACATAAAAAAAGCAGACTTGCCACTTTCCAACGAACAGAATTGTAATTGCCGTACATTTTAGGCTCCCCTAAGCACAAAATTTCATGTAAATGGCTTATTTTTCTCATATGATAGAAGGAAGAGTTTAGCTAGGCATGTGTAAAAATTAAATTATCATTGTGTAATGCAGCAAAGAATTATAAGCTCTCAAAGACAAAGGGGCCATAATTACCCCAGTCTCCCCTACAGTTTATTAAATCAACCTGAAATCACAATTTCAAACTTATGTTCATATTTCGATTCATTTCTTTAATTTTCAGCACAAGAAAGTCAAGGGAAACCAGATCAAACTAAATGATAACAAAGAGACGTCATCGAAGAAGAGAACCAAAGATGAAATGCCTTTCGACAAATACCTTTCCGGAAGGAACCTTAAAATCTAATTTATCACAATTGGCATTCCAGCGATTGTTGGTTGTAAGAAATTATATTACCCAATTGCGTTGGGTGTATGTAAATTTGTGTTTTGAGAATATTTTGACCAAAATAATGCAAACGCAGGGGTGACTATTATAATGTTTGATCTAAAAGAACTTCTGGAAGTTATAGCCAATATTAAATGATTGAAATTCTTCGAAACCTATCACCCAAGGTATTGTACTGAAAGTAATTCATAAATCATTTTATAATAAAATTAACTTTAAAAATATATATATATATATACATCATTTAAACTATTTATTATGAATTAGCAATTGCCAATCATAAGGCCTCAAGGGAGGTCTGCCAGAGAACGTGAATGAATATTAAAATTTCCACTGGGATTTAAAACAAAAAGAAGAAAAAAATTATCAAGAATTATAATAATTGTTTATAAACATAAGAATAAACTGAATTGAATTCAGCGTTGTGAATACATGTATTCGTTTTGATAAATTATTGTGTGCAAAACGTTTCATAATTATTAAACAAGTTAGGCTATGGTCTATAATACTACAACAATGTTAAATAGGGCGTGCAAAATCTTATATTCTACAAAAATTATAATATGATAAAGATAGTGCCCATTAAATAGATTCATTTTGGAATAATTGTTTATATTTAAAAAAAAATCACTTTGACAATTTAAGTATTTCTGATTCATTTTTCTTCTTCTTGCGATCTAGTGTAATATGAAATGATTAAAAATGTTTAGATTAACTGCACATTTCGTTTATGCATTGATTAGTGTAAAATTATCTAATTTGACATCGCTCATTATAGTGATTTTAATGGGATCGGGCAAAAGTGAATTATTCATTATACATGACTATCAAATGTTTTGAATAAAGTAATGCGTTTTCGAAACTCGTTGAAGTACCCATTTGCTATAATGTATTTATCTTTTTTAGATTCCAATACTAGTGATTGGGTGAAGCAAGAATTGGTGGGGGAATACAGCAATAATATAAAGAAAGAGAGACAAAATACTTAGTAGTGTGAGAGAGAGAGAGAGAGATAGAGAGAGCGATATAGAGAGAGAGAGAGAGAGAGAGAGAGAGAGAGAGAGGAGGAGTGAAGAGACGAGAAGGGGGGGGGAAGGCGTAGGCAAGGAATGTGTGGAGGCCGAGCGCCAGTGACAGACCACCATTACCACCATCACCATCATCATCATCATCATCATCATCGTCATCATCATCGTAATCGTCATCATCAAAATTAAAAAAACGAATCTACACCCACGTTGGCCTACTGGTGGCCCCTCTCAATGGGAGATCGGTAAACTACTTTTATTTTTGTTCGTCCCATTCAGAGGTAGATTCAAGATTTGAGATTATAGGGGAGGGGTGCAGCCCGAAAAAATTAAAAATACGGGGGTGCAGCCAAAAACGCCCGCAAAAACGTCTGTTGTGCAATGAAAAAAAAAAAGAAAAAAAAAAGATAATAAATAAGAGGCACACGTTTTTGTACCCCTAGCGATATACATTTGCCTAGTTCTGCGCCTGATGAAGTACTAATTAATCCTCTCAAAAAAATTGTGGTGGGATCGAATGAATTGATTTTATTTCCAATGGATGCACTAAAAAAGATAGGTCTTCTGACAAACGGCCAATCAAATGCTCTGATAATGCTCGCTTGTGATTGGTTCATTGCTCGAGCCGAAAATCGATTGATGGACCCGCTGAAAAAAAGTAAACAGAACATGGAGATGAAACATCTCATAGACCAATCCTAGATATTTTGTAAGTATATTTACGATATGTGACTGTGATGTGTGTATTATTCTACAGTTGTTATTTTGTTTAAAAAGTATAGATAAATATGAAATACGGCAGTAGATGAAGAAACATATAATCAGAAAAAGTTGTTGTAGTCCCACGCGTTGACTTACAGGTCGTGTTCAGTAGTTTTTCTAATCCTCGAGAATGTCTGCGCACCTGTCTAGCCCCGGGCCCGCACGGAGAAAAGTTCCTCCATAATTTAGTAATTTATGCATGACGCTCGAATGATCACGAATTAGCATATGAAATACACTACCATTGTGCCTTCCAATGAACAATAGTCACGATAAAATTTAGATTTGTCATTTATTTTTTTGGTAAGTCCTCATTTCTTTATGCGTTTTGAAATATTGGGCGTACGTCCGAAAGTGGATTCGTTGAAGTTCCTTTTTTATTTTTCTCTTTATTCTAAAAAATATTGAAAGAATGGGTCTACGCCCAACCGTTTTTGAAGTCGCGTCTTGCAGTTTTTCTTGCAAAATGGTCTCCGTTTTGGTAATGATTGACAGCGCGCACGACAAAGAGGTCTATTATCGGGAACAGCTGAATCGCGTTGTTCAGTTACGGTCAACGCACTTCAGTCATCGCAACCGGGAGGCGGAGCTCCTCGCGATAGCTACCAGTAGCTAATCAGAGCGCCCAACAATCAAAATGCATTGTTCTCTATTTCTGTAAAAGCGGAATGGTAGACTTTTTTCCGTGGCCCGCCCCGGGACGCTGCCACGAAGTGGCAGCGTCCTGAAAGAAACCCTTCAAAATTTTTAAAGTGCGATTTGGAATGGTTCTTCTTCTTCTTCCTTGTAAGCGACCGCAATCAACAAGCTGATTATTATGTCACTGTGAAGGGAGGTTGGTGTTGCATGTAGCAGCAATACGTTGTTAAATGTTAGACCTCTATTTAATTCTTTATTTAGATCTAACAGTTATATCCAGTTATCTGGTGTCCGGACAGGTTGGGTGTCCGGACACTCACTTTTAACCAGCCATTTGAAAGGGTTTACAGGCAACGTCTTTGTAGTTTTTTAGCTCAAAATGTTAGAAAATATTGTGGAGAACAAATATTGATGATGATAAGAAGTATTTACAGTCTCGGGGTTACACCCCAATTAACTCCGAGAAACCTATCGCCGGGTCTGCCTAATTTGCATAAAGAAAACAAGTTTTGACGGAAAAACCGCTACAATTTGTCTAGGGCGTACTGCCGATATCTCGCCTTTAAAACCACCAAATGAAACAAATCCAACGACTATTTAAACAATAAAGATCATTTTAACCTCTCATGATGTTAATTTGTTGAAAATCAGTATAAATTGTGAAAAATAGCCTTTTCGGAGCACCCGAAAAAACCCAGAAATCGGTAAAAGTTGTATTATTTTCACCTTTCTTGAAATTGCCCAAGAACGAACTTGATATGATACAAAGCATATCATATCGAAATACTGTTACGAAATATCTTTTCATATATGTTGTCCCCGGTTATGTCGGGAAAAATCCGTATCAAAGTCATTAAAAAAACCCCCTCCATCAAGTTACATTGTGGTCCACACCACTGTGGTTCGTGATGTAGGCATATTATGACCGCTATAGTATAGCCCACGAAAAAATATTCCGCTTTTCTCCAGCGTCAATGGCAGAATCGTGAATCGGGCAATGAAATGACAAATGTCAAATATAGAACTAATTCATGGAAAAATAATTGAGGAGTATAACAAAATATAGTGGTTTACTGTCCTTGAAACTTGCAGTAGGTCATCGCAGCAGGTTCTCATGATATTGGCGGAGTGTTTTTCGGCAAACCCGGAAGTGATGGTGCCGAAATGCGATGCGCAAGTGAGCGGTTTCGTCTGATAGATCAGTTCCAGAGTTTTTCCAGCGAAATACTCAACATTTTGAAGAAAGATTTTAGACAAAACTGCTGATTGCCCCAACACCAAAATGCGCAGGAAGTGAGACTGGTGTGTACTGTACAGTATCATGTCTTTGTTTTCGTTTTCATTTCGTCCCAGAGCTTGTGTCGGGAAAAAAATGAAACCTCTCTCGAAAAACAGAAAATATACCCTATTTCCAAAATACACAACCATTTCAATGATATTGATATGGGTTAATAGTTATCATTCTTTAAGTTCTCTGGAGAGTATCATGAACTTTGGTGATCAAGAAAGAGAGATATAAGCAGGTGAATTGGACGATTTTTGCTCTACACTCAGCGCACGGCTTCCGTAGCCGTTACGAATTCAAAACTTTTACACGTACGAGCATATATTGGGGTCTGCACCGGGACTGTTTAGCATATAGTTTGTGCTTAATCTAAGACCAAAAACAGGCTGAATTTTGTTAAGTGTCCGGACACCCAACGCCCCCCCCATCCTACCTAGCAGCAATACGTTGTAGACCTCTATTTAATTCTTTATTTACATGTTTAATTCTTTATTTACATATAAAGTTAAAAATACCACTAAGAATCGGTAAAATATAGCAAAAATATAATTCATATAATGTCACTTACCTAAACAGACTAGATCTAACGTTAGATGCAAATCAGATATTCCTAAAAAATTGTGTGCACTTGAAGAAATCTTGTATTTTCAGTCCATATTTCAGAGTCTCCTCCGATGTCTGTGAAAATACTAGCGTGTAGAGTATATTAGTTGCGGCCGATGTCGCGCATGCGTGTTGCAAACTAATCACCGCGAATGTGACACATTTACCTACACTGTAACAGCAATTCTGATGACATTTTTTTGCTTTATGATCATCATAAAAAATGAGGATAGACATCCGGCTAGTATTGTAAGTACATGAACTAATAAATAAAATAAGTTTGTCCATCTTTTGTTCCATAAAGGCATAATTTTGACATTTTTGTCTGGAAAAGGGAAGGCACCTCCTGTTTTGATGCTAATAACTCGCAGCCCGTACACTTCGTGTACGGGCTGCCGCAGTAACGCACCTGTCCTGACTTGATAAACTTCAGTGTTACCTAAATTGTTACCTAATTTAAATACAAGGTAAAATATCATTTTAGAATTCATAAATGGTATGTCATTCTTTGTTTTCTTTTTGGACCTATGGAATTTGGATGGCAGTTACGGAACTTAAGAGTGCTAAAATTAGATTCCTTATCTAATCATCTTTTTACCCCCAGTTCACCGTCTACTTTTAATGACTCGTCCGTCTTCCCAAGGATATAAAAGGGATTAAGTGTCAATCACTGTGTTGTAGCTAGTATGGGGAGCATGGCACAGTAGAGCCTTGGTGAGTGGAGTTGGCATCAATTGGGTGGCTATTTTTACTGTACAGTGTCTTTATAAACGAGGACAAGTCCAGTAATCTGAGACAATCTTTATTTTTGGACCGGCGCCTCTACTGATTATGAACACAAGTTATGTGTTTGGAACTGATTTTTGTCTTCAGATATCAATCACTAACAATTATGACAACATAAATATGTGGAAGAACCTATCTGGTCTTGTATCCTTGGCAGTTACATAAATTCAATGTGAGTATCAATTAAAAAAATATATATTACTTGGGAGAGATACGGGATATTCCAGCCCCACAACTAATCATCTGTCATCCTTCGGTCTATATATTCTCGTGATCAATGAAACAAGCTTTCTTTTTATGTCAACAATTCATGTTTGTAAACAAATCTTCAATGTCTGCGTTCATTAGAAGTGTCGTAGCACACTGAAAAATGAGTTTAAACTTAACCCTAAATTTCCACTGTTTGTCCGAAGCGATCTTAGATTTTCATTAGGAGAAAAATACATTAATAAAGTGTAACAAATACAAATAAGTTTGGGGCTATGAAAATCGCAAATGGCGGGCAAGAACTTTTGAGACTGACAGAAAATTTGAGATTTAGTGTTCAGGTGACGCTCAGAAATTCATACCTGTCATTGAATATAAATAGTAATTAGAATTTCAAACCAATATCAATTTCTGTAATATCATTTTTTCCAGAGTGTACAAATAACTTTGGGGAGACTGTAATGCATCCTTGTATAAATCAGGCATAATTTTTGCGTTACCTAATCCTAAATCTGTCTCTTTCCTTGGACAATATTATAGTATGTTGATTTTGTTGCACTACTGCAGGTATATCTTTACGTCAATAATGGATGAGATTATTGCTAAGTTGGAGGTCTGCATGACCACCTTGAACAAGATGGCCGCCAGACAAGATGACTCATCAGCGCTCAACGTGGACCTGAGAGAGCAACCATATACATCAATGGTCAGGGTCGATGGGAAACCTATTCTTCCACCTCTGGTAGGATTTCATTTCTAGTTTCAATTTTTATAAAATTAGCCAATATTTTGGAGTACAGATATTTTCATGAATTTTGACTATTAGTGGGGAAATTGGCAAGAGCTTGATTTTACGACTTTTGTGATGTTGTCATTGTTATAAATAGCTTTACATATAAGTGGAAATTTTTACGATGACTGACACGTGAAATTCGCGAAAATACAAGCCTTGCAAAAATGTCAGCTTATACAGTATTATCAAATAGTTTCTTTTCAAAAATAAAAGTTTGGAAACTCACTGATTGGAGATGAAACTGTGATTTAGATTATCAACACTCTCTTTGAAATCAAGTTTTCATAATTATTTTTGTTTAAAATCACAAGTGACCATATTTTTGTAATTTTTTTAACAGCAAATCAAAATTAAGTGTATGAAGTGACTACATTTTTAAGTGTTTGAAGATCACTGAAATAAGGATTACAAGTTCTTTGAAAATGTTGTTAAGAAATGTTTTGATTACTATCCACTTAAAGAAGTTATTATTTTTGTGATTATATGTGCTTTGCTTTGTAGATGACCCCACAAAAAAGAGCTGAGATGATTGGCTATAAGGCGATGGCAATGCAGAGAGAAAGGGAGCGAGAGGAAAAGAAGCGACAAAAACTGGTTGCTAGGGTTGAAACCATTCTGAATAGTTATGAGGTCTGTACAGCATATTTATAAGATTAATCTGTTGTCCATGAGAACCTGGTGGTCCCTGTATGAAGCGTATCCGGCATCAACTCTCATAAAGAATTGTATCGGCCCATGCACAGAGTTGCAATTGTCCCCACACAATCAGTCTAGTAAATCCACGCTAAAGCTAGAGTGACGAATTTTCACGCTAAATCTTGATCAAGATAGAGAATCAAGATAGAGAAACCCAACAAGATTGTACAGAAAGCAAACGATTCCAGATCCCATTTCCCCATCTTCCCCTCCACGTGGAGCAAAAGCAACAACAACAACAATAAAATGCTACCTAGAAAAAAACCTTATAGATCTATAAATCATTCTGTGTAAATTAATAATAAGCATCCTCATGGACTCTCTCCGAACATCATTTTTTTCTTTTTGTATGGTTTGATAATATACAGGCGTTGGCTGTCGTTGTTATCCTAAAAAACGTTAAAACAACTAATATTAGACTTAAAAAATCACTCGACCGTGGCACCTCCTCCGAGGAAGCGGTGGAGGGTTACATAACTTTCAGTCAAATTCACGACGTACAATGATCTCGCTTAAGCATGGATTTACAATACTGACAATTGGGCTGATAGAATGTTTTGTTAGAGCTGAAGCTGGAAGTGACTCCAGTGCAACAGCATAATGCCGTACCTGACATCTCATAACACATTGAGCGTTTCTGTTTAAAATTTTGGAGGGAAGAGAGGGATATTATACGAGGCAAAATATGGTAACATTGATAACTCAAATTTTATTGGTATTGGAATTGTTTCCTATTGTTAAAATAATATGTTTAGCAATACCATTTTGAAAGGTACAATCTGTGCTTTAGCTGGACTGCTTTGTGTAGAAGCTGAAAATTCAATCAAATTCCTATAACCAGATGCTGATTAATGTGACATATGTGTTAATAATCCCATTCTGAAGATATCCCAAATTCATTCTCTAAATTTTTGGATATTGAATAAACATTGAATTTACGAAAGTAACTTTGAGTTTCACTTCATTTGATTAATGTGAGGTGAAAATACCAAAGTTTTTATTGGTGTATGAAGTCTGTTTCGTTCATGGCACATCTGTTTTATTTCATTAGCTGTCAATTTGTCAATATTTCAAAATATAATCAATATCTATTCATATTTTTCTGCTTTCATCTTTCAGGAAAGTAGACGGTCATTAGATAGCAAGGAAGGTAGCCCACAGCAGACAGCTAACACAATACCTGGCCAAGCTACGCAAGCACCTGCCATGCAATCAATCGAATCAAAGCCTGTCTCGGCAGCACAACCCTCAACTAACCCCTCCTATTCACCCCTCAAGTACATGGAGACAGACGAAGAGGAGTGGAACGTAAGACCTGCAACGCCTTGGAGACGAACAAAGCAGTCTAAGGGAAGGACGGTGATTGCGGCGAACTTTGACCCCAAAGGTCACCAGCCCATATCGTCCACAATGAGAGTTGACCACAGTCAGGATGTTAGAGGAGCCACGCCCGATGTTTCCGCTATCTCATTGGCTTCATCACAAGGTAATAGCGTATTACCTCGGGAATCTCCTCTAGATGGCTCTGATCTTGCGAGCAATGTGCAGCCTGTCCTCAGGGAGGTCTTGCCATCTTCTCCCCCAGGATTGGAAAAGTTGAAAGCGAAGACTATGGATGGCAATATGTCATCCCTACCAGTAGATGTGTCCGGCCATGTCAGCCCCGATGTGAACTTGAATGTAATGAAGAAATCATCAGAACCTCAGAAGGAAGAACCGAAGGATCGTTCTGCAGATCAACCACCAAATGCCAGTCCAGGACAGGTTGATAGTGCTGTGATAAGTAGACTAAGCCCTATACCAAAGATAGATGCTGTTAAAGACCTCCAGGGGGCTGGTGTAACTGCTAGCACGGGAAGTCAGTCAACAAGCAGCAGCAACAATAGTGCGTTGAACCAAACTGTCATTGACCTATCACAGATGTCCATTGTTCAGGGTCAATCAAGCACAGATAAAACAGGGGATTCCCCAAAACTTGACATTGCCAGCCCACATTCCCAACCACAGTCTCCATTACCAGAAGATGCAAAAGGTAGGGTAGAACAAGCAAAAGATGAAATCAATAGTAAGGACACTAACAATTTTGTACCCAACCCGCAACACGATAACCATGCAGCTGGGTACTTGAGCGATACAGAGTCCTACATGAGTCTGCTAGGGGAATATTCATTGTTGCCAACACCAGGATCAAATAGGGGTACACCAAAGGTTCCATTCTTTACCGACCCCACGTCACCTGACGCTCTCAGCAATAAACAGGAAGCCGTAAAAAATGGTCAAGTAGTCGAAGGATATCAGTCGGATATGCCAGGTGAATCTTTGAAGTCTTTGGAGATGTCAGAGTACTGTGGTAGCTCTCTTGGAACTTTGGCCCAGTCTGTCACGCTACCCATAAGCCTTAGCGTGACCTCGGAATCCACACTTCATGAGATCGGAGATGCATCATGGGACAGGACCAGCCAGGATGTGACCCCTACAGGAACAGAAGGCTTGTCCATTGCAAGTGACGAGGTACCCAATTCTGGAATGGTCAGAGCGGCACCAGTTGGTCAGGAAAGTAATGTTTCTGCTGAGGTCAGGAAGCAGTCAATCACCAAGACTGAGGAATCCCAGAGGCAACAAAGTCCTAGTATAGAAAAGCCTCTACCAATTGAGAATACAGGGGTCAAAGTTGAAAGGTCAGGGGTCAGTGTGAAGAGTGATTTTCAAACGCCACTTAGACACCATGCAAGGAAATCATCGTACACGTTGGATTTCCCCTCACCAGCGTTACTGGATGCTGAGGCTCGTCACCAGGCTCCACATGTAAGTGGAGTTGATGTCAGCTTGAATGAAGCAGGGAACAAGGCCAAAGAAGGTGATGTGGAGGCTGAAGATGAGACTAAGTCTGGACAGGTGACTGTGAGTGATGATAAACAGCCGGATGAACTCTCCTCTGAAATGAAAGATCTGAAGATAGGTAAGCAAAGTAAAATTTGGCAATTATAATCATGTTAGTTGCATTTTGTGCTACAATGATGCACAGACATGTTTTTGCGACTTGCTGTAGAGCAATATTTCCATTAAAAGTAGTGAAAATTGAAAATAGTACCATTACTATCTTTGTACGTGGATAAAAATATGTGTAAGACTCAGATTATAAAGTCAGAAATAAAAGAAATTTTCTCGAAAAGTATCTTGATGATTGTACAGACGGAATAGATCTTTGTGTCCAGCCTTTTTAAAAGTTCTTGTTAAAGATGAAAAGGCTACATCTATATTGATTTTTATTTTTCAACGTTTGCTTCGCCATGGTTTGAAAATGTATAGAGTATGAAGATAATATCTTCCTAGATGTAATGCCTGGAACAGAAAGAAATATTTTGTTAAAGTTTTTTATTGTATATTTAAAGACATTATGTGTTGCAACATTTGATGTTTGTGTAAAACCCTATAAATACAATGTATATAAAGCCTTAATAAAATATTATTCCGGGGCCCATACAATATTTAAATAAAAAAACCCCCTCAAAAACAACAGTTGTTTTGGTCATTTTCATACAGTGCATTTGCATATAAAAATGGGTAAAACAGCATTTTCTGCATGTCATATGGCCCCCAGAGTATTGTGATCGAGGCTTTAGGCATATGTTTGGATGCATGATGTTTCTCTATTGATGTAATATCATCCATGTTTCTATGCTCCCAGGAGATGTCTCAGAGGCCAAGGTGTTGTCCCTCCAGCTGTCCTGCCTGGAGCAGATGCAGCAACGTCTCCAGCGCCAGCATGAAGAGCAGATGAAGGAACTCATGCTCCAGCAATCACAGGAGCTATGTCTCCTGGAGTGTGAGATGGAAGGGATCAGGAAACAAGCAGCCGAGTCAGCAATGGGTCATGTGGATGATAAGGATGTCATGAAAGTAAGTGGAAATGTCAAGAGGTATTGGTAGAGGAAAGGGAAATTTTAATAAATAAACTGTATCAAGTAAGAAGAGGGTGCTGTTGGAATTCTCTCCCACCAATGCTTCAGCAATCACTGGAGCTATGTAGCCTGGAATTTTAGATCGAAGGGATTAGGAGACAAGCAGCCAAGTCAGCAATGGGTCATGTTGATGATAAGGATGTCATGAAATTAAGTGGAAATGTGAAGAAAAAACAGGATATCAAAGTTATTCCAATGTCATTTCACTAAACTACTTGTACATATGGCATCCCAACTCAAGTTACATATTATGTAACTTCTCAATTCTTTTCCTTCTTGTCGGTTCATATTGCATTTACTGTATTCCTGTTGTATTGAGAGGTCTAATTGAACTTGAACAGTGTACTTGTTTTCAGTTTATTGTGTTGCTGCATGATGCAGTAGTTATTTGGTCAGTAGATAATTTGGTTAGTTGATTCTTGTTAAAACATTTTTCCCAAATAATTAGATTTTACAGCTAAATGTTGTGTAAAATCAAAGATGCATTATCACCAGCACTGAAAGAAGATAATGACTTATGATTGAGATTTTTTTTGTTGATATTCTTGTTCATTTTTACCATGTTGAAAAACATTTGCATCTCCAATTATATTGAAATGTCTGAGGACAAAGCCACATTGGTTGTATTGAGATATATCATTTGTCAAATTATCATTTTATGAAAAGTGTTTGATAAAGCGTATTTTTAATTCTATTTTTAAGACCTCAGTTGAAGTAACCAGTCTGCACGATGAAAGGACGAGGGTGACGAAAAACAAGAAATCAACAACGCAGGATTCTACCCACATGGAAACATTGCCTAAAGCACCTCTTGATAATGACAATACCGGTGAGAAGAAAGGTTCTAACGATGCTTCGAGTCAGAAAAAGAATCCACCTCCGAGCCCCAACAGCAGAAAGAGACGTTTTGAGGAGTCGTCAGCAGGAGGCATGGTGGAAGTTCCTCTCTCCTACATCAAGCCTTCATCACTGGCAGGGAAAGGACAAGCTTTCCCTGGGTTCCATTCTCCAACCAGCGAGAAACTCCTGGCCAAAGCCAAGAAGAAGCTTACTCCGCAGGACAGTCTGGAATCGGACCGCATCAGCGATGGAGGCTTGATCGAGGTACCACCATCTTATATTAAATCTGGTAGCTATCATCGGCCGGTCGCCAGGAGCCCCACCCAAAATAGATCATTAGCCACGCCCACTTGCTCCGCCCCCATAGCTTCTCCATCCATTCCTGCAGAGGAACCATCCATCATTGACTCCTCCCATCTGACCACATGGGGTACCCCTCTGAAAGAAACGTCTGACTCCACAAGACTTTCAATGATAGCATCACCTGCAATGGATATGACAGGAAGATCGGGTCATTTTGGTGGAGCTGTCCTGTCCGATCCTGCGAATGTGCAGAGCCCAAGTGATTCTTTCTTCCTGAACGAAAGCCAGAATGGTATATCTCCGGACCTGAATCCTCAGCAGAGGAGCCAACAGCAGCAACCTGCACATGATCTCCGGCAGTGGGTAAGATGACATTACCTTTTAACATTTAACAATGTAACCTTTTCAAGAGATCTAAATAAATTAACCTTTGCTTCCTTAAATTGACCCCAATTGTACTTTGCTTTCACTTACAAGTGAATTATTTTGATGAAATGAAAATTTTGCTCAATGAACCTGACAATGAATCAACACATTTGCCTATTCTTGCATGAAAAATGTGATCTGTTGGTGGGGTGAATTCCTTCTTCTGTTGGCACTTTCAATAATTTGTTTCACTTTAAACTTTAATTTTTTTTTACTTGAACAAGTACAACTAAGCAACAGAATTGGATTCTTATTTGTAAGTGATTTTCATGCTTTCATATTACTCAGAGAAATTATCGATTAGCCCAAATAACAGAACATAAGCACTGAAAATACATTTAAATATTTCGCTCAACTATGAAATTAGGAAATCAAATGCGTCCCATAAGATTATGTGTCTTCATGTACATTGTACATAAACCAATACTTTTTTGTACAGACCATCAGTCCTACTTTACAGATGGATGACCGGTTTGACAAGATATCTGCAAGGGTCAAAGGTTATTTGACCCGTGCTCTCATGAGGACCCCAAAGGTCAAAGCCCTCATCAAAACTATTAAAGTAAGTATTATGTATTCATAACGATAGATAAAGATGTTTGACTAATTAGCCTGGATTTCTTGCATAGAAAGTTATCAATAAAACTTCCTTACATTCAGGTTCTAAATAATGCACAATCTAGAGTGGTTGAAAAACCAGTTTTTATTTTTTGTTCTGTAAAAAGTGAGCTTTTTGCCACTGTACATTAGAAGAGTATCTGTGGAATATGTAATTCTACTTATCAGATACTTTGTGGGAGATTTCAGTCTGCTGTTATGTTTTTATTTATGCATGTAAATCATTAATGTTTTACAAGAACAAATATGTGTGAATTGATTTATCGTTTGTATGAACCTAATTTCAAAATGAGCCTATCCATTATCAAACCCGGTGTATAGTTTTGGTAACAAAAAAGGAACCGGCATAAAACCGATCAAATATAATCTCATATTGTCCACATTGCACTAAAAGATATGTGTAAATGATCTTGTGATATTCCTTTCATGATTTCCAGTGAATTTCAGTGAAAATGTTTGAAAGAAACATAATGGTAACGGTCGTTTGAGACCTTTTGTGCCTTGCCTGCTCACCGAAGGTTACCCCATGAAGGTTGCGTAACGATCTGTGTATCACCCACACAAGAGAATCCCCATTGGTTTTCCATGTGAACGCTGAGTGAATGCTAAATGAGTCAGGCACCTGACTTTCCACATTTTATACTTATATTGTGAAATGACACTTAAACAAGATTTCAAGTAATATAGTTTTCTTTATTATAGTTATAGGATTCAATCTTTCATATTATCTAACTGTAAACCCAAATTAAATTTTTCCTTCTCCCAAAACTATACACCAGCTTTAAGCCTTTTGTTTTACCACCTTATTATGGAACAATTTTTAATCTATATGATTATGATCATGCATTATGGATTTGAGGTGTGTGTTTCTGTTGCATTAGGATACTCAAGTATTTCTGTACCAGTTCCAAGCTGAGACGCCTGTAAAACGAGGAAAGCTTTCCGAGCAAGACACCAAACTGGCTCACAGAGTTCTTGCACAGGTTTGTGAACAATTGAAAATTAAATGTATTAATACCATACATTAGCAGAATCAAGGAAACATCTGATTTAACAAATTGATTAAAAAATAGGGGAGTCTAATAGTCTAATTATGTTCAGCCTTGATTGATTTTAATAATAAAGTAATTGTGATATTGATTATTATATGATTATGAATGAAGCAATTTATATTGCCCAGTGCAGTAGATATATACTTTCTCAAATATCTTTGCATCAACAAGTTACATTAATAAAAATATTAACTGATTAAATTTTTGTATCAAAGAATTGAATGTCACATGATCATTAATAAAAAAAAAAAAAAAAAAAAATCAGACAATGTTTCATTGCTGTGGTAACTTCAATTATAACATTTTGAAAACAATATGCCTCATTAATGTATTACATTGTAGCACCATAGTGCAGACACACAATATAGTTTGAGTATACACATCATTAATCAGAAGGTACATTGTGTATGTTTGCTATCTTTTTGTCTATCCAGCTAAGAGCAGCACAGTATGAATTAGATGATATCTTCCATGTATTCCCAATTCATCAGAGGATGGCCATACTCAGACAAACCAGAGAACAAGAAAGGGAGAACTTCTTCAACAAGAAGGTAATGTGTCATTACACAAACATATTTCGTCATTTCTTGGTCTGTAATGCTAGTGCCAGAAAATGGTCTGAAATCCCAATGCCAGGACACTTGTATGGCTAGCAGCTTTTGTAATCACCAAAATGTTCAGAAAGTGACTTAATTCTGTAAGCTTTTGTAATAACCAAAATGTTTAGAAAGTGACTCAATTCTGATGCATGCTCACAGATATTTATATACATGTATGGGGTTACACATAAATGTTCAGTCGATCATTTGAGCTGATCGTTGTCTTATGAATGTTAGGGCAATATTTTGCAGTGGCCCTTGTAATTATGATATTCATCCTAAATAACATGAACAAATTTTAAAGCTCAAAATAGTTGTTTTTCACCTTTCCTGAGACAGTACTTTCCCTTCTAAAATTATTGAAGATCATCCCTTATTTCTCTCATTGTTTTTTGACTTTCATAACTTGAGATTATTGTTTAAAATGTTGTACTGATTAAACGTCACTGCTATCAGTCGATGCCTTTTTGAAAATTACAGATGTTAGTGTTCTTTTTGTAATCTCATTTTCCATTTGTAGGTATCCCCTCCTTCAGCTGGTCACAAGGCTAAGCTTTTATCTACAGCTACAAGGAAAGCTATGGAGAGAAGACAACAAGCGAAGTAAGTTGAGCCCATAGTTAGGTTTTGTTTTAAAATTATTTCTTTTCGCACTGTGGTTATGTGTTTCACGTCCACTTTCTAAATCATTTCCTTATATTTTCACTTTTAGAAATAAATTTATCTGCATTTGTGCTAGCATTAATGTCAGCATCTGTGGGACAATAATGAATTGTTTGTTTCTGTATCTTCTTATAATCCTCTTCTGCCTGTTCAATTCCGATGTTTAATGACTTACTCAATATTTTGATTTTATTTTATTTTATTCTCATATTTCACACATGATTACACATTTTAACATAATATAAAAGCATATATAAATAACATAAATATAACATATGAACATCATGGCTATATATTGAAGTATTTGAAATATAGAATCAACAAATAATTACACGACAAATTGAGTGGTGAAGGAACCTGCATGGAAGCAGAGTTTGTAAAATCTGCAGGCTCCTTTGTGGGGTAATGCGTTTAAAGTTAGAAAGTTGAGTAGGACATAATTAGAAGTGAATTGAATTTTAGTAAGAAAAGCCGATAGTTTTGTGGGGGGGAAAAGGTGATTTGGAGGAAATAAGGTCAAGAAAAGAACAAGATAAAATTACTTCTTTAAAAAAATATACAAAAAATAAACATTACAAAATGAGCTAATATTACACTGCCACATTGTTTAAGTAAATACACATTTTGCATAATATGCGGGTGCGAAGTGATGTATAAAATGAAACTCTTGAGACAGAAGCTGATATTATCCTATTCATGTTTTGATAGATTAATATTGCATTGCTATACAATCTAATTAAATCGAAGCACTGTGTTTAGTCCTCATTGATTTCCCTATATTTCATTCTTTATCAGATATTGTGATTTTGATTCCTGGCACCGGCATTTATGTCCTTGGGCTATAAATTTTATCACCATTTGCTTCACTCCATCCAAGGTGTAAATGGGTACCCTGGAGGATAAATTCCATAAAGCGCCTGTAACATGTGTGGCAGCTTGAATTTGATCCAATGAACGGGATAATGATACAATGTAAAGCGTTTTGAGCCTTAAAGGAAGAGCGAGTGTATAAGAACTATTATTATATTTATTATCATTATTATTATTATTATTGTTGCTAGCTTTCGTGACAGTTTGGTGTGAGGACCCACCATGATTTCCCTTATTTAATTAATTCTCTATTCTAGTTCCACCCTCACCCTTACCATGTATCTGTTTTGTTCCTTATCCAGGGAAGGAGATGAAGTCCAAAGTGGACCCAAGAGACAGAAACTAGTCCCAGCAGCCCAGAGACCTAAAAGCGCAGCTGAAACAAGGTGATTTATAATCATTCATCCTCTGAAAAAGTCCATCTATTGTTCTTCTTTGTGCCTTACATTCTTCTTATTATCCTGATTGTCAGATTTTGCATCAATCTGATCATCTCCTTGTCATGTTCTTTGCATCTTAATTATAAGCAAGTTCAAGATATAGGGTTTATGATTTATACTACAATACAACTCATGCTTTATTGGCAATTCACAGAACACAATTTTGAGAGACATTGCTTCTAGGGGAAGTGTTGAAAAGTAACTGCATCATTTTACATCTTTACTCCCCAATTTCCCATGCTATAATAGGCTTCACATACATGTAGTTCCTAATGTGGGGACATGAAACTCATTATGAATATTTATTCTAGATGTTTAAAGGGTACATTTCTTCCAACTTGGTATGTTGATAAATTTATCATTATTTGAATAACTAGTGATTTTTCACTTTTTTCATACAATCTTGTATGAAAGAAATATTTAACCCTAGTCTTGTAATATTTGTTTAATCCTACAGGGTTCTAAGACCATTACAAAGCAACAAAGCACCCGCCAGACCAGCAACTGCTATTCCACCCAGGTAAACAAAAAAAAAAATCTTAAAGAGATATTTCAGACCTACTGTATGTTTTCTTTTGACCATATATGTTGCTCTGCACACCAAGATTCCTTTGACTGCAGGTTAAAAATTGAGCAAATTTTGGGTCAAGGTTGTTCTAATTAAATTATTATGGATGTTTTATTGATCTTGAAGGTAGTGAATGATGGGAGGCTTAATTGGGGGTTGGGAGTGTGTTCCAGATGCTTCAAAACGAATCATATATTGACTGACATTTGCACTGGTTGAATATTCCTTTTGCTCTGAATCCAATATATATTTTTTGATACATCAAGATATCATTCGTGAAGAACAATTTGTTTTATATGTTTACTTTTTGCAATTATTTATTTCTACATCATGATAGCATCTTCAGAATAATGTTTGATTTTATGAAAATTATATGTATACTTTTTAAATACCAGGATGTCTTCATTCTCCATCACCACACAAAGTCAGAAAATGAAAGTAGCCTCCGCATTGAACAAGCCCTTCCCTACCAGACCAGTCATTGTCTCTAGAAAGACTTCAAGATCTCCATCAAGACCATCATCAAGACCAGGACCATCGTCGACAAGACCAACCTCAACTAGACCAACATCAACTAGACCAACATCAACTAGACCAGCATCTAGACTATCAGGAGCATCATCAACCCAGGCCAGGACCAAGTCTCCAGTAGGACCAGCAACAAGCTCGCAGACTAAGACTAAGAGTGTCAGGAGATCCCTGTACCCTGTTACAGTCGGGACTGGTAAGAAGACTATGCAGCGCAAGCAGGTGGAGACCAGAAAGCCATAGACAGAGAGAGTGTAGGGCAGGACCACATGTACATCTGGACCAAGTCTCCAGTAGGGGCTACTGCCAGCTCACAGACCAAGACTAAGAGTGTCAGGAGATCCCTGTATCCAGTTACAGTTGGGACTGGTAAGAAGACTATGCAGCGCAAGCAAGTGGAGACCAGAAAGCCTTAGATAGGGAGAGGGTAGCCTAGGACCACATGAACATCTGGACCAAGTCTCCAGTATGACCAGCGACAAGCTGTCAGACCAAGACTAAGAGTGTCAGGCAATCCCTGTATCCCGTTAAAGTTGGGATTGGTAAAAAAGACTATGCAGCGCTAGCAGGTGGAGACCAGAAAGCCTTAGATAGGGAGAGTGTAGGGCTAGGACCACATGTACATCTGGACGAAGTCTCCAGGAGGACCAGCGACAAGCTCTCAGACCAAGACTAAGAGTGTCAGGCGATCCCTCTTTCCTGTTACGTTGTGACTGGTAAGAAGACCTTGCAGCCCAAGCAGGTGGAGACTAGAAAGCCTCAAAAAATGAAGTGTGTAGGGCTAGGACCACATCCATAAGACAGACCAAGTCTCCAGTAGGACCAGCGACAAGCTCTCAGATGAAGGCTAAGAGTGTCAGGTGATCCCTGTATTCTGTTACAGTTGGGACTGGTGAAAAGACTATGCAGTGCAAGCAGATAGAGACCAGAAAGCCTTAGATAGGAAGTGTGTAGGACTAGGACCATATCAACGAGGCAGACCAAGTCTCCAGTAGCGGCTACTGCAAGCTCTCAGACTAAGACTAAGAGTGTCAGGCAAACCCTGTATCCCGTTACAGTTGGGATTGGTAAAAAGACTATGCAACACAAGCAGATGGGAACAAGGAAGCCTTAGATATCAAGATTATAGAGTTTAATAAGTTTTGTACTGCAGGTGATAACAATGATAAATTGTAGCCAGCAAATAAAAGCATTCCATTTCCTCATGTAGGGGTCCAAATTATTTGATATTTTTGATTGAGAAACCAAGTGATTTACTCCAGTTATGTGAATATCATTTGAAACCATTAACGTCATAAAAGTATTGAGACGTCAAATTGGTGAGGGATAACGCAATGTACATGCAATGTAAGTTTAATTCTCATTTAAATTCATATGTGCATTTATGGCATTTATGGCATTTATTTCAATTGAAATGAAATTTCTGTATTTGATGTTGATATTTATTTTGGCAGACTTGAAATTTGAAATTCATATTTTGAACTCAAATTAGTGGCTATAAACCCCAATTTATCAGAACAAAGTAGGTTGCTTTAAATATTTAATCCTGGAGACAATAAACTATGCATTATATCTCACACCAGTTTCTGAGGTTTGTGTGTCTTCCAAAGAGTTTTGGAGAGGTTTCTGATGCAGTCCTGGGGGGCATTTCATGAAAGGACTTGCGGACGTTTTATCCGACAAACTGTTATGAGCTACTGAAATGCTTGCATGCTTGCATCTGAGTGGCTGAGAGCAAATTTGTCTGATAAAATGTCTGACAAAACCATTGATGAAATGCCCCCCTGGGCTCAGTAACACAAAGGTTTGCGATCAGTTGCTAAATGGCAACAGCCAATCAAAATCACAGTTGCATGCACTCTTTGTTCAAAAGACTGCCCAGTAGCCAATAAGAATTCTTCTTGAAAAAATTCGCAACTGACCACAAATCTTTGTGTTACAGGGCCGTGGTGTTGATTTTTTTTTTTCAGCTTGTATAAATTTTGCATGCACACTACACGTACTGGTAGTATTTATTTCAATAGTGTAAAATATTAATAGATTTGTTGCTGCAGTTGTGTTACCAATATTATAGCTAAATGTATTTTTGATGATGTAGTACAAATATGAATATTGGCCTATGGAGGCCTTCTCCCTTTTTCTTTCAACATTTCAAGAAATTTACCCGAAAGCTTTGAAATAGTTTGGGTAAATCTCAAATATAATTGTTTAAATTTTGAGTCTACTTTAAGATATGATAAAACACAAATGACTTAAAATCGAGATCGAATAATCATTATAAATGTAAATAATATTACTACATAATGTATGTATTTGGAACACATTGAATATTTTGGTACTTTCAGCATTTTCTATTTGTTAATTTTGTGAACACAAAAGTTCTATTGCTTATTATTTCAATCAGTACTGTCTTGCTATCCTTATTTCTGGCTTAATTTTTTGTAAATATCAATGTACAGATCATGAAGTGATGTGCCTTCTTATTTGTGCAATGAATATTACTTGAATTGAAGTATTATGGCTGTCTGTTCTTTTTTTTTTGTCTAATGTCACTGAGAAATGTTTGCAAGTAAATAGGTAAAAAGAGAGGGTGAGGAAGGGAGAGAAAGAGGGAGGGAGCGAGAGAAAGAGAGGGAGAAAAAAAAATAAGTAGATTTAATGGAAGCATGCTCGAGAGAGAAGAGAGTGAGAAAAGAAGAGGACACTGAGGATGGAAGAGAGACGGTAGAGACAAATTAAGCATGAAAATGCAAGGGTAAAATAAATAATCGTTGAAAATAAGAACCCTGAAAATAAAGTTAATTTTGTGTTTGGAGTGCCATTAAAAAAAAAAATTCGGAAATGAATGAGAAATCAAAAGAATATGGAGCGAAGGAGGGGTATAGGTAAGAGAAAAACTGACATGTTCATATTTATGAGATCTTATCTGTCTCCGGAGGTGAGGTACCACCTTAAAGGAGGACTACGGGCTGAAATTGAAATATTTTGAAAAGTAAATAAAAATTTAAAAAGCGAATTGAAAATTTCATCGAAATCGCATGAGAAATAGCAAAATTATGAATTTCTTAGGTTTTGACATTTTTTTTTATAGGAAACGGTCCTTGGCATAACCATGGATCGTATGGCATAACCATGATAACCTCATGCGTATTAAAACGAGCAAACTGATGATGTCACAGTCCCCCTCCCTGTGTATTATATTATATGAAATCCTATTTATTTTTTTCATACATTGTGTATAAAAAAAATCCATCCCTCGTACTGAAATAAGTAAAAGCACTTGTGACCTTGAACATTCCACAAGGAGTTATCGCTGTTCTTATGTCCTCGGGGCAGAACATCTGGATAATTTGTATTTCATACAGTAAAATACAAAGGAAGTAGGGGGACTGTGACATCAGTTTGCTCATTTGAAAATGCATGAGGTTTCATGGTTATGCCAAGAACTGTTTCCTATAAAAAATGTCAAAACTTAAGAAATTCATAACTTTGCCATTTCTCATCCGATTTTGATGAAATTTTCAATGTTGTGCTTTATAAATTTTACTTTTTTTTTGTGAACATACAAACACCAGCCCGGAGGAATCCTTTAAGGTTTTGACCTTTGAATCACTCAAAAACATCTGTACGAATACACATATGAGATGAATAAAAATCCATGGACATCAACTTGTGATTTGCAAAACTATTTTTTAATTTCAGTGCTTGTGATAAGCAAATTTAAATCATAACATCAAAGCTGCAAAATTATTTCTGATCATAAAACTAAACAAGACTCCAATTCAAATGCACCTTACATAAGCTATATCAACAGAGTTGCCAGTGCATTATCAAAACGAAATAACAGGTGATGGGACGCACTAGATTTACTTCTTACAATATATATTTTACTCATGTCTATAATCAAACACAGTTCAAACCTCTATAGCTACATTAAAATAATGGTTTCTTTAAATATTTTCGACACACCACACCACTGACTTTATAATGAAATAAATAGTAAGACTCTTTCCTAAACTCTGCCTAAAGGAATGTTCTATCATAGATTCAGCTATTACATGTTTTGGACCTGTTCCCGATACCATGTAGACCAGTAAAAGACCAGTCACACCTCCAAGGCTTGCCACAGCCCGACTCCAAGCTACCCACTTGTCATTAATGATAATCTTAACCTTCTGTTGGTCAGTTTGAAGTCAATTTTGCCAGTGTAACTGAGGTATAAGGGTATCGGTATATTGAATAAACAGAAGTGTACCACCTTCAAAAGTTATATAGAAGCAAACTTAAACCTGAACAAATTTGGCAAGATAAATGTACCCTTTAAATACAATCAAACCCGTCTTCAGCAAGCACAACTACAAAAGGGCCGGTTTTTTGCTTCTGTCAAGCATGTGTCTGATTGAAAATACATTAAAGTGGTTCAATAAAATACATTGCACCGTCTACACAGACTATGTATATTAATGTTTTATCTTTATCGTATTTGATCAGACAGGTTCACGTAGAATTGATTTTCTTGTCAATTCTAATGAAAAGGGTCACACCTACCGGTAAGCATCAAAACAAATTTACAAATAACTAAGGCAACAAAATACCACCAACTAAAGCGCCCAGATAAATGTAACCATTAAGAGCAAAAATATAATAACAATAATAATAGTACAAATGATTGGTGTTACTCCATGGAATCAGTTTCAAGTGCATTTCCAAGAAAATCCCTGAGTAGTGTGGACCATCTCAGTCCGACACTTACATTTACTGTTTGAGGAAATAGACTTGAAACATTCCAGTACAATCGCAGCTATCATCACCAGACGAATATTTCAGTTACAAAATGGAGTAACACCAATATGAACACATCATCTGCCGAGAGGGTAATTTGAGGTATTTGAAAATAACAAAAGTTACATTAAATAGTGAGAACATGATCTTTAGACTCTAGGCAGACTATGTGCTAGCAGGGGAATATATATTATATGACCTACAAAAAAACAATTAAAAAAAAAAAAAAAAAAAAAGAAAAAAGGAAAAGAAACATGGTGTACACTTTCTACAACTTCAACATAGTTACAAAAGATCTGAATTAATTTCTAAGATTGTTCCTGAGTCGGTGTGAAATCTTCTCGATATCGACACCTTCTTGGCAATAGTTGATATATCAACAAAAAGAATGTTCACTTTATAGCGTGCACACACTATTTTGACTCTCAACAGACCTTTTAAAAAAAGAAAAAAAAATTGAAACTATAACAAGGTGAATACTTTCTACAACATCTAGTCTGAATTAATTTCTAAGATTGTCCCTGAGTAGGTGTGAAATCTTCTTGATATCGACACCTTCTTGGCAAACTTGGATGGCAGACGAGACATCCTGAGAATAAATTGTATAATGTAATTTTGACAAATATTTTTATACAAGCTACTAAAGGAATGGTTTGTCACATAGCCTAATGAATACTAACAAGGTATTCAGAATGGACAAGAAACTTATTGGTATTAATGATTTGATGCAATCTGTATATTGAAATATTTCAAATGGTAGAGTTCATGCCTTGGCAGCCACTGAGTAAACTGCTTACTTACAACCCAAACACACAGGTAGAAGGGAACAACATTTAGATTACACAAAAGGCATGGTAATAAAAAGATATATGTACATAATGATGATGTATTAAACAATGCTGTCTCTACATATAATACATTATATGTACCCTCATTTACATTGTACTAAATGAAAAATTGGTATTCGCCAGTAAGTATCTGCATAGCACACAACCAAATACCATTGCCATGAGGTCAATTTACTGATCTACAATTGTACACAGAGGCATATAACTGTCAATTGACATACATGTACATGTATGTCAATCTGACACAGAAGTAATGATGAAAACCTTGAAAATATGTAATCTTCTAGCAAGCACTGGATGACTAATGATGTCCATTTGCAATAGCAAAATATATCTACAATATATCTACACAATGTATATGTCTTGTATTTGTGGTATTTTCATGAAATATTAACAGAAAATTATATTGACCATTCCAAATTATGACAGAAATATCCCTCGACCGTTTGATTATGTACAGAATAATTCACATACATGCATTTAAGTATTGATTTGTCAATGACTGAACATTGTCACACATACTGAACATTGTAGAATTAATTGCAATACACAATGTCCACTTGAGAATACACATGGGAAGGGGATAAGGACAGGAATATATTTGGGGTGCAAACAAGGTATATACACTTAATATCTTAACCACTTGGCTGCGGACCACGCAATGTTACATGCTGGGCGTTTGTACACTGTTTTTTTTAGTCATAAATTTAACCGTAACTTACCTGGGCTATTTTGTGAGCTTAAAGTTCTGGGGGGGGGGGGGCCTTTAAGGCCCCCCCCTAAGATCTCGGCCGCGGATCGCGCGATCGCGACGAAAATTTGCATGAAGGTAGAGAATGACATAATCTACACGGTTGCATAGGTAAATTGAACTAAATTCTTATATTTTATTTTATATTAATTAATTATGCTAATTTATTCATGAAATCATACTTTTTGCTCTAATTCACTAAATAAAGCTCCTAGAGAGCTAATTTTTGGTGAAAATATTCTTTACAGCATTCCTAAGAATTGTAAAAGAAAAAAATTCCAGTACCAAAATCAATTTCTTATGTATTTTATTGTTTTTTAAATTTCTTATGTATTTCTTTGTTTTTTGACCTTTTTATTTTCATTGTTTTTTCAACGAAATTCGTCCGTGACATTATTTCGGCCATAAATAGCATCAAATTAAATAACTCTTGTCAATAAAATTAAAAATAATCACTCATTTATGAATTATAGCTGAAAACACATTTTGTATTGACTTTGTACATGAAATCACGTTTTTGAGCCATTTTCAGTCTGACGAAAATTTTTGAAAGGTGTGGAACGTCGTAACGGTACGCCCGATTTTTGCGAAAATGGTTTTAAAAGATGCGCAAGACTTGAAAGTAAAAAGTCAGTGAGCGGCGCGATCAAAAAATTTCGCACTGCGGATTTATCGCGAAAAATGTCGAGGGGGGGGCCTTAAAGGCCCCCCCCCCCCCAGGTAAGTTAGGGTTAATGTATTTGACACATGAGGAAAGGAATACACTGTGGGTAAATTCAACAAACAAGGTATGCACTTAACATCGTAAACCCTGGTTATTATTTTTATATCTAGAGTGACATTGGTTATATAGTTGTCACCAAACATATACCTCTTTGGATCTACCAGCTACACACGTGAGGTGTAGGCGGGCAGGCATTATGTTGAATATTAATACATTCATGTACAATTAAGGTAAGGAATACACTTGGGTACGTTTAACAAACAAGGTATACACTAAACATCTTAATCATTAACCTTGGTTATTATTATTTTTATACCCTACAGTGACATTGGTTATATAGTTGCCACAAACATATACCTCTTTGGCTCTATTAGCTAAACTTTGGAACAAGGTATTTTGGGTAAGGAATACACTTGGGGTACATTTAACAAACAAGGTGTACACTTATATTCCTAGGCTAAACCCTGGTTATCATTTTATACCTAAAGTGACAATTGTTATATAGTTGTCACAAACATATACCTCTTTGGTACTATGAGCTACACATGGGAGGGGGCATTATGATAAACATTAATATATTTATGCACATTTAAGATAAGGAATACACTAGGGTACATTTAACAAACAAGGTATACATTTACCATCTAAATAATCCTAAACCCCAGGTTACTATTTTTTCCGTAAAGTGACAGTGGTTATATAGTTGTCACAAACATATATATACCTCTTTGGTTCTATCAGCTGCTTTGAGGTCTAAGCATTCACATCATGAGTACTTCAAAGTAGCAAAAAATATATAAAAACTCTCTAGTAAGGCAATAAATTCTCTTTTGTTTGAATAACATACCATTGGTTATGAAAGAACATGGGATGTTTTAATACACTGTTTGCAATATAGGTTTTCAACACACATCAACTTGTATTGCTTTGATTTTCATACTTCATGAAAATGTCTTGTCCAAATCTGCTCTTAGAATATTACACTGTGATTATGTATCTTCACATGAACACACAAGAAATATAATTAATGTGAAAAGAAAATGGCAAATTCAGAGGCTGTATTGATGATATCATAATGTATGCATTACGAATTGACCTATCTAATATAAACCATAATAGAAACTAATTGGAAAGTGTTATATTGAATATTGTGCAAGGTAAAAGTGTTGAAATAATAAGCAAATAAATAAAAGGATTTTCTAAAGTGCAAAGGGCTTTATTGCCCCAAATTGATACATTAACAACAGATAAGGGCTTACTACATAAATAGCAACAGCAAAGTGTAGTTGACCATTTCAATTCGCACGACAAACAAATGGGCCCTACAACATTAAACATGTTTTCTAACAGATACTACCTGCATAAACATAAAATATGAAATTTACACAAAACATTATACTATATATTGTGTGCAACAAACATTGAATGTGCAGATTCTATCTACTTCTATCTACATTTAGAACCCTACTTTCTATTTCGATTCAGGTGAGGAAAGTTCTACAAAGGGTTAATTTTGTTGAGCACAATCCTATGTATCAACTGACCTCTATAGCGCACTGTGAACTTTGACCTGTGACTATGTACCAGCCATGAGATCACAGGATTACCAAAGTGAAAACCAATGACATTCTTCTTTTTATACAAAAAAATTCAAAGATCATCTGGATTAAAATGAAATAAAATACAGTACAATACTCTACTAAAGGTTGAACTGCACATAGTCATGTTCATTCTTAATGAGCTGGGAACAAGGGGGGGAAAACACAGACATCCCCAGGTCATGGTATCCATATGCGGAATGCTAGCATTGTAAAAAGGGAAATTATTGATTGTCCAAGAAAAGATAAGATTGCATAGTAGTTTTATATAATAGTTTTATATAGTTTTATATATAAGTATATGGTAGAAATCTAGATGTAGTTACAATAAGAGAAGGTTAGGAGCAAAAGGCCGTAACTCATAATAAGAGCTCAAGAGAAGATTTATCTATCATCTTGAATCTTCATAAGAAAAAAAAAGTTACTGTTATGAGATAGGCCTACAGACAATCCTGACTTTATACTTTACTGTCTTTATAAGCACATTAACAACTGGCACTGGTAAAAAAAAAAAAATATTATGATTATCTACATGAGTTGTTCAGAAATTACTGAATACCTTCCAAAAAAGGAACTGACGTATTTTGTCTTTGAATATTTGATTAACAGTGCAATACTTTTTGAATAAAAGTCTAGATTCGGACAAGATTTACTTCTGAATTACACAACCAATGTTTGGACTTTGCTTTTGAAAGAATATTTGCAATTTGACCCAGTCAGTGCTACATGTAGAATCTCAATGACCTTTGACCTTTGGCATGTTGACCCTAAAATTCTGACCCATTCATCTGTACATGGCCACACATTGTATTTACTTTATCTACATTGGTCCAACAACGTCCTGATTTACAATGTACTCACAACTAGGCAATTCTAATGATTTTTTCTCTATCTCCATCACTTTTGATAATTTTTTAACATACTTTCCTCTAGAAATATATACCCTCTCTATCAATAGTTGCACCTGTAATGTCACTGTACTAAAACTATTCTACAAGTATGGAATATTGGTTTTGGCCAACACTAAAAAACTTTTTCCCTGTGGCTCACTCTTACTGCATTTTTAAATGCATGAGTGCAGTTACAGATAAACTGTGTACTCTAAACATAACTATTGATATGGTAAAATCAAAAATACTATCTTTTTCTATAAATATACATCCTTTCTATTGTAGCACTGTACTACAAACAGTCATAAAACCGTCTCCCCATTGGGGCTTCTACGGATCATTCATATAACGATTCTGACATGCACAAAAGCAGCTACACACAGGACTTTGTAATCTGTACACGAGCCATTATCGTAAAATACTTCCAAAAGAGACTGTGTTTTGGAAACACGAGTCATCCACATCCCTGGCGAGAAGACATTTCGGTGACTGTACCATCTTGGTACGAGCCACCGTCTCCGAGCCTGCCTTGCTGAGCTTAGAGCTCGCATTGTGTTCTGGTGTGCAAGTGTACTTTCAGAACCATCTTACACCCACAAAACACAATATATATTTACTGACCATGTTTGACCATGTTTTTGGAAACATGTGCCAGGTTGTCATGACAACACTTTTCTGTTTAAAGTGACTATGATTTCATAACATGAGTCACAATCTTAGAGCGTTTGGAAAATGATAGCTTGCACCATCTGCAACCATAGTCTGCAGCTATGCGCTTAGCATGAGACAACAGACTTAGGGTACAGATGATCCAAGATGGCCGAACTTGATCACTCCCATCTTGGGTTGATGAATTGAATCTCCTCATTTTCCTTCCAGCCTTTGAAAACGTCTTGTTCTCCACCGAGAGGATGACCTCCGACCTCTAGGTTGTCATGGTAATCAAATACGGTACAGGCGGTAAGATTGGGGTCCTTGTAATACGAAGCTGCAACATTGTTTCTTGGGTTTTCACTGCAAGATATAAAGTGTGAAGTGTCAAGGTACATGCACTAAAGATGATAAACACCAGACGTTGAATATCAATTACTCATCATAAGTCAGGTAGGAGATCATGCTTCAAACATTAACATTCACAAATTATATTGTTTGCTTTTCAATTCCTTGTTAAGAGCACAGTAATGTCTAATCTTGACATCTAGATATTGATAATTGAAACAGTTTGCACAAATATTTTGAAAGGCTACATGTTTTGTTTTGAAAATGCGAACAAGTCAATGATAAATCTTACAAACAAAACAATTTTTAATATAACAGAAAACAAATGCTGATTTACTCTGTAAAAATGTCTCATTAAGATTTGATTATTTTCAGTGAGAGCAGCTGTTGTCCAGTTGATTAAAAGAAATTACCTACTGAGTTTCGACGGGCAACTCACCTGCAGAAATTCTTGGGAAGCATCCCATATACTGTGATAGATGAACACACATCCTTCATAGCCATCAGGGTGTACATGTTGGTAGAGAACTCCGATCCAGATGCATGCCTGATATAACAAAATAAGAGAAAATGGGCATTGCGTGAAGAGTTTTAAATTGCAATATAAGTACTTGGAAAATTACTACCAGTTTAGCGCACATCTTGTTACAGAAAACCAATAAAACAGACCACCATATTTATGAGAACAGTGCAATACTGAGCCTAGCTTCCTTCTCACAAACAACTCTTTAAAATCTATGTCACATTTCTACATTACAAATGGCAAGAATATTTAACAAGAGATATTTTGGACAGCTCTGCTCAGTCTACCCTCATTTCCTAGTGGAAACGTTTGCATTTTTAAATTTGTGTGCAGCTGCTCACTTGATAACACTGGTTGATTTTAATTTGCGCACCCCTCTCGTTGAGTGCCAAAATTTTCACTTTTCATTTTTTTTCACTCGTTATATATAATGGGAGTTGAGTTAATTCAGACAAGATTCAATGGGTACACAGACAACCACCCAAGAGCCGAACTATGCTCCAAGCAAGTTCCCCCAGGGTTGGGGTTAGTTGCCTTGGTAACGATGGCCTAGAATTGAATCCCATGTTTTACCTTGATGTTCCAGTATGCTTGAGTAGTTCAAAGTCAGCCTTATCCTCCAGCCCCTGACCCGCATGGTACATCTCCACACCAGGCTGCGATGTTTTCAGGTGGTCCAGATAGGTCTGGAATTGCTTGCTGGAATAAACATGCTCTGGGCCGTGGAACAGGAGATGGGTTGCACTGGGCTGTAGACTGAGTAAGGTGTCTGCTCGTAAGACTACATCAGAAAGGCTGCGGGAATAGAATAAGAGTAGAGAATGGGTTAGATTACATGTTCTGGGCCGTGGAACAGAAAATGTGTAGCACTGTGCCTGCTTGCAAGACTACATCAGAGAGACGAGCATAGACAGGTTAGGTTAGGCTATATATTCTGGAGAAGAGTAGGACTGGGCAGTAAACTAAGTCCATAGGGTGTCTGCTCGTAAGACTATATCAGAGAGGCTGTAGTAATATGAGAAGAGAAACAAAGGTTAGGTAAACTCTAGCTGGAATGCTTACCTAGGAATAGAAAGAGCGCAAAGTTATTCAAGACCTGGGCCCGTATTCCATAAAATATACTTAAGCAATTTGTCTTAAGTCTAAGTATTTTTCTAAGATTTTGTCCCGGAAAAAAAATTCTTAGCCCTTATACCAAACACGTCAAGCACTTTGTCTGAGGTCAGAAAGCATCAAGCAAAATTCTGAATTTTATTAATATCGGCATTTTTAGTTTTTGTGGTCTCAAATGAGCTTGCCATATAATCAACATTAAAGTTAAGCCACTAGGTAGTAGGCTTAAAGTTAAGATAAAATTCTCATTTTTTTAATGTTCGATTTGAAGGTGCAATTCCATTTAGGACTTTTGACTTAGCAATAATCTAAGAATTTATGCATCACTGCCAAAAATAGGTTGGAACAGAATTCTTAGTAAGCCCTATTTATTTATTTAAAGAAGGGCAAAAATGCTTAAATTTCATGCTTTTATGGAATACGGGCCCTGTAATCAGAGTGTAAAATATCTTTGGTTCAACTGAGTAGTTGCCACTATCAGGTAGAAAAATATCTTGAAAAAGTAGCCCTAAATATGCCTATTACCTAGTATAACCTCTATTACTTGGTTATTGGCATATGGGCATGAGACAAATTGATCTTCATGGGATGAAGTGTACTTCTAATCTGATTAAACAGACATCTCTTGAGAGATTCTTACCTGGTATATGAGATGACCCTGACAGTAGTCCTTCTCCCTACATCTCTCTCATACATAATGGTAGGGGCATCCTCCATTCTGAAAACACAGTCGGCTTGGTCAATCTCCTTTCCTAAGGCACTCTGTCTCATCAAACCTAAAGTTTAAAATGAAATGATACAAGAAAAGGGGTTCATTTAGTAAAGGTTTGTGAAAAAATAGAATATAGGAGGAAAAGTATTGATTTAATCATTGCCTGCTCTGTTTTATTCAAGAGTGTCAAACAAAATAATGCAAAGAAGCACATGTGTGTACCATACAATATCCACTATTTAGAAAAAAAACAATTTCTTTCAAAATGAAACTTTCCATCAATTCTTAAGAAAAAGAATTCTTTACAAACACTAAGTAATTTTCTACTTTTCCTACTATGAATTTAAGGATTAAATAAACATAGTTTATTGTTGTACATGTATTTAGCACCTAAAAATAAATTTCTAATGAAATTCAACTCATTTTTACCCTGTCCAATGATTCAATGTCTGGTAAACAAAGTTCAAGGATATACAAGTTTTTGGTGAGCACTATTCCCGTCACCCAGAAAAATTATAAGAAGAGGTAGAGATGGACATCCTGAAAATAGTATCCCTAAACTCCGTCCAAAAGGATAAATAGACAATTATCTATGTCTAATCAGAGCATGACTTGACCATTCATATTTGACCTACTGTAGCCTCAAAGGGACAAGGTCATCTAGGACTCTGGGTCTATTCAATAAGAAATTTGTATAGTCAGACTCCGTATTCAATAAATAAATTGTGTGGTTATTGGTATAACTAGCAATCTGAAGGGCCATGCAGGAACCAGGGTGGCTAGATAAATGACCAATTATTATAAAAGACATGAATCTCTAGACAATGTACATGTAATTTGCTATATTAATCTGAAGAAAAGGGTGTTTTTCCATGGTTTCACCCTTTTATTTATCTTTCTGTTCTGGCTTTTAAACGTGGTCAGTTAACTATTTATCAAGTGGTCAATATGAATAAAAAATTGCGGTATATATCAGGGGTACACACCATTTTTTCCCAAGGACGTCCATGGGAAGAGGGGTGTTTCACAAGCTAGATCAGGCTTTAAGTTATAATACGTAATCTATAGCTGGTAAATTGCATAACAATTGACAGGAAGCCCAGTGGTAAGACTGATGACCAACTACTACAAAACACCTGTATGGACAATGTAAATCGAGGTGGGAGAAAATGGTGTCTTTTGTTGGAGGACACTTTTCTTCTAGCTCAATTAGAGCAAGTGGTCTGATAATTCATCAATTAGTCAGAATGTAGAAAAAAAGAGATGAGTGTTTTCAATATCTGGGCTCGGCAGTGTTTTATTTCTGAAGGTTGTCCAGGGGAAGGGTGTTTCATAAAATATAACTGTGTGATTGAATGCATATCTAACAATTAACAGTAAGCCTAGTGGTGAGACAGATGATCAATTATTATTAAAAAACATGTATATAGACAACGTATATTACCATATTGATGCGGTGGGGGGAAAGGGTGCCTTTATATGGTTTCACTCATGTTTCTATTCAAGCTCAATTAGAGTATTAAGTGGTCAGCTCAATTATTATTTTTGTCACCAAGAAGAGGAACCAATCTGAGTGTTGAAATTCCCATGGCTCAACACAATTTTTTTCTCAAGGACGTCCAGGGGAAGGGGGTGTTTCACAAAGAATGAAGTTGGACTTGTGTTATATGTTAGTGAGGTTAAATGTCAATCAAACAATTTACAGGAAGCCTTGTGGCATAAAAAGTGACCAACTATTGAAAAACAAAATGTAAATACAATGTAGTAAGATTGAGGTAGAAGAGAGTGGTGAACTTTTATGGTTTCATCCTGTTGTTACCCAACAAGAACAATTGGTCAGCTAATTCATCAAGTAATCAATATAAAAAGATTGTTGAATACATTGGGACTCCAGACTTTTTTTTTAGTGGAGAAAGATCTTTAAAAACAGAATTTAGGTGAATGTCCCTGTAAAAATTGCAAACTTCAAGGGGTTCAGAGCCATAACTTTAAGCACCCCAGTATACAGAGCATCTGCTTGTATACAACATGAAAAAAAAAAAAAAAAAAAAAAAAAAAAAAAAAAAAAAAAAAAAGAAACAAGAAGAGAAAATTGACTTTTTTAATTGTGGAAACATAAATTCATAGAATTCATATACCTGTACCTTAAAAAAAAAAAAAAAAAATCTATTTTGCTTGAGCCCATGTAAAAATATTTCATTCAAATCCTTACCTGAATTTGCTACAAGTGAGCATGACCCACACTGGAGGTCAAGTGGCCGGTCTTCACTGGTCATCAGAGGGACGTAGTCTTTACTGTCTAGAGATGGCTGGACGTCGCGTCGGAATCTCTCGATGGCCGACGTGCGGGCTTGCAGTCTCCGCCTCCCATGTTGGACCAAGAGACGTCTCTCATCATAACGAGCCTACAATATTGAAACATGGGCAATGATTTACACTATTTCCAAAAGGAACACACTGCATCATGGGAATCAGGGAATAATTTTACTTCTCAAATTTGATTAGCAGTTTTGGGTGGATGGCGAAATACTTTGAACGAAGTATGTACAGTCCTATGTAAAATAGTTGCTACACAAAAGAAATTTTGTGTAGCAATCATGCAAAAATGCGTAGCAAATCGCGATGCGATACCAGGAAAATTATTCCCTGGGAATAAGGAACAACATACAAATAAAAGAAACAATTTTCATGTATTTTCTAAAGGGTTCTTGCATCAAATCATGGTCTCTCAAGGTTTAAAATTTGCTTGTATATACTGCAATTATATTCAGTGTTGTTTTTTCTTTAAGATCTTATTAAGATACAGATTGAATTGTCAGTTAATGCTTTAATTGATATAGTACAGATTAATTTGTTTGCTAACTCCCATAGTACCGGTATACCAATTTACACTATGGTCTTAATCTAACAAAGTAATCAATCGAATTACATTTAACTTGTCGATAAAGTGTAAACGTGTAGTTTGACAGAAAACATGTTGCAGCTGGAGCAAATTAAAAATTGCAGGCAGTTAAACATAAAAAAACATTATCGCCACTTAAACAAACATCATCCAATGCCTTTCTTTTTATAACAATGTACATGTATGTCCTTGCATGCACAATGTCCTAGATCATGAACAGTTAATACATAATTACAGAAGTAAATTATCCTTAAGTACATGAAATAGTGGCAATGGAGCTTGACCAATTTAAAAACAAATTTAGGTAGCAAAACATAAAAATTATTGGCAAATAATTAAATCAAAAACCTATACTACAAAAATACATTTAAAATCAATACATATTGGGTGTCCTTGAATGCACAATATCCTAACGCAACTGACATTACATAATCACAGACATCAAAGGGCCTACTGTGCTATTGAATGTACAGTATTGATCAGAATAGAGTAGCCCCCCTAACGTCAGGTAACGCAGCCCCTGTGTTACGTGCGTTAGATTTTTTATTAACGCGCGTGAATTATCGCCAGCGCGGAAGGATACTCAAAATGAGACTTCTGTAAGAGAGTCCAAATCGCGATACGTAACGCGATATTGAGTAGTAAATAGGCTCGCCGATTAAGACTAGTAAAAGAATTTAACTCCCCTTCCAATCATCTATTATAGTTATAGAAATATGACTTATAATACGAAAACCTCCACCCTCATGGCGATGTCAATGACGTAACTAATAACCCGAGAAGAGTTAGCAGTACTTTCTAGCGACGGATGATTATTGATGAGCATGCCATGTGCGACGCGACGCTCCTTGCTGAATTATT
>CALNVZ010003430.1:28525701-28544333 GCA_940671915.1 Paracentrotus lividus | reverse complement strand
GGGCACACGGGGCCACTCATTAACCGCCTACAACACATGTTCAAAAATCCGAAAATTTTCGTGGCCCGCCGCCCCCATCGGGGCCACCTCTATTTAGGCGCCGTCTCTCAACCTCCCCTCCTTCTCCTACCCTGCATCCTGGTAGAGAGTGTAAAATTCCTTGTATACCGCCTCACATACCAAAAACATCAAATTAAATAATAGCATTAAGGTCGTAAAGCAAAACTAACGCATGAGCGTGAATTTAGAAGTTGCAAATTGACTTTTATATAACTCGTTACGCGTGGTTATAAAACGTTTTCAGCATCAATCATTAGGTATCTAGTGAACGTATTAGCCGTTTTGTCCGATGCTTCACATCTGTGCTTAAAACTAAAAGAACACAGGAAAAAGATAAGTATAGAAATATAACAATATAATAAATAAACTCGGTTACTCATTGCTAAGAAAAATTTTTTACCCTAATAAATACTTATTGGGCAATCTCTTATACTTCTGTCTACAAATAAAAATGTGCTTAAGTACATTATACAGTAATCTTTTTTAATGTTAATAATACAACTAATAGAAATCTTTAAATCCTATCTATTAATGTTTTCGAACATTTTCGAAGCCTATAAGCTCTATGACCAGCTCATTATTACCCAATTTTGTTCCCCATTTCGTTTGCCCAATGGAAATCTTTTCTAAGTTGATAGTCAGCGCGCACTGGAACCTTTACTGGTGGCCGCAAAAATAAGCGTTGCTGCACCCTTTTAGTGAGTGATAGATATAGGTCATCTGTCTTTTCTTGTTTTTACAACTTAGATCGTGAACCTTTTTTTATCTTAATTTTTTATTTACTCAGAAACTATTTTCTGAGTTTATATATGAATTTTGTATTTATGTGCCGCGCCTATTTCCCAGTGGGCGTGTTTTATGTGTGTTGCGTCGCGTATGCGCGGGCGGGTGATAGGAGTTGGTCTTGCAGGTGTCCTCTCCCCAATACCTTTACGTCTTTTTAAGCCAACGTCTCTACAATTCTTTGCTCAGTAAAGGTAATATACATACATATATATAATATTTTGATTTTTTAGTGCTCAATTGTCAGGTGTCCCCCCTCCCCCCCCCACTTTGGTTTCTAGTGCTCCCAGTTCTCCACTTTCATATAATTCGCTCTGCTTTTATTTTTTATGGCTTCCTTTGTTATCCAACATATATTAAATCGATTATGATGTGTAATATGTAAAACTTGTATAACTTATTTTTCCTTAGGTTTTAAATTCCTTGTTTTCCACCTCAATTTTTTCTCATTACGCGTGTTTCGCTAAGTTTGCGTTATTCGTAAGGTAGTAATTGAATTGAGTTTTACGTGCATAAAGCGCTGTTATAACATAGCTACTATATAAAATTTTACTAATATCTGTGCTTTCATTAATATTTATAGTACAATCTTAACTTTCGCTGCGTTCTTTCGTCTCACTTTTGTTTATGCTTGTCTTTTTCTTTATGTCTCTTTTTTTTTTATATTTTTTTCTTTTTTTAATTAATGATTTAGACTTTAATGAACGGCAAAACGTCTACTCCCATCGACCCTCCTTGCTCCTCACTCTCCTAATTCTCCAGTCCCAGTATTTCTCTCTGTTTACTTTTCTATCTCTGTCTACCTCTAAAAGCTCTCTGTCGAATTTCATTGAGTAAGGATTCTTTTACTTCATTCATTCTAAACACAATTGTCCTTTTATGTAGCTTATCTCGGCTATATTATCAACCATCCACACAACATACCTACAGTGAATTTATTAGTCAGTTACGATTGCGCATTTTACATATATATATGTTCGGATCAAATTAAATCTAAAAAAACTCAATTGGTAAGCTGTTCTTCCAATTATTAGGCAAAAAGTGTTTATGGTACCAGGTTGTCATTACAGGAAAAATCTTGGTAGATTTCATTACCGGTTGAACATTGATTTATTATTTATACCAATTTTATCATATCTCTCGTTTTGCACCATTTATTTTGAAATATCTTCATTACTTTATTAATACACCTTATGTCTAAAACCTATTTAATTTAATTTATCATAGAAGTCTATTAAACTCCTAGTATAAAGTGTATATATGGTGAATTATGCTTTTTTCATTCGCGATGATGAGCGCGGTTAATCGTGGTATGGTTTTATGGGCCCCCTTTTGTGGAGCCGCTTTATGCTCGGGCTCTTGTATTTTGTTGTGTGTGTATTGCCTGGTTTATTTATACACTAACATATATTCTTTATGCAATCAGGGAGTCAGTAGCTTCGGCACTCAACCTGAACTTTTTCATCTGTCTGCTTTTTAATTTTCTTAGAATGAGTGGCAAAGGTCCTACTTTCTATACTCTGTTTTTGTCTGTTTAGACCATATTGCTGTCATTAGCTCTATCCTGCATTTTTGCTCAGGTTTTTTTTGTTTTGTAGGATAGTTTTTTTTTCTGTTATTGATAAGTCATATTTTCTTTAACATAGTATTACCTCTACTTCTCTTACGAATATAGCTCTCACCTCATCACAGATTGCTAACAACCTGCTCACGGTGGTATTAGCGTGAACTTCTTTACCTAGACTTAGTCATCAATCGTCAAGATTCCTTATTCGGTTCTATATGATATATCTCGCTCGGTTTACAATAGACTAAGATATCGCCGGTTGCTGTTTCTTTACCGATATATATTTAAATTATCCAAGCTCAAGGTAGTTATCTGCGTTCGCATACCTATGGCTTCATGTCGTTTCACTTATCATATAATTCATACCGTCTTATTGTCTATGAATTTAAGTTTACTGCTTATCTTACTTCGGTGTTAGTTTATGTTTATCGTCAGGAACCTTATTGACATCGCATGTGAGGTCGCTGAGTGTGATTGTTTTTCGTATATAAGTCTTTTATTTTTTCTCTCTTTTTATGTTCTTCTATATACCGATAATAGCTTTTTATCGCATTTAGGATCTAAGCCGAGGTGTGTTATATATTCATTACTTAGTACTTTAATCTCTTACGGCTCCTATGTCCCTATTTTACTATCCTAATATCGCGTTTTACGTGATTTATATCTTCAGCGGATTTAACGCGATACTCTCGTTTACAGAATTACAGTCCTCATTTTTGACTTTTCGACTTCAACGTCTGTCCTTCTCAAGCTGCTGAGCGTCGATAATATCTCGTCTCTCTATCTATACTTTGTTACCTGTCTGCGCTTCTTCTATTTTCTGTTCTTTTTGTTAATAAAAACTTAACGCTTACGTTCAATCCACAGCTTAGGTCTTTTAGGGTCTTGCAAGTTACTAATGGAGCGTAATTATTCGTTTGGGATTGCTACTCTTATTCTGATCTCTTAATACGTAGAACTTGGTATTACTCCTTTTTTACTGTTTTTGTTAAATAAGTTTTTGTTACAGTATGGTTAAAAACCTTTCTGTTAAATTTTTTTATTAAGACTCTTGTTGTTAATAAATTTGTTCCCTTCATACTGCGCTATATTTTGACACTGACAATTTCTTTACATCCTCTGGCTTTAACTTGTGACAGTATATCCTAGAAATTTATTTTCACATTAATCAGACATTTTCATATGAATTATATTCTTTCTTTTACTATACATGTCTGTGTTTTATATAATTTATTTTTGTCCATCGTATATCAGTGTTCATTATTAGTGTCTAATACAAACTTTATGTTAAGTTCTGCCCCAGTCGTAAAATTCTTGTACAGACTCAGATACCCTTTTTTTTTATATACGTTCCATAATCTAGCGCACTAAGGCTCTCATTATTTTAGTGGTACATTCTGTAATTTAAGCTCAGTGTTGTTGCGTACTTAGGCCTCATATGTTACATAGGAGTACCCACTGATGCGTCCTACGCATTACTCTATGTCCTTGTATTTTTTTTTATATAAAGAGTGCGGACATCAAGAATTATTATTTTCTTCTTTAGTTATAATTTAGTTTATTTTCCCTTCTCCTATTCTATAGGTAAAATTTAACATAACCAGATCAGTAACATATTTCTAATTACCTGTTCGTGGTATGGAATTGTCCATTTATGTCTAGATACTTATGCTACAGCCTGTGTCCTCTTTGTCTGCCGTCTGTGCTTCTTTTATTTGACCTCATGAGCAACTTTATTACTTTGTTTTATTGGTGTAATTTAATATCAAGGTCTTATGATGACCTACGTAGTGGATAGTACTTGTGCGCGTACTTCCACTCTGCGTCCTCATCCTGTCCCTCTAGAGCATCTTTGATTCATCGTGCTGCGATAGCTAGGTCTTACAGAGTCATATAACTCTTCGGCGTCTTATCTTTTCTCATTACGTAACTATAGGTTACCGTACTTACCTACGTGAATGTGTCCAATTGCTATGGTGCTAATATGAGCTTGTTTCTTCCTTGTTCTTCTAACAGTACTAAGAGGACTGAGAGTGCTCGAAAACAAAAGCATATGTATATCTCTAGCGTTCTATAATTGTCGAGATATTAGATTGGATTTATCCTGATTTTTTTTTTCATACGTTCTTTGGTCCTTCATTTTCCAGCATAATTGTTTTCAATTGCATCTCCTTTTCCTGGTAATGACACTGTACGTTTGCATTCAAGCTGTCAGAAATCACTCTGCTCGTAGTGCCTTATTAGACTTTACTCTCTACCATTTCTATAGTAAGACAATTTCTCATCTAAGTTTCATGTACTTATGTCACCCATTGATCTGGTTCTTTACTCTACTAGAGACCTTTTCGCTAGTTGTTCTCCAACATTGTCCTATAGTGTTCGAAACTCTTTAACTAATATCCTTCACATGCCATCAGCCCTATTAACCTACACTCGTATAAAACTGCATTCGTATACAAATACCTGCAAATTTATTATCAATAGCTATTGATACTAAATGAGAAATCAATATGTGCTGTTGCTGAGTCTTCAATTGTCCTCCTCCTCGCTTAGGGCCTATCTAGTCCCTAATTCTAATAAATGTGCTCGTGATAAGAATGTAAAACAGTGTTTCAAATCTCGATATTGGAGGTGAAATTTTAAAAAAGGTTCAGAAAAAAAGATATGCAGATTCTGGTTAAACATTCTAAATTCAGCTCAATTTTTTTGACGATCCTTGAGTTAATCTTATCTATAATCATCTAAGTGCTATGCAATTGCTTTTCACAACTGGAAATGACATAAATCAATTTCCTGGCACTAGGATTGAAGTTTTTTTTTCAATTACGATGATTTTAATATGTTAGGTGCTCATCCTAATGTGAAGCTTCCATGATCTATTATTTCTGTATGATCGTGCATAGATCTGTTTGCAATAGAGACAAAAAGTACGAAGATTAGAGAGTGAGATACTTTGTTTTTGAGAGTCCGTTAGGCGTAGATTTTGTCAGTGTTGCAACTTTAAAGACTGGAATGTGGGACTATAATTATTCATTCTAGCTTTAACCATTTAAACCACTGATAACGGTTGCTTATGTCCCGGCTGAATTGATTTTATAATCTCTCTTTTTGTTTGTGTGTTCTTTAATGTTGCAGTTTTTTGTATTCATTGCGTTTCATACTGTTGCCGTTATTATAATTTGGAAACTTGGAAGCATTGAAACATCACACTCATATGCATCTTGTTATGATATCCCTTATCAAGTTTTTATATTAAGCCATCCATTCGTTTAAAATAATTTTCATTTTGTGTCTTATTTTTAATCTGCCTCTTTCAATATTGTTAGATATATGCCTTATACCATGTTGAAACAATTTCAATGAAGAAATGTGTTACAAGTGTACAATGAGCGTGCTCGTTCTTAGCATGGCCTCAGTGGAGCCTTTTGTGCTATCTAATTATTCTGAAGAGATGACATGTGTTGCGATGACCTTATTTCCATGAACTCTTTTATTCGACATAAATCCTGGAAGCTCTTTGCTATTACAGAAGTATTAGATTTCCTTAAGCGAATTATATCTATATAGCGTTGGCGGCATCAGTCTGCGGCATCTCCTTCTATTCAAGTGAGTAAACTGATGAGCATCAATCACTCAATGTGTGTGATTATGTGAATAAGTATTTAGACACTACTAATACCAGGAGCAATATAAAGTACATCATGGTACTTGTAGTGAATATATTACACTTAATAACCGAAATGGACTCAATTGGGGTCTAGCCGGCGGCTTTTAGACTGGGCCGAAAGACGCCGGCGCCCGTCACGATGGCATTTTAATGGCGACTTTTCTCATGAAATATTGACCCAGTTCTTCTTATTCAGCAGCAATCGTTGATCCTATCTTTTAAAAGAAACACTGATATCATTTGTTAGCACTCTGTAGTTATTCCAACCGTATCGCAAATTATGTGTCATCCATGACTTGGACCACCCTAAAGCTTTACGAGTTACTATGGAATATATATTGAAACAATAAAATTGTTCAAACTGACATCCGAATAAAATGGTAATACATGTCTACCGAAAAAAAGTAAAAAAAGGGAAAGATTTTTACCTGATTTCAACGCTTGTCCACAAGTCAAAAAACATATAACATCTAAGCAAACATCGGCATCAGTTCAGAAAACTCTTCTAATTATCATTGTCATAACATTTTCAAACTGATTAAAAAAAATACCAGATATTGAAAAAGTAAAAAAAATTTTACAAAACTTACATAATTTCTATATTTTGATGATATTCTTGATGATGCCTTTCAAAATGCATTAAACTGAAATACAAAATCTCCCAATTGTTGTAAGGAATTGGTTTATTTGATACATCGATATCAAAAGGAGAGGTGTATATCCACCGTTTTGCAGATTTTAAGTATTTCAGTGATTTAGAATATTGCAGTCAGGACTCATTTTAACAGCATTGAGAAAAACATGAAAAGAAGATTACACGAACGATTCGCCCCCCCTGGATCCGCCACTGGTTATGATCGTTTGTGCCTCCCTCTTTCATTGGATTGGTTGAGTAAGAGAGAGAGAGAGAGAGAGAGAGGGGAAAAAAAAGAACCATTGATTATCATCATCATCATCAATCAATCACTTGTTTCAAATTGAAGAGGTAAACGGGGAGTAGTTGCGAGTACAATGTCATGAAATTAATTTCTGCCCACCCGCTGGACTCCACCACTCCCTGGGAGCCCCCACTCCCGACGTAGGGACTAACGATGTAAACCTATGTAGAACTTTATTAGGACTATGTTACAATAGATAGATGAGTAATCAATTAGTTCCAAGCAGGCTACACAATAACTGCGATGCTGACTTGGCATGGTTCTGAGAGGACACTTATGGTGTTAAAGCAGGTTGAAATGGAGTCTTTATGTTGTACCTTCTTGGTCTATGGCGACATCTAGCGACCAACGGCACCTCAAAAGGTCACTCGCGCGGATTCAGAAGCGATAGACTTTAAGAAAACACAGTTTTTGAAATGTGGCGCGATTATTTGAACATCAACTTCGGGTCGCATGTGTGCATATGGTAGGCGACAATGAAATTTTATTAGATATTTATCGAAAAATTCAGGTTCAATGGAAGTCAAAGGTCCCCCACACAGGGTCCCCAGAACCGTCAATCTGTATACATGCGAAAAATGGCAAACGTTTCTGTGCATGGTTCCTGTAACATTCTTTGAACCGTTTTATATGATAATCCTTCAAAACTTAGGGTCCATGTTGGGGAGGAGGAAAAGATGAAACCTGATAATTTAATAGAAAGTTATTTTTGAGGCTACGCACGCACATCATTACGTGTTACATTCATATCGAGGTTTATTGTAGATGTAAAAAAACTTCATGACTCGTGTGTTTGTCAATTACGACCTTCTGAGACACTCAATATTAATTCTTGCACATATTACCCAGAAAAGTACGAAACTTAACCACCATCTACCCATTGCCATTTTACACTTTTCCCCCCAGTCTCCATGTCATTATATTCTCACAATTAATCTAATCATCAGTAATCCACTAATATACCATAATTATCATTATAAATCACTTATTCAAACTAGAAGCATAAATGTATAGGAGATATATTAAATTATATACATTTATGTCTATTCATGTTACACACACAAAGACTCATTTACATACTCTACATATTATGTATGCAAATGGAATATAGTGCTCCATATCACAAATTAATACGCGAAAGATAATTAGGTCCAGGTACATTATGTAGTAAGAGAGATAATTGTTAAAAATGGATGTATACAAACTACATACCACGAGTACTCTATTGCATACTATTTTTCCGTTCTTCTCGTCCAATGGATTTCAAGACATGGTAACAATCGAAATGTAAGTAAGGTTACACGAAAACCTGTACGATAAGTCTACAAAGCAATAGCTATATCTAACTCAGAGTCCGCACCCTTGTCTCCTTCCATTGGGTGCTCTTCATCATCTAATTGGACTTGGCATTTTATATTTGCGTACACAGGATTTACTATCAAAACAAGCGCTCATGATTATTATTTATTCTTCTTAATCACTGTCAAATACAAGCCTTCCTGTGCTAGCTCATATATTTTCGCACCACGCGCACTTTCATGTTTTACATTGTTATGAGCGATACTTTTGTAAGAAAACTATAAATTATCGGAGTAACACATATGGACAGATATTTTATTAGGCTCTACATCCATATGTTCGTACCTGTCATAATCACATTGTAGTTTCTATATGTAAATATAATTGTTGTTTCCCTTCCGTTTACTTTTTTCTAGCGAGGCGAGCGCGCGGAAATCCGAATTGGGAGATATTGTTCTATGCACGTACCCGTCTTTCTGGTACAAAATAGACCTATGCTTATTCGAAGTCCCTATAGGGCCCTGTTTGTGGCATGGGAAACGTTTACAACCAATTCTACTTTATTAACCATTTGCCGCCTCTCGCCGAGGACTTGGCGCGTAGCTGCCTATCATAGTTTTATTTTGTTATAGTTGTCGGCTCATAGGAATTATATTACTGGGATAGTAGTTGGGTGCGTCCCTCCTTCTTCATTTGTCATCGGTTGGCTGAGAGAGAAATGCAAAAGGATATTAGACCACAGAGGAAGATAGTAGACTCGATGGCTATCTTTCTGATATTCATTACAACCATCAATCGACTACCTGATTCCTCAGGAGAGCGGGAGGAGCTCATTCATCCATTCAAAGATTTTCGGGATCCATTTATTAATACCTCGACAATTTTGCTCTCTTATCAATCGATGACAACATTCAAGTGTTTGTAATAACAGGATTTTGTGTACAGAGTAAATAATATAACGTTCCGATCCCTATACCATAATACCAGGAAAAAACAGACCACTTGTTAGTCACCTCAATCTCAATAATCCATCACTTGTTTCAAATTGAAGAGGTAAGGGAGTAGTTGCGAGTACAATGTGCATGAAATTAATTTCTGCCCACCCGCCTCCCCCCCCCAATGAAAAAAGGAATGGTCTGTGCTACGCTCACATACATTTATCTATCTGCTTAATTATACATGTGGAGGTGGCAAAAACGTCACTTAAAAAATAAAAAAAAACTTTGTCATTGCATTGCCATATTCATCCTTGCATTTACCACTTATTCATAAAATCACTTTATTTTAAAGACAATCATAAAATGTATAGTTTTCAATTCAAGGTGAGCTGAATTTCATTACTGTGTATCTTAAGATCACGACAAATACATTGAATTTAAACTTTGAAGTTTGCACTAACGCTAGGTAGGCATCTAGACTATTTCGAAGAATTATTTGCCATCTTCTGCCAATTAAAAAGAAGTATAAGTAAACTGCATTAAAATATGGTACAGACTGGTTCAAGTCTTTCACCAGTCACTGTTGGGGCTGCTGTGTTTTTATGCGTGCTTCATGGACAACTCGAGTGGTCCATATAGAGGAAAGTCTAAAAGATAAGTGAGTAATGAATGTTTACAAGAGGCGTCTAGCGCGTTAGATCGTAATATACACGAGCGCACAGAACCTCACATCTAACTCATAAGAGCACACATCTAGAAGGCAACTTGAACTCGCTATGCGACTATGGCCCTTGCACCAAGAACAAGATAGCCTAATAGCCAACAAAGAGGGAGTTGCGCATTATTCTATATTTATGGCTACAATAATAGGTCTGGCCTGGGCTGACCCGAAAAAAATGTCTCGATTCCTGGGGACACGCATTTTCCACCGGGCTTTAAATCATCATCATATGTCAAAGGCATTCACAAGCATGAAACTAAACACTCCCCCCTGCTAAAAGAGAGACGCGGAAGAGGGGGGTGGGGGTATATAAATCCGGATGTTTCTGCGCCCCGGTTCCCCTTTGTAAACTTCTGAAATAACCCGTCACTCCTGTCCTCTTGAACAATAACCAGGACTGCAATCAAGCGAGGTGGTATAATAGCGGAACAATTGAAGACCATTTTTGTTGCCTTGTACTGAAAAGGAACCCCCTTTTGTCTTCCCTAACGCCCATCATATTAATATATCCAATGAGCTCTTCTGAGCAGCAAATCACACTTTCGCATAGAGAAGCATGTGTGAGAAGTTTTAGCAACGAACATAAATTAATACGTTTAGAATCTGTCCTGTACCGCTCAATCTCGAAAAGATTTGCAAGTTTGCAATAAACACTAATGGCTAAGAAAGCCCATTAAATTGAAGGTGTAATCAAATTAATTAAAACAAACATAATAAATTCTTTACGCTATAAGCATACAGATGAAATGCGCGTGGGTAAGAACCGAGATAGGAATTTCGCTGGGTAACTATATATGATGTATATAAATATGATGAACATCTCATATATTGAGTTAACAAATATTGACATGTCGTCTAAAATGCAATGTTTTTATCTATATCTAGTTGACTAGTATATTAACATACGTCTTTTGTCATATTTTTTTTTTTTTGATTGCTCCTATTACAAAATAAGAGAGATAATATTTTTTGCAGTTTAACCATTTGTAGGTATTCATGTTCTCCTCTCTCCTCGGCACATCCCCCAAGTCAAATCATACGGGAAATTTAAAATGTGTGAACGGCGTTTGAAAAAAGCCTCTCAATTGGAATTTTCAATGCACTCTCGCGAGTCGTTTTACATCGTTACCGGACAAGCTAATAATATCTTCATGAACATAATATGCCCATGGACAAGGTCTTTTTTGATATCTGTACATTCTTGTTAGTGAATAATTGGTTCTTTAATCGGCATAATATATTAGACTTTTGTTCTAACAGGTAGTTTTAGACCTAAGATCAAAACAAAGGGATTCCATTGGAGCTTTGATCTCATCACAACATTTGAAGAGCTGAACGATCACACACATGACTTTATCGCCTTCGTTGAGTCTGTATGGCCCCAACCACTAAAACCAACCTTGTTTTCTTCACGGTAGTTTTTTCATGTTCACAATCAGGGCTGGTATAAGAGCTGATCATCCAAGCCAAATTGGGCGAATAAATCCCTTTGACGTGTTTGGTTCTAAGAAATTAACAAGACATATCGCAACCTTCGCCCCGCACACTCCCCTCCTCCCCCCACCGAGAGACTCTACATTGATTTGCAGAGTACGCGTGCAAAGACAGAGACATGAGTAAATGTCTAGAGAAGACTACCGCGGACTATCTCGATTGTAGCCATTGTTATCACTCGTAGAATTTTTGCCATCCGCCAGTCCTCTTATATATGAATGAATAACTTCCATAAAATGCATCTCAGAACGGGACTAGGCCTTGTAAAGCCTCCTAGCTTTCCCTTAGGCTCAAATCATACACCGCTAAATCATGAATCTATTATGACGACAGGCGGTGTGTATGCGTGTGGAGACGCAATGGCGAGTGTGGTGTCACATATTATACGTGATCGTAAGAACTTCTTTAGGGAGATTGGAGAGGTCATGTCATATGCCTTAGTTACACATTACAGGAAGAGAATAAAAAAATATAATAGTATATCTGTGATTGGTACAGGCCATAGGGACAGTAGGCTTTTACTGTTCATCAAAGAAATTACTCAGTATCGGATACGAGCCTTATATCTATATCTGTTCGTACGTGACGACACGAGCATATCTTCGGGTTTACCTATCCGTCGCTGAAACCGGACCACTACTCAATCTCTACTGCCGGTCACTTTACGGCTCTTCATATATTAAACAACTATGTCCGTCAGGAGAACGGCACGAGTTTGTAACAGAGCTTATTGTTTACTCGTAATACAACCGGGTTTGCGTGTTATTGAAGGAAAACTAGTCCCGGTACGTGACTCGGAACTATTTTATAGCTAGTCAGGTCGGACATCCTCGACTGCTTTAAGCTGTAGTCGGCTTCTACCCCGTTTAGACTTTAGGGTTTTTATCGCATGTGTACTCGGGATGCTAAGTACGTAGAAGGCGTTAGTGATGACATAATAGAAGAGCAATATTTTTCTCAAAAGAGCCTCAATGTTAAATGTTATATGCTTCCCGTGTAAAGATAATTAAAGTAACAATAACTTTCTTGTATGGGCCCTGGGTGTCCCCCTGCAAGAAATCTTTTCTTTCTAATAACGCAAAACACCCCAGATCCCGTGGGGAGGGAGTTTTTTATTGCAGTTTCCAATAACGCATTTGGCCTCGCCAAGCCATGTTGTAACCCATGGAGACATGACCGTGGGACGGGATTCCAGTTAAGAATCAAATTCCTTCCGGAACTCTGCTTGTGAATGAGCCCTAAGTGAATCCGGTTTTGTATAACATCTGGATCTAACCATCGTTGCCCTTTTTTAAAGAAACAAAATGGTGAATTATCATTCGGTGTAGCTGGAAGAAGACCTGTCCTATGCAGTAATCCGTATGCTTGTGCAAACTCCCTTGTGCTACTATCATAGTACTGTAACTCCCCATGTTTACGCGAATGAGAGAATAAGGACTAAAAGCAATTTTGGTTTTACCATACTACTAATCCGAGAATGCCAGTTGCGACTAACAGAATCCTCTTAATGATAGTTGATCAGTTAGAAAGTAGGGAGAGAGAAAAAAAAACAGAGAGAGAGGGGGCATTAGGATAACATGCCAAGGACTAGTATGGGATTGAGATCTTATGTAAGGAAGTTTGCAGGCAGAAGCTGCCGTTTATATTTGTCTAGGGTTACTGGCTCATTTTAGCCATGTGACTGAATAGAATCGGTGAATGTTATACACTAGATTGCCTTGTCAGTGCACGAGCCTCAAACATCTATCCTCTTAACCATCCTCTCTCTTACAATGTTCGCATATCAATTTGAGATGACATACTACTTTAGTATGAGCGTGTAAAGTATATAATGAAGTTGCTTAATTTTATAGGCTAGTACGATCTTCATAATGGTTACGTAACATATGATGGTATATACAATACTAACTTAAAAAATATTCTGTTATATAATTTGTGGCTTTGAATGACAACAATCTATAGAAATTTGAATCGATAGACCTTAATTTTTGTTAATACTAGAGAGTGGTTTATTCAATTGAAGAAATCAATACTTTTTTTAAGATACTATCTTATTTTTCCTTTTTGAAGGTTTCCTGTAAATGTTGAGAGACCAAAGCTAAAGTATACTATTTCACTACTCACTACTTACCATCTGGTTGTAATCGAATTCCACATTAAATTTAATCCAATCTTTGGCCTGCCCCTATACGTTAACTTCTCCTAGTGCAAGGAAGCTTGATTTAAAGCTAATGCAGTACGCTATAATCCAAGCATCAGTTCTTCCTCGGCATCGAGCTAGAATTTCTGGGATCCCATCATGCATGTCCGACCTCCTCTACCCAGCATTTTTGACAAGGTTTGTAAAGCCAACAAAGCTTAAACGGCAAAAACAAAACAAGAAGCAAAGAAACAAAAAAGCTGAATCTTAGTATACACATGTTTTAAGCAAGTAAATTGTTTGAATGGGATATATGATGTTTAAATAATCTTTTAACACTGGTTATGATGAACAGCACATGAATATTATTTGCCCAATCACTAAAAACATGGTAACGTTTTGTTTTTAGACTACAAGAACCGAAACAGTAACCAAATACGACTGATGATGCACAAAGTAGATTCAATGAGAATTATCAAGAAATCTTTTAGATTACCATGCCTACGCCCAAACGTTGTGATTGTAATAATACTGCTTTAGTGCTTTGTTGAGTTTTGTGCTAAACAACAACTACTTCTTTGAGGAGCACAGCATGTTTTACAAAAATTAAAAACAAAAAGTAGGGACTTTGTTTGGCGTAGTGTTCTAACGGTATTTATTTTATGAAATTAAACAGTCTCGCAGATCGACTATGACTTGAAAACTAGCATCAGAAAATTAAATGTATGTCATTTGGGACTTCATATTTTTATCTTGCTTAAATTATGTAACTCAAAATTCCTCAGGCGGCGTAACATTATAAACTTGAAGTCAAACACTCAAGCCTAAGCTATTTTTGTGGCCAACTACTCGATTCATGATCTCTATGTGGGCAGGCAAGGGAATGTGGTCATTTTAAGTAATTGATCAAATTCCCTATCAACAATAGTATGTATAAGAGTGTTCTCCAATATGCTAGTCAAAGTGCACCTAGATCCTTACCACATTCAGCCTATTAAATCATGGCTCACATATATAGAATCGCTCCATTAAGTCGACAAGTAATTTGCTAACAAGCATGCCACGAAGGATGCCGGTTGTGGACAGGTAAACAAATCACAATTCTCAATAGCCTGGATTTCACGCGCAGTCCTGACTCTCGTGTAATTAACAAAGCATTTAATTACAACCAGACACAAGTTTTGTGATATGAAATTGTGAGGTCATTTGTTCAACAACATAGCTGATTCCGTTGTTGCCTCTCCTCTGAGCAACCAATGAACCGGTCATAAATAGCAGTGATCATTAGGCTTTGTAGTATTTCGGGAACCAACTTTGACCAATTCCCGTAATGGTGTTCAGAAACGTAAGACCTAGCCGTAGGGACAAGTGACATGTATTGTGGTATTTCGGGCCAATTGGTCCCCTTTCAAGATGTTCCCTTGTCTCGCCTGCCCGCGACAAGAGTTCCTGTTTTTAATTGAATTTAACGTTTTTTGTTAACTGAAATAGTAGTCAGCACCGCCACATATTGCCCTTAGTTTTATATTAAAAATGGCCCTAAATGTTTGGGGTAGGCCTAGTTATAATTTTTTAATTATGTATGTGTTTGTATTATGGGGCCTCCAATTTTTTATAATTAGAGCACTTAATTTAGATATTTTATTTGTTTTTTATTATATTCAATCCACTGCATAATATCCGATATATATTGTCAAAGATTAATTCCTTTCCTTCTTCAAAATAGTTTTGCAGAAACTCGGGTATATAAATTACAACTTACTATAGTCATTGAGGATCAGGAGAATTGAGGTATTAGCGTCTATTGCAATAGTTATTAAACATGATTTAAAAGAGATGATTACGCAAACTTTTTAACCCAAAAAAAATAGGTTTGTAACACTCACCGGCACGACTAGTAAGCTTTTTACCGTGCGGAATTTTGTTGCAGTGTAAAGTTAATGACACAGTGTGGGGAACACTAGCCTCAAATACCGTGTCCCGGACCTCGGTTAAGAGCAGTAAAAAAAAAAAAGAATAAATGAAATGCACGGGGTTAATCTTGCCATATATTTACAAGAAACCTGATGCAAGAAACACCACTTGTGCCCTAAGTTACAGGGTGCTACCGGATGCGCAACCATTCGCGCGCCGTAACTTTGTGCAGACTTTGTGCAACTTTTGGTTTTTTTTTTTTTTAAAAATATCTAACGACAACTTTTTAAGTACTTTTGAAAATCTTCCTCAGAATGAGAAAGGGGGCTGGTCAATATCGAATTTTTCACAATGCCACATTAACCGGCGCCCCTGAGCGAATATTAATGATTTACTTTCACAAAACAGCTGCTGCTCCGAGAAAGGATTGTTCAAATTCCTTTTATCCAAACTTCTTCGTATTCACAAATTTTTTCTTATTGGGAAACAACAAGCAAATAAGCAGGAAACAACTACAACCAACATGGGTGTTTTTCCAATATCGGGACAACTACCTCCTAGGAAATTAATCCCCAGTACAAACTACTATCCAAAAGTAGGGTGTTAGGTTTGTAGTTTTAGAGGGAAAGATTTTTTGGCGGGGTTGTTGCCCCCCGCTGGGTAGTTGTCCTAGAAGACGTTAGTGCAAATGTTAACTTCTATCAAGATTCTGATCGAAGCATTCTGTCTAAGAAATCTTTGTTATTACATTTTTTTTTTATCCTCAATTTAATTTATTTTATCAACACCCACCTGACGTATGTTTATGGATTGGGGGGGTTGCAGCCCATTCTTTTCACGGAGCCAACGAAATTTTTAATGATAAAAAAGTAAACATACCTGTTAATACGTCTAACACAGTAAAAAATTATGCTCATCGTGGCTTTAGTCCCCGCCCCCGCCCCTCTCGGCTGATGAATTAATCGTCAATTCCTGAAGGGGCGAATTACTTCTTGGTCCAGTATGTTTTGGAATAGATTGGGAGGAAATAGACGATGTTGGTAGAAGAACAAAATCGTGCGCACGCCCCTTCAGCAGTGGACGTCCAGCAAGAGTTGTAACAAGCCAATCTCTCGGACCCTTGCACACACCACAATTTTGTTCCATGGAATTGACCCCAGAAAGGTAAAGAAATATTATTGGAACCCTATCCTTCAAATCTTCATTCATTCGATCTTGAATAATAGAATCAGAGATTTACATGAAATAGTTTTTTCCATTTTGTTTTTTTGTTTTTTGTTTTTTGTTTTGTTTGGTTTTTTTTTTTGATTGTGTGCATTTAGGCCTGATGCACTTGCAGCCTTTGTCTATTTCCAACTATTTGAACGACACATGTCACTTGAACGTCAGATTATATTAAATTGCAATAGTATTTCTACTTTTTTCTTATGCCCTCTTCACTCTCCTTTTTTCTTTTTCTTGCTTTTTGCTCCGCACGTGATCCTCATCTCAGACAGTTTGTCCCCTATTGTTTCTTTTTTTCTAATCCATCGCCTCACTAGCTGCGTGGTTTTGTGTGGAGTTGTATTGAAAGACAGACTAAGTTGGTAGGGAATTATGGTTCAATTAGAATCTTCTGAAAGGTGAGTTCTCCAGTCTGTAACGCCCGAGGACTCATCGTACAGTACATTTCTTGTCCGGTGTGTAGATTTTCATCGTTCACAAATCGAATTTCCCTAAACATGAAATGAAGATCATTTTTAAACGATGCAGTATACATGCTTATGTGATTCTCTTTTTGTGCTGCTGCTATAGGCCCGTACATATTTGCTTTAAAGGGTTACAGATAATGTAAACCCGCACTGGAAAAACCCTGTAACCTCGGTCGTTCAATGGACCCCCCAGGGCTATCCGGGTCAAGACGGAGACTGGTTTTAAAGCTAATCTTGGTCATGTTAGTCCGTCGAGAGGACCCTAGCATACAACTGAAAGTCTACATGCTTCTCAAAACTTGACGGAACGAGCTTTAAAGCCTTCGTCCGTCAATGCTTGATGCAAGTCCGTGCGGACGGGCGAGTCCAGTGCGGCGACTCCGCCTAGGACGATTAAAAGAGTAGCTTTGGATGGGGACCCCAGTTTTAACCCATTACAGAATGCTTACCTAAGCGCTTCTTGAAATACAAACCTTAGTTTCAATATGTCCCGTTCTCAATGTACCTGCTCTCTATTTTTATTTCCTGTTTCCTCGAGCATAATCATGAGTTGATACATTTCTGAAACCAGAGCGTCGTTTCTGTTGGCTTTGACAATCCCTGGAAAGTCTTACGACGTACATAACATTGCTGCATCATGATAAGTAATGGGCAGATTAGAGTACCGGTAAGATTCCCAAATATTGGTTCTCCCTGTCTAACCAATCTTCCGATTATAGGGCTTAATTGAATACCGATTGGTTTTTAACGTATAAATACATCAAAGAAAACCCGTATTCTTTCCTTACGCAGATGTGCGTGGTGAATGCCCATAAAGCAAGACATACAGTGGAACAGAATTTGGAATCTTACAATCAACGCATTCTCGCAAACAAAAGTTTTGGTTTTTGCGAGTTGAAAATCCTGAAAGAGCATACAATAACGCCGAAATACACAATCAAAATCCTGTGACGCCAAAATATAGCCCATTCACAGGAGGTAGGTTTAGAAAGTATTTGTTCCAACTTTATTTTGACAGGTGCTAAATTGAAATACACTTTCGGTTACCTATCGAATCAGACCACCCCATCGGAACGTCTGTATGTCCTATTCTTATAGATTGCCTGGTGAATTCCCGGCCTTAGCAACCAGCAGCGATAGAAGGTGGTAGTCGTGCGAAATAATGACATGGCGCATTTGCGAAAGGGACTTACACTATTTACGTTGCATTTATTCCTTTGTAATGTGAATTCCATTTTTGAATGAGCAAGGACTGTAAAAGGCCGCACGACACGTGATTAAGATATACAGCCGCGCCAGAGCCCCGATATACCCCGGTAAAAAGCTTAAGAGTTTTGATTGTATTAATGGCGATCTTCCTTCCGTGTTAGCATTGGACTGTGTGAGTATTCTTTTTTAATTCCTTATGTGTTCAGTTCAC
>CALNVZ010003430.1:28502476-28518387 GCA_940671915.1 Paracentrotus lividus | reverse complement strand
GATAGGATGAATGTTTACAAAGGCGTCTAGTAGTCGTAATATACGAGCAGTGACCTATATCTAACTCAAAGGGCACCGCACTGAGCTCGCAGCGACGTGGCCTCCAGACAAGTTACCATGGCAATAATGGGGATAAGTTCGTTCTATATTGGTCAACAAAGCCTGACGAGACTGAGCTCAAAATGTTGGAAACACATTTTATGTTTTTACATTAAAGATCTGTTGTATTTTGAGAACACATGTGTATTCATAAGTTCGCGTAGTCTGCATGGTTCAATTTCATTCATTTAGTTCTATTTTTTTTCTTTTTCTTTTTTAGCGAGCCCTCGTCTGGCAAAACCGATGCTATCGGCCTAGCCTATTTGTGCTGGAACGTTACCGCAGCTATATATCTTTTTGACCCTCTCGACCCTTTTTCTTCTCTTTCCTTGTGTATATAAATTGTATTTTGTTTTTGTTTCGGCCATGTTATGATCGTTTGTGCCTCCCCTTTTTTTTTTTTTTTTTTTCCTTTTGATTGGTTGAGAGAGAGAGAGAAAAGAACCATTGATTATCACAATCATATAATCATCAATCACTTGTTTAAAATTAAGGGGTCATTGGGAGTAAGTTGCAACCCCATTATGACATTAATTTCTCCCACCCGCTCCCCCCCCCAACCAAAAAAAAGAATGGTCTTGCGACACTCACATATCTATCTTCTTAAAGGGGATCTAACCACAGGAGAGAATCAAACCTTACAGGAAAGAGGAGAGGAGCGATCTAAAAAAAAAGTTTCATCAAAATCGGTTATTAAACAGAGTTATGGAACTTTGAAAAGTCTTGTACCTTCTATGGATATCCTCAAATTGGCAACAATGGCTTCAAAATGGCTGATTTTATGGACAACTCTCCATTTGTTTTGTACACAAATTTTCAGATTCTCCCCATTTTCTTTCAAAATATGTCTTCTTTACTGAAGGGCTCAAAATATGTCATGGGAAAATATATTTCACACGATATATGTTGAGCTCAGAAGGAGGTAAGATATATTTCGAAAGAAAATGGGGAAAATCTGAAAATTTGTGTACAAAATGAATGGAGAGTTGTCCATAAGATCGGCCATTTTAAAGCCGATGATGCCAATTTGAGGATCCCCATAGAAGGAACAACTAGACTTTTCAAACTTCCAGAACTCTCTTATTTGATAACCGTTTTTCATGAATTTTTTTTTAGATTGCTCCTCTCATTTTCCTCTTTCCTGTAAGGTTAATTCTCTCCTTGGGTTGGATTCCCCTTTAATTATAAATGGGGAGGGGGCGAAACCTCTCTTTTTTTTATCCTGTAAAAAGAAATTGTACCCCCCCCCCCCATTTCAACAATCACTAGATGTTATCAAAAACAGATCATCATTCATACCTGTCATACTTTACTTACTACAGTTCAATGTACTAAATATTAAATTCGCATTCTTTCATTACCAGCCAACCGTTCAGCACAATTTACTACAAAATCAAAACAGATCATCATTCATATTTGTCATACTTCTCTTTACACTTCTCTTTAGTTTAATGTACCAAATATTAAATCATACACCTATTTTTTCATCTCCAGCCAACCGTCCAACACAATTTACTACAAAATCTACAAAATAGAATATTTGTTTTCTTGTGCATTTATTCCATCATTATGTACAAAATATCAAAGCATTTGTACAAGTATGATCCTCATAAGAAGATATTCAAAAGTTTAATTCCAAAATATTAAATTATTTAATATTTACAACACGTACAATAGGTATGGACAACAATAAAGCATACATATTAAAGCCTTACGAAACCCTGTACAATAAGTATACAATAAGTATGTTCAATAATAAAGCATACATGAACTACAAAATTAAGACCTGAATCGGGAAACTCTGCGCAATTACTAGCGTCTGTCATCACGGCCGCGTCGCTCCTTCAGTCTCAAGTACCGAGTGTGACAATCGATCGCCTTCACGGCAGCTTTCCAGGTAGCTGCACGATTCCCACGGGGTACTGGACATGTCTCAAACAGCCTCTCCCGAAGAACCGCCACCTTCACTGGGTTGAGTCTCGCGGCTCCTTTGCCGTTGACGCAGCAGTTCAGGCGCTCCTCCGTAGTGAACAGCTCCCTGCTCAGTTCGACAGCAACCCTTGACGGACTGTTGGCCTGCAGCAGAAGTAATGGACTCCTCTTGGCTGGCTGGGCTACTGCGTCGACAGTAGGAGTGGTCTGCTGCCTCGGCTCCTGGGGTGGTTGGTTGGCGGGTCCCTGGATTGGCGGTGTAGGCTGAATGTTAGGAAGAAAAAAATAGGAAGACATTTCAATGAGATTTGTGAATTTCTAACACATAACATATACTTTCATGTTAATTTAATTCAATGTCTGTCAATTAAGCAATATCATATTGAAAGCAAAGTCATTGGACATGCTAAGCAACACCACTAATAGAGGACTCTGTGTAACATTACTTGAAATACTACATGAATTAATAAAATTAATTAAGTGAACAAATTTTATATTGAAATATTAATGAAACTGAGTTTGTATGAATTAAAGCTTGGGCGGTGGTAATGTGCATATCTCCTATAAAAAGATGCACAGTCATATCTTTACCTGGTTCATCTTTGCCTCTATCGCAGTCACTCTGGCCTCCAGAGCCTGAACCTGCCCCTGAAGAGCCTCCTTCTCTTCCGTCAGCTCCCTGTTCCTCTCTATCAGTGTGATGTTTTGTTGCAGTAAGATATCTGGGGCCATCTGTTCCGGCAGCTCAAAAGTTGGCTCCTTCTCCAACTGTGCCACTTGCCTTGCCAGGTCTCCCATCGCAACCAGCGTTTCTTCAGGTGCCAGCTGTTGCAGCTCCTGAGGTTGTAGCTCCTCAGGAAAGACCGTCTCTTGGCCGAAGTCCAGGATTGTTGCCACCTGAAATGGGAAAGACAGGAAAACAATTAACATTTAATTTCCCCACCCGTTTCAACAAATTGATGTACAAGGCTTTGTAAGGCTTTAATTTATCACTGTATGATCCTCAAATTGGCAACAATTGTATTTTATTCCACTCCTTTGGCTTTTGAATAAAATTACATTAATACCATGTTGACTGCACCAGTACCAGAAATAAATCCATGTGATTTTTGCTGCAGATGTGTAATATCATGATTATGTGATTCACTCGATATATACAGGAAGAAAGAATCTCTTAATAAAAAAAAAGTATGGATAACATTATTAAATTGGTCTTTTGTTGAAGAATGGTAGGCCTAACAATAATTACCTTCTTCTTGACGTGTGTAGTCGCCGTACCCCTTCGTCTGACAGGTGCGGCCTGTGCTCTGACAGGTGCGGCCTGTGCTCTACCCCTTCGTCTGACAGGTGCGGCCTGTGCTCTACCCCTTCGTCTGACAGGTGTACCTTGTGTCCTAGCGGGTGTGGCCTGTCTCCTTGGGGACGCGTTCGCATCAGGAAGAGAGTTCTGTAGAAATCATCAAGAAAACAATAAATGAAATTCAACTAGAGATTCAGCAGACATTTGTTTAAGTTTAACAAATTAATTGCAGAGAGGAAATAGAAGACACATTTATTCAACTTTAAACTCATTCAATAAAATGTCATTCAAATATTTTGAAGTAAAATATAGAGACAATGCCGTACAAACCTCTTCATCGCTGTCTTGTGCCTCATCCACCTCTTCAAATGACTGCATTAGAACATCGTCATCGTTCTGTCTGTCCTGTCCCTCCTCCTCGTTCTGTCTGTCCTGTCCCTCCTCCTCGTTCTGTCTGTCCTGTCCCTCCTCCTCCTCTTCCTCCTCTTCCTCCTCCTCTTCATCCACTGGCTCTGCAAGGTACTCATAGCGATAGTCCCTTCCAGGGTGCTCCGAAGTCAACATCTGCATAAAAGAGATTTTAAAAGGAGAAGCAGAAGAAGAAAAAAATCAGTTGTGCGCCGACTTCGCAGTGAAATTGTTATCAACAAAACACTAAAATCTGTATCAAATTCAATTTCCCTATTTAACCGCTATTTCTTTCTAGTACTAACAATATATTCAATAGGGGACTTACAATGGTCAGCCCCCCCCCCCACACACACACACACAATTGATACATGTAATAATGCATTTGTAATATTAATTTTACATGTCATTCGAATTTCGGCTCAGATTTTGTAAGGTGGCATAAGCAATTAATTATCAGAGAATAATCAAAATAATAAACAAAATATTTTTCATACAGTAAGTTTACTCACCACTCCCCTGAAGGGATCGTTGCTTTCAACGGACAAGATCTGTCCACGTTTCCCATCCACATTCAGATGCTGAACCTGGTCGCCTGCCTGTAAGAACTCTGGCTTCGTAGAGGGCCATAGGATCGGAGAAATCCTCAACTGTCGACGGAGAATAGGCTGACGTATCTCTTCCAGTGGATCCACGTACGAGGTCCTCCCCCTGTAGTTCACCCATCTAAAAAGCATAATTCATAAATTATAATTTAACTATGATATGAATCCATAAATTAATTTGCTCGGTGAAGCGCTAACATTTCTAGACAATACTAAAATGGGCAGATATACTCCCTCTAGATACGTTCAATTACGTTGTTAATAATAACGAACTTGATCAAGGTCAATAACACGTAGCTGGCAGTTTTTGAAGTATTTGTAGACTGCCAAAGTAGAGCTAAATTATATAAATCGGAAACGCTATTCATAAATTGAAAATTATATACTTATAGGCCCCCTAAGCCTATATGGCCTAACTAAAGGCAGGCCTAAGATGCAATAATGAAGAATCAATTATTTTTATTTTGAAATTTTCATTTTTTTTTTTTTTTTTTTTTTTTTTTTTTCTTTCAATGAACATGTATGTAGCTCAAGGTCTTTCAAAAAAAAATGTGTCAAAGAGACAAAACGCAGACATACTTTACTTTGATAGCCTCCTCATCCACAGTCAGTACAACAGCTGCCAGCCAAATCCCACTGTCAGGGTCGCGAGCCTGGACTTTCTGCTTCTGATTCCACGCCATCTTGGAAACTTTGTCAAGGTCGAATCTCGAAGTTGTCAATCGGCAATAATTAATTCGGATTGAAAAGCAAGCTTTCAGTGAAGTGAGTAATCGCATGTAGATATAATAACTGAATTCCCAAGTATATGAGTCAATGATTTATAGTTGAGGCCTGGCTCAGCGGCTTTCGATCATCCCCATTGGCCACCGATGAAAGAAAAACTTTTAGGCGGATTAGCCAATAGCGTTATCGTATTCACTAATCCGGCAAGTAATTACTTTTTTTTCGGGGACCTTTTCAACCTGATTGGACAACCCGCAACCCGGATATGCTTGAGCGTGGGAACCGCGGAGAGGGGGGAGGGGGGGGGGGGGGAGGGGCGCGGGCGTGCGTATGTAACTCTGTGGTTTGTGTTGTATTCATGAGTCATGGTGTCTTTCTTTCAAAATGAAGTCAATTAATATGAAATTGTAAATGCCACTAAATGACAAAAACATAAAAGTACAGAACTAACTTGTGAATATCATCTAAATATAAAATTTATATATACACACTAAAAAACTTGTATTTCGCTATGTCGAAGAAAACAATAAAGGAAACCGAGATTTATGAATGAAAATTTAGAACTTTATTTTCCTATGTCCATGAAAGCAATGATGGGAAACTGATTTATTACCAAAAGGGCAATTTCAACAGTTTGTGTTTCCTTGGTCTAACCGTAGTTGGTCTAATTTCCGTATGTCATTCAGACAATAAATGCATCACACTTTATTTAACCATATTCAAATTGTTCTTGCTGTGTTTTATGTTGGTATGATTCTTTATTATGTAGCTGTTAATGCTAACACTCCTTGATAAACTCGATTGTTAGCTGATTCATTCCATTATTTCTTTGAATCCACCAAGGTGGTAAATGAATAGCGAATTCCTGCGCAGGCTATTTTTTATGTCCTTCATAAAAGTGGGCATTGTTAACTGAAGAATGCGTTATTTTCAGAATTGTTTGTGTCATAATGATAGTTAAGGATATGAGCTTTATAAAAATCTAAACTTTTCCCCCAAGAATCATATATTTTTAATTTGGTAGCCTTGTCAAAAGAGTATAGTTCTTTTTGGGACGCACTGTAGAGCGAAAGAAAACACATAGAATTCAATCGTCTTAACAGAATTAGGGCAACAATAATTAATAGTTATCAATGTCGTCGTTATTAAGGTTATTTACGATGTTATAAACATTATTTGTTATCAAAATATTATTGTCGTGATCATTATAATGACAGTCATTATGTATTACATTCGTTTAGCAGTTACATTACTAGTTCATTATGTTCGTTTGTTTATTCAAGTTTATCATACTTTTTACCTCTCCAGTAGATTCACAATACAAAGTGCGAAATGCACACGCAAGCACGCACGGATCAATCGATAAGCCTACTGAATAGCGCTTCAAAAAAGTCCTGTTTCTTTCAAATTATTTCTATATATGGCTTAAAGATCATAGCGGCTGGCTTCGCACCTCCAGACAATAGCACCTACACAATATGGCTAAGCACCATTCATTAACTCTTTATGTGCCATGAGCGCAGAATTGCACGTACGTAGTAGGCCTAGGGGTGCCGTGCGTGCAATTTTGCACAATAGTAGGGGAGACCTGGGACAATTGTAACAGTTTTTTTTCCAAATTTGATCTATCAACTTTATTAAAGCTAAATACTTGCTTAAAACTAAATAAAATGAAATATGCATATCTTAGCTTGACATATTAATAGGTTTTGGCTGAGTACAACAAGTTATTTTGAAGCCATTACCATTTCAAAACAAGAGGTCGAGTGTTACAATTGCCCCGTGTCCAGGGGCAATTGTAACACATGAAATTGTAACATTTTGTTTTTCTTTATCAAAGCTATGCACTTGACAGATCCAAGATTTAAACCACATAAGCTAATTATGATAAAACATGACAATGCTTGACGCATTTATATCATATTTTCCACTTGTTATATTCATGATATGGGGCAAAAGTTAAGATATTTTTTTATTTTTTTTAGGGTGTTCGGGCTTCACCCTTTAACTGTAGAACTATAGAACCTTCATCAATGCATATTTCGGTTCTTTATCTACTTTGTACCTACCCAATATATCTTTAAACTGACAACTGTGGTATAAAACTTTATATTAGGCTTACGCCTTTTGACTTTAACACATTCTTTTCCAAATAAAGTGATACATTTCTGATAAGAAGTAAAAAATGACAGGGGTTTGTTTTTTGTAAAATCAATATTCAAAATTTACGCCACATTTTTCTAGCAAAATCAATATTTCTTTGCCCTGTTAACAAAACGTATTGGACATATATTTTCAGGTATCATATTGAAAATATATTTTAATCTTTTATGGGGGCTCCCATCTCTCCCTCTCTCTCTCCTCTTCTTTTCTTTCTGTCTTTCTTTGCTCTTCTTTCACTCCATCTTTACCTTTTTACTTTCCTATCTGCCCTTCCCCCCCTCTCTCTCTCTCCTCCTCTCCATTTCCCTCCCTCCCTCTCTCTTCTTTCTCTCTTTTAATGTGTGTGTTTTTTTCTAATAAGAAAAAGCCGATCAGGGGGGGGGGTTCCGTAATCTCTTTCTCATTTTATAGGACCCTATAAATAAGCCTTTTGGATTTCATGGGCTATCCTGTCAGTGTTTCTTTTATGTTTTATACCATATACACTCGACAAATAAAATAAAATCAAATCAAAACAAATTATATGTTCACAGTTATCTAATATCTAATTCTCATGTTTGAGCTCATAGATAAGGTTACCTATTGTAATTGTACACAAAGCACTATAATTGACTATACATTCAAACTCATGAAGTTCTGAAGTTCTCTAGTAAAGTGATATAAATTATTAAAACAACAAGAATAAAAAAAAAAAAACTTGAGGGTCTAATTACAATGAAACAAATGATAAACAAACTAAAGGCACTTTTTCGGACAAAATCAATATTTCTAATATTTCAAAACGTATTGGACAGATATGTTCAAAGTTTCTCATGTCTGAGCTTATAGATATTTTTACCTTTTGTTTTTGTAAAGCATTATAATTGACAATTCATTCAAAGTTATGAAGTTCTGATGCTTGAGCGTATCGACGAGGCTACTCTTTGCTGTTTTTCTTTATTTACAAGTCTACTCCTATTTACAATTTTGGCATTAAAAGAACCTAATGTTCACTCTTTTCATACTTGTTTACTTTTTCGTTTCTATTAAAGTGATATCAATTATTAAAAAACTAAAATTAAAAACTTGAGGCTCTGATTACAATGAAACAAATGATAAAAAAAAAGCTAAAGACACCTTTTTTCGGACTAAATCAATATTTCTTATGCCTTTTCAACTAAACGTTTTGGACAGATATGTTCAAAGTAATTTAATTCTCATGTCTGAGCTTTTAAATAAGGCCATTTTTCCTTGTGAATAAAATAAATGATTGACGGATACGTTCAACGTTATGCAATTTCAAAGGCTGATTTATGGCAACAAAAGAAGAAGGAGATGAAAAAGAAAACGATGTATCCCTCTGATGTTTCCTTTCACTTCCCGCTAAGCAGGATATCGACAATGACCAGGACCAGGGTAGTTTCAATGGGGAGATCACCCCATTGTCAAGGGTAGATGACCAGGGAGGAAAAATTCTATGGGGGGGATTATCTCATTGTCCATAGTGGCCTACAGGGCTGGGGGAGTTCAATGGGAGGGATTACCCCGGTGTCAAGAGTGGCTGAGAGGGACACTTTGATCTTTCTTTTCCTTTGAACTTTTTTCTTTCAATACAATATAATCCTAGTATTTCATTGTTAGTATGAGAGTATGATATACCAAATGAAAGCTTAGAAGTTCACCTTGCTAATGCATTTGGTTTGAAAGTATGTCTTCATTGGTAAATAAGACATTTTGGAGGAATAAAAAGTTGTCACAAATATTACAAATCATACAATATATATTCATAATTATTATACAAATGCTAATAAATAATGCCACGAGTGTGGCATCATCAAAACAGAAATTTTATACTCTACAACTTTGCTACACAATATATTTTGTTACCTTCAAGCAGTAAAAAGTTATAGCAAGTTGATTCAGCAGACTCTATAAAGATTGGCCTCAAATGCGTGTCCCTGAAATAATATGGCACAGGCCGGTTTTTTTCAAGTGGCGCATAAAGAGTTAAAAGTATAGGGGTTAGAAGTTTTGAAATACTGTAAAAGCCATACTTTTACCTTAAAGCGGCTTTACATTTTGGTATACCTTACATTTCATATAGTTGCAACTAAAAGAAAATAATTCAAGCAAAATGTAAAATAATCTACCACCCTCATTATCGTGATTTAGCCTCACGAGAATCCTAAATAACCGGTTTAATCTCCATGAAACTACTGGTTTATATCTTTAATGGTGTACATTGTTTTAACCCCTCCAGCTTTCTACTTATCTCACCTCTTCGCTTTTTCAAACTTTATCTTTCTTTCTCCTCTCGAGCTTTATTTGATTTATATTCCTTCTTCCCCTCCGAGCTCCTCTGGACGCGAACGCATACGCCTAAAAATAAGATCGGGAATTAGTTTATCACGTCAATTTTTTCCACGTAAATAGGTTATTTTTTAATTGATATTGAACATGAATATATATCCTTGTGACATTCCTCAAGTATTTAGCCCCCAAAATTGTAAAAAAAACAAACAAAACAAACAAAAACGGAAAACGTTGTCAACATAAGGGAATTACCTCGGCTTCAGCATGTTCGTTCAGAAGGTAAAGTGTGACCTAACTGCCCCAATGATAATGTTAAGTATCAGTTAATACATCTATTTACCCCCTGGACAACTAACCCTGGACATTTACCCCAGGGACCACCAACTCCCAGTTTATATTTTCTATTAAAGTATTTTAGATAGATTTTTTATTTGCCCACACCTGTCCAAAAGAGAAATGTGATGGAAATAAAAATTTAAATTTCTATTTTTGTTTTGTTTTCGGGTCCCTATGAAGACAAGTTTCCCATCGCGCTCGTATGTTATATGAATGATCATATTATTCAGAAAGGGGTGACAAACATAATATGCATAAACTATAATTAATGGGATTTTCACTCGCGCTTCGCACTTGTACTTTCTTTAAGGGTAGTGATTATCAGCTAGTGAATACAATGATTAATGTTATTTTAAAGCAAAATTTGCGGCTCGCGCTTCGCGCTCGCAAACAATTTAAATAAAACAATGCAGTGATTTCACGAAATACTTTTTTTTTCAGGTCGCTACTATGTATTCGCGGAATGCCATCCTAGTATTCTTAAAATTGTCATTAGTTTCTGCGTTATGTGCAAAGAAGGTCATTCTATTTCGAATATTGGGTATATGTCATGTAAATATTATCTGTAGGACGCGTTATTCCGTTCGACTGTATAATAATTCCAATTCCGGGGTCCCCCCCGGTCGTCACATGAAATCGCAGCCCCTGGGGTCAGGGTTATACAGGCCCGTAACTAACTAGGGGGGGGTGGGGTTCGGGGGTTCGAACGAACCCCCCCCCCCCCCGCAGGCGAGCAGGGTCCGCTTGACCAAAAATAAAAATAAAACAAATTAAACCACTTTTGGCAGAAATGCAGCAGATACTTGAATAGAAATACAAGGAAGGAAGATTAAAACACTTTGCTTTCAGTCCCCCTACATGTAAAATCTTTTGCTCGCGCTTCGCGCTCGCAACTTCTTATTTTGGGGATGATAATCATGTTTTTCAGAACAAATACGCAGGAATTACACTTAAACCATTTCGCAGGAATGTTTTCGTTTGCATATTTGTGTTCTATTTTTACATTTTTAAATGATGTTATCTTCAATTTTAGGAAATGATATAACAGAAATAAGGAAATAAGGCCTAATGGCAGAGGCGGTAGAACCGGGGGGGGGGGGCAGGGGGCACATTGCCCCCCCCTTTTTCATCCACCATAAAAGTACCCCTACCCTTTTCTAAGCTAAAAAGTGTCATCTTTATACTAAAAAGAAGCCTTCCAGAGTTTTGAAAAGTTCCGTGGACAATTTTTGTTTAAAATAGGGGCACTTTCAATACTAAAAGGGCCCTTTGTTACTCCATATGTCTTTTAAAACTCCAAATTTTCGGCTCGCGCTCGCGAATACTAAATTGGGTCCATAATGCACAATAAACTACAATTTTGAGCTCAAAATTTTCTACTCTCGCTTCGCGTTTGAGGGTATTGGGGTCTAACAGAGGCGGTGGAACCGGGGGACACGGGGCAGAGTGCCCCTTTTCTTAGCTTAAAAATGCCCCTTTTATACTATCGATATATGCACAATTTATTCACTAAGAAGTGTTGCTTTCCGTGAATGCTCTTCTTCTTTTTTTAATATGGGGATAGCTTGAACAAAGGTGAAACCGTAATTAATGATCTGTTATCCGCTTGTACATGAACATCGACCACGCCGCACTTTTTTTTACAGAGCGAACTAAACCCCTTTTTCGACGCACAGACGTTAAAGCCGTCCTTTTTGATTGGTTAAGTGGGTTGACCAATTACGCACTATGCTCACCAAAAACTATTATGTCTTTTATGATGGGATTTAGTGTTTGGATCAATCACGCTTTAATAAGATTAAGCTAACCTCAAGGTGTTTGCGATCTCAAACTCGATGTACATAAAGAGATACACGTTTGGACAGAGATAACTTATGTGAGTTAACTTATCTCAACTACAATCATCAAGATGCCTATTCTCAATTTAGTGGATCGTGGCAGGGTCGTTCTTTGGCGATCTAATGGTGCATCTCACAACAAGATAGTAAGACTACTTCGCGACTCGGGGGTACATGTTACCAAGTGGGCAGTGAGCAAATGTATCCGCCGATATGAGGAGACTGGGTCCGTCGCCGATAGGCAACGTAGTGGGAGGCCTCCAATTCTCAACGAGGAGGAACTGATGTTCATGGACAACCTAATAGAGGAGGACAATGAACTGTCTTCAATATCTATTCGAGACAAGTTGAGGCAGCGATTTGGAAAGGTATGAAGTTCTTGATGACTTTAACATCAGTTTAACTCACAATAACACACATATTACTTGACCCCAATGGGCCATTGGTAAAGTTTGTATTATGAATGCCCAAATAAAATCGACATTGATAGTATTATATTAATTGCACTTCAGTTTGCCTTCAAATTGTTGGTTATTTCATTGGCTCACATTATATATATATACACATGTCTTATTATATAATAAAATTGCCTCTGATGTCTGTCTTATTTTTGTTTTGTTTTTCATTACAGGTGGTTGGCGTTTCGACCGTCCGACGCATTCGACGGAACATCGGATGGACAAGAACCAAGGCCATGTATGGACAGTTAATTCGGAACCACAACAAGGCGGCACGATTGGCCTTCGCTTTAAGACTGCATGAACTGGGGGAACAGTTTTGCAACATCATCTATACTGATGAGAGTACCTTCTGGGTGGAGAACAATGCGCGACACTACTATAGGAGAGTAGGGACAGCTAACAAGAAGGTCGGGAAGCCCAAGCATCCATATAAAGTCCACGTATGGGGAGGGGTATCCAGGAGAGGCGTCACCCGTCTGGCCATCTTCGAGGGGATCATGCGAAAGGAATTCTTCACAGATATACTACTCAAGGACTATCTACTGCCGTTCATCAGGGAAGCTTATCCAGATGGTGCTCGCCTAATGATGGATAATGACCCAAAGCATTGCAGCAAGTACGCCATGGATTTCATGAGACAGAATGGTATCACGTGGTGGAGGACTCCTGCCGAAAGCCCAGACGCAAACCCGATCGAGCACATATGGGGGAACATGAAGGTGTACATGAGAAGGGTATGTGGTATTTACTTATATTCCTGTAATAGTTTGAAGGGTGCTTCCTCCAATGTAATAGCTTCAAATCATCCTACATTAAATTATGATTTAAAAAAAAAAAAAAAAAAAAAAAAAAAAAAAAAAAAAAAAAAAAAAAAAAAACAGCTTATTGAAGATGTATATAGACCTCTTTGAATCTTCCATGAATGAAACTAAAAAGTGATCTACTTAAATGTATTATTATGCTTAAAGTAGTTAATTTCTATTTACTTTTGCTTCTCTCTTGATTCCACTTCAATTTCACAGCATATCAAGCCCAGGACGAAAGACCAATTGATTGCAGGCCTGAAGGAGTACTGGGTGACCAAGCTGACTCCCGAAAGGATCAAGCGCCACCTGGACAATGTCTATCACGTGTATCCTGAGATTATTAAGCAGAGAGGCGACAGGACCAAATACTGAATCTGCATCATCTCTCCTTCATTGAAGGATAGCGTCTCTACCATTGACGAGCTTCATTTATGTTTGAAGCTCCTCAGAACTGTACAGTTACGCATTTCTAATTGTTCATAATTGCAAAATTACTACGCTATGACATTAGTAATGTGATACATTACATATATTTTGATATAACATATTAAATGTACAAGTATTGCTCATACATTCATTTTTATCTGTAGATAAAGATAAGATTCATGATCATGTGTAATAAAAATTGATAAAAAGATGATAAAAACATCAGCGTTTTTTGTTCTCTCTCTTGTAGTTGTAGCTAAATGTGTGAAAATAAATGCTGCATGCATTATATAATTAAGAGAAATTGTAAGTAATAAGAGAAATTGTGTGATATATAACTGCGTTTGTAAATAAAAAATATAAAAAAAATCAATAGAAAAAATGAATGAATACATAATACTGATATCAGGGGTTTTTTTTCTCTCTCTCTCTCCCTCTCTCTCTCTCTCTCTCTCTCGTAGTTGTAACTTAAATGTGTAAAAGTGAATGATGTAGGTATGATATATAAAAAGAAATTGTAAGTAATAAGAGAAATTGCGTGAAGTATAGCTGAGTGGTTAAGTTTATTGAAATAGAAATTTGATAGTGAAAATAGATTGAAGCTGAAATGAAGTGATTTAAATTGATTCTAGACATTATCTTTCATCTCTCTTTCTCCCACACACACTCAATTTCTATCTCTGCTCCCCTCTTTATCAGCCACTCTTCTATCACACTCTCTGTACCCCTTCCCCCACTCTCTTCCTATCTCTCTCTCCCTCTTTTCCTATTTCTCTCCCCTCTATCCCTCGGCCACTCTCTTCTGTTTCTTGACCTCTCCTATTCTCTTTCTCCACCATCTCTCTCCCTCTCATTTTTCATTGAATTGATCTTCCACGATTTATTATTCTTTTAATTTCTCTTTCTCCTTCACACACTCTCCCCTCTCTGGTTTTCTACATTTACCCCTCTCTTTCCTCGTCCCTCTCCTTTATATGATATATTGGCACTGTTCTCTTGCCCCAAATACTACTAATATGACTGGGTGACCCCATATACTATTATGACTAGCGAACTTTTTTCCTATTATGACTGGCGACCAACATCTCATATTATGATTAGCGACCCCCTCTTCTATTACGACTATAGCGACCTTATCTTCAATTCTGACTAGCGACCCTTATTGTCGTTTTTCCACTCAATTTCACATTTATATATTTCAAAACGCCAAATTTTCGGCTCGTGCTTCACCCTCGCTGATACTAAATCATAATCATGATAATACATAAATAACTCCAATTTTTACCTCAAAATTTTAAGCTCGCGCTTCGCGCTCGCGGATACTAAATAGGGTCTATAAATACAATTATCTAAAATATTCATACTACAAAGTGTCCCATTATCTATTCCATATCTATCTATCTATATATATAATCGCCGACCGCGAACCTCGTTACTCCAAACCTCGAACGTCAGTTACTCGGTGCGGGGATCGCGTTAGAAGTGCGAAGCATTCAATGACTTACTCATGGACTTGCTCCGTAATTGGAGATGATCCCTAGAGATTGGTATCCCTCACTCCCGCATCGCAAGACAGCAAGAGACGTGGTAGGATGGTTGTTGATCGCTCCGAAAATTGGCCATTTTCCCTTGCCCTGATCCGCACGATGTGCAAAAAAGTAACTGCACTTTTAAAGTTTTAGGTCGATTTTGACATGCTTTCCTCACAACAGTCGCGATTCAAATATTTTGAAAGGATTTGTTCAAACTGTATTTGTAATTCCCTGGAATATTATCGTATTTTTTTTTTGCTCTGTGATATATTTTGGGGTAAGTTTTGATGATGATACATCGTGCTTGTCGCTGTTTCGTAGTATATTGAGTTGTGCTGTGCATATTATGTGGTCATTCAGTTACTCGGTGCGGTGCGGGGATCGCGTTAGAAGTGCGAAGCATTCAATGACTTACTCATGGACTTGCTCCGTAATTGGAGATGATCCCTAGAGATTGGTATCCCTCACTCCCGCATCGCAAGACAGCAAGAGACGTGGTAGGATGGTTGTTGATCGCTCCGAAAATTGGCCATTTTCCCTTGCCCTGATCCGCGCGATGTGCAAAAAAGTAACTGCACTTTTAAAGTTTTAGGTCGATTTTTGACATGCTTTCCTCACAACAGTCGCGATTCAAATATTTTGAAAGGATTTGTTCAAACTGTATTTGTAATTCCCTGGAATATTATCGTATTTTTTTTTTGCTCTGTGATATATTTTGGGGTAAGTTTTGATGATGATACATCGTGCTTGTCGCTGTTTCGTTGTATATTGAGTTGTGCTGTGCATATTATGTGGTCATTCAGTTACTCGGTGCGGTGCGGGGATCGCGTTAGAAGTGCGAAGCATTCAATGACGTACTCATGGACTTGCTCCGTAATTGGAGATGATCCAAGTCCCCTTCTACATACTATGATGAAAAACGAAGAAATTCATTCACAAACAAAACATTCAAAAAATAAATTACATTTATTAGCGGGTTTCTTGTCA
>CALNVZ010003430.1:28373791-28501059 GCA_940671915.1 Paracentrotus lividus | reverse complement strand
CCCCCCCCAGTATACGCGCATGTTTGTTTATTTACAATTTTTATCTATCATATGATAATTTTGGATGTTTCAAAATGTCACAGTAGGCCCTACATGCAAGCTGCTATTTGTTCGAAAAATCGCATTGCAGCGAGGCGGGCTTAATGCCAGCGCAAAGCATGATTTTCTTTGTGTTTTTTTTTTTTATATCAATTAATCTGAAAACAGTGCATTTTAATGCACTGAAAACAGTGCATTTTAATGCACTGAAAACAGTGCATTTTATTTAGACCAATTGGTTATGGACCAAACGCCTAGTAGACCAATTGGTTGTGGACCAAATGCCTAGTAGACCTAATGGTCAATGGACCAAACACAAATGGTTAGTAGACTAAAAGCTCATTAGACCAAACGGTTTTAGACCAAATGGAAGTAGACCAACTAGTAGTAGACCAATGGGATGCAGACCAATAGGTTACAAACCATATTGAGTTGTAATTATATAAGCCTGTACATGTACATCCATGTACAAAAAAATAGTTTTTTTTTATTACATGTACATTTAGAATAAGAGATTGCAATAATGAAATATATGATTATGTAAAGCTTAGCTTGAATTTCCCACGTGTAAAAGGTGATGCGCTGATGATAATGATGATCTCATGATGATGATAATTATAATGTATGATGGCAACATTCAGTGGCGGATGCAGGCGGGGGCGGCGGGGCGCACAAGATGCCCCCCCCCCCGTAATTTGAAAGTCCTGGATCCGCCACTGGTAGTGATGCGGACGAACATTAAAAAAGCCAAACACTGAATTTGATCGGCATCCAGGGCTTGGGTGGAAATCGAATATTTTGCCTTCTAAACATCTCATATTCTCAAATATAATTAAAGTCTCCATGTCCACTTATAAAAGTTTATATGTGGACATTGTTGATGTGACACCCCGGTCGGTGGCCTTCCAGTGGCGGATCCAGAATTTGGGGATAGGGGGCGCCGCCGAAATTTTCCGATTTTAACATGTACATTACATGTACAGTCAACGAATGGTTTCGAAATTAAAGGGGACGCCCCCCTGGAGCCCCTATGGAATTCTGAGCCAGATTGTGGCTGTGCTTGCACCATCACTCGTCAGCTGTAAGATAAAACAATATAAAAGAAATTACTATTTAAACCTTGGGTAGTACATAAATATGCTTCAGTGGAATCATGAAGCAATTCAGTATTCTTACCCCCCCCCCCCCCCCCCCGAATTGAAAAGAGGAATTATTAGTGACGGAACTGGGGGAAATGGTAAAACTTGTATACGACGTTTCTAAATATTTTGGAGGCATATGCCTTCATGTCACCTGCTTTACATTGCCCTATTTAATCCCAGGGTCACTGACATCTATATACATGTACATGTACTTCGTGACATCGCGCACTGAATTTGTTTACTTGATCCTCCCGCTTTTTTCACCTCTTTCCTCTCCACTCCTCTCCACTCTTTTCATCTTGGCGCTCTTGCCGCTTCGTTCACAGACAATGCCGATAGAAAAGATATTGACACCGAACACAGATTGGTTGCCTAGTAACCAATGCTAGAAACCCTTTGCTCTATTATATTCTCGTAGATACAAATCGTACAGACGGCCGAGTTGTCATATTATTATGGATTGATATTGGATATAATTAGGGGTCTATGTAGATCTAGAGTGAATTGACCGGGTAAGCTACTTAGACATGTAATGTATATTATTATTAGATGTAAATCTCCGAAAGATAATGCTCAAAATAATGACAATCGGGCTAGATTTATACCTCGTCGACGGCGTATTCCCCTAACGCTGGTTCGTCTCCTCCCCCGTCGGTGGCTTATCTCCCCGGTCTTATCCTTCGTCGCTCGCTCCGCTGGTGAGAAGCCAGGGGGTTGAAAAGATAAAAAGTATCCTCGGTCTACTAGGGGATTTCTACAAAGTTTATTTAAACCCCTCCCCTCTAACTTGCCGGTATGCCTAACCAAGCAGTTAGGCATATGTTATAGGCCTAACTTGTTGGCATAAATACCATCCACTGGGCTTTATTTTGTTTGTTTGTTGTTTTTTTTTAAAGTGCCAAAACAGATATTCGGTTAAACAACATCTAGGCCTATTTATGCCAGCAAAATACAGAAAGGTATGAGTACAAAGACTGTCAAAACATGTGACAAGGCTGTGTGCGTAGATCGACCGACGCAACAATGGTCTAGCTGCATCAATCAAAATCATAATATTTTTTTTTTTTCTACCTTTTTTTCCCTCACGCAAATCAAGATTCATTAGACATACGCTTGAAAAAGGAGTTTGTTTTTATTCATGTCTTATTTCTTCTTTCTCATATTCGTCTCTCTTCACTTATAAATCTAAAGAATATTTCTGTAAACATAAGTCAATATTTTTTGCACTCGGCCCCAGTGAGGGAAAATATACATGTAAGAATTAAATAAAATGGTTGCGATATTTATGAATTGTAGGCCTACGCCAACAAGTCTTTATGCTTTTAATTCAAAGTCGTTTTTAATTTCATCATCAAGATGAATCAAAAGACATACGGTAACAAAGAGATTAGGGCTTCAATAATTGATCGACCCATTACCACCTCGTTAAGGGCATCCGGGTTATTGTTCGAAGGTTCCTTAGTTTCAGATTATTAGAGTAGACCACAAAAGAACCGCCAATTAATCCCAACAAGTTTCTCTACCTCTCCTACGATATATATTATATATGTTTTTAATAGTTTGACTGTGAAGGATGGGGGGGGGGGGCGGAGGGTCCCTGGATTGTCGGCATGGCGAAATAATATGATTTTTTTTTTTTTTTTTTTTTTTTAGTTGATCAAGGAACCCTTTTGTGTAGATATGAGACATATCTTATTATGCGACAATTTGATGTTTTTGTTTTGTTTATGTTCATGTGCTCCCCCTATAGATTGCAAAACTTACGATAACTGTTTACGTTCAAGAAGTTCCTTCTCTTATTCTCAAATAATTAAAATAGCCATGTCGACTTATAAAAGTTGATATGTGGATGTTGATGTGATACCCTCATGGCCTTCGTACCCCCCCCCCCCCCCACACCAACCCCCGGTCTATCTCTCTCTCTCTCTCTTTGATTTAACCAGTGGATTTTAAAACAAATATACAACTTACTGATGTTATTCATAATTATTCACTCATTGAATGACGGAATAAAAGAAACTAATTGTATGCTGGCCATAAACTTTTGTATTTTTTTTAAAATTCTTGTCTAAATCCTTCCTTCTCTTATTCGTCTTTCTTCAGTAATATTTCTGTTATTATAATTTTTGTACTTCTCATTTTCAATATTCATCTCTTTTCTGTCAAAAAATTGAAGAAACAAAACTTGAAATAAAGCTTTTATGGTTGCTTTATTCTGATCTGTCCTTCGCTTCATTCTTAGCCCTTTTCTCCATTCTTGTATTCGTCTGTCTTCTCTCAAATTAATTTTTCAGAAAACGCTTTCATTTCTCACATCCCCGTCTCCTAATTTATGGGAGTTCAGAGGAATTCAACAAAGGTTCGGATTTCATAAATAATTCTTTCCTGGAATTTGGAAAGTACATGTTTACAGTTTTGGTTCGTTCGGCGCGTAAAGGTCACTAATGGGTCACATGCCATGTGCATGGATGTGTGGCTTTTTATGTTTTCATTTCATCACATGTGCGCCGAGCTCATCGCTTGAGACTGAGTTTCTCTCTCTCTCTCTCTCTCTCTCTTCCTTCTCCTCGCGCTCTCTTTCAACTTGTTAGTGACCGTATTAAAATGTTTACTGAAAATTCTGTGGCTATTAGTGGATTCATATTTCCTCCTAGATTATTTGGTAAATATATTCAGCAGTTTTTCTTGGAAAAATACAAGTCAAACAACAGATATTTATAGGCTAATGACAATGTTACTTTCCTTAAGATAATTGGTGGGCGCGGAGATGTCATTTTCCGATAGTTCTGATTCAGCATGATATGAAGGAAGTATATAAAAAGTTTATTGACTTCCCTCGTATTTCGTTTGCTTTGTTTAAAACTATATCTTGGAAGAAACGGACACTCGTCAATGGCAATCTCCCGATCAATAACCTAACGCGATAATTAACGCACGGAAAAGTAGTTCCCTGCACCGGCCGTCTATGCCATTCACAAACTGGCCTAACGTTCACGCGCGTGAATAACGCGATATCCAGGTCAAGGTCAGACTGTGCGTTACAGGACGTTAAGGGAGCTACTTTAATCTGATCAATACTGTACTATTATTTCCAAACCACATGGTTTTCAAATCTTTTATTCTCCTACCTTCATATCAATAGGCATAGCAGGGAGCTCGTGAGTGATGTAGTTAGGGCCAATGACCTTCTTTTCTGTGGGATAACGTCTCTGTAATCGGACCCTGTGAGGGAGCCTTCCATCAGCCGAGGAGTTAAGATCAAGAAAAGCAAAAGGCAGGCAGCAGCAGACCAGCAATGATACCACAGCTATCCTTGCGGCAGGGTTAGAGAGTATTTCCTGCATGGCTGTGTGGAAAGATCAGCATGTATCTGATATAAGGAAGAATAGAATAATATCAAATTAGATGAAATTAAGAGTTTTATATTTCATTCTCATGATATTTTTGTAACAACTAATTATTTTTTATTTTCAGAAGAATTGGTATCTTGAGGAACATTTTGAAAATTCTCTGAAGTAAACTTTTCCCTCAACTTTCCGGTACTGAGAAATTGATGAATTCCTTGATTTTTTCTTTCTGGAAAAGGCATTTTTGATTTCCTGACCAGTACGCACCCAAAATTTGATTGAACTTACAGCTCTCATTCCTGTTACAATGTGGTCTATAAAGAAAAATGAGTTGAATATCTCTCATGTAAGTTCCATTCAGGTTTACCAATCTTAATTTTCAGCATGAAACCAACCTTGTTTGTTGTGTGCGACCACAAGGTTTCAGAGTATAATTGCCCATTTCCTCTTTGTATCAAACAAAAGAATACAAACGTTTCTGTCTAGAGTGAATGTGTTTTAAATGTTCATTAGTTTTTGTTAACTGTCTGAAAATTGAGCTGAAAATGTACTACATGAGGATGATGGACAGTAGTTGGGGGGGGGGAGGGGGGGGGTTGGAAGCAAATCTTGACTTTAGCGGAAAAGTTAATCAATGACTAAAGCTTTACAGGTACTCAAGCATCTCTTATCTACAGGCTTAACTTCCATACACTGTATGACCACAAGGTTGCCATATGGGTGACAGATAGGTAGAAACAAGTAAGTTTATTCAAGTCATGTTCACTATGTACACTGAACACATTTCTGTGTAAGTACATTGTAGGTCCTACATTACATTTGTAACAGGGATTTTCAAGAATTATTGTAATATTAGTTTGATAGTTATGGTTCTGTAGGCCTACAGGTCGGTCAAAATAAATTGTGAGATAATAAAATCAAGCATTTATATATACAAAGAGAAAACATCTCTATGTTACTTTTGAGCCATCATTTCATTACAGCATTTTTAATTTCAATCAATTTTTTTTTAATCACAAAATCTTAGAACTTTTAAAATAGCAATGATCTTGCTAGCCTAACTTTCAATTATTAATACAAAACTGAAACTGGTATATGATGAACAATGGAGCACATCTGCAGATCATATTCCTTCATAGCAAAGATTGCATCATTCTTCAAGAACCCATGCTAATAACAGAATTGGAGTAGCATTGTGGGATTAGGGGATTAGAGCAAGGGTTCATCAGGCTCACATTCGCACCCTTCAGTATCAGAATTAATCCCCAGATCATATCCAACGGTATCACGATACTACTCTCTTGCACTTATACACATCTGTCACTACGACATTCACAGACTTTGTAAATTTTGTACATATTTTTTCTCTTTGTGTTGAAAAGAAAATACATGTACAAAAATTATTAACCTTTTTACCCTATTATCCCTAGAACATGCCCTGCTACAAATGGGCACCTGAGTTAAAAAAAATCAGAACCCTAAATTTAAACATTTAAGCAAGGTTATCCATGTTTTTTTAATGTTTATAAAAGATTTGGAACTCCTAAAAAAGTCTTGCCCCAACTCCCCTTACTCGAGGCTATTATTATCCCTTGCATGTTTGGCATTGGTTTCATTTTACAGTAATTCAAAATGAATGGTCTCACTGTGTAATAATTAGACCAGACTCCCTCCCCATGCTGCGTTCATTTACATTCATGATGTTCTGATCAGGCAACCAAGCTTTCAGGGGATTAACAAATATTGAACAGTGCAATGCAGGACATAATTGCCACAAATTTTTAGAATCATACTTTTTCAGTGACAAATTAAGTTTGCATGATATAATTGGTCAAATACATGTAGGTTTACCTCCAGGAGGCTCAAACTGTCAAAGAAAAATCTTGCAGGAACTTATTTGAGGAGTGTTTTTTCCCTTTTGTTTCCCAAAACTGCAAGAATATAATGCTAATGCATAATATTAAAGCTTTGTTCTAATGTATGGTATTTGTACAAATTTGATCAATGCTAAATTTAATATCAGGCAATTTTTAGAGAGTTGCCATCTCATTTGGGAACCAATGCTCGTGGGAACAAGCCTAAAGTACCAGTGACTAAAATAAAACTACAAACAAAGCAACATCTCCTAGCAAACATACCTTCACTCACTCATCAGGGGTCACCCGCTGCCCTTTACATGGACAGACTTCTAGAATGAGATTACGCGTACCACATACATCCAATTAAAACCTCTTCCGCTCGCTTGTGGGATACAGGCCTTGACGACTTACATAGTGTACAAGTACCTGGTTTTTACAAAAGTCATACATACAAGATGATTTGGACATATCTGGTCTATGTTCAATCAACCATTTTTCTTTTTAAAAAAATTCTCAATTCAATCACAACCTACTATGGAATGTGTTGTGCTAAAATATTGTAATCATATTCATTGTAAATAATTAAAGGTCCTGACCAGGCACAATGAGACCCAACTCCCTCTATTAAATAATGCAAGTAGGCCTTATGTACATAAATTTTATGGTACATACTTTCAAAAACAATAAAAATACAAAATTGAACAACGTTGGCAATATTGGCATTGAGGAATAATTTTCCTGCTAACCTTCATTTGTATGCATATATTCCTGCTTTTAATTTGCAAGTCATTACATGTAATTGTAAACTGAGTTCACCCAAATTGGGGCAGGGACGTTATACAAACACAAGAGTAGGCCAACAATGTAGATGACGCAATCTTAACTGTGAACAGTTTTGTGTCATCACAGTTTGATATAAATTCAGAACTGTCTATATAAATAATTTGATTCCCATTTTTTTTAACTCACTAACTTTTAAAGCTGGTGTATAGTGTTGGGAGAAGGAAACGTTTAATTTGGATTCACAGTTAGATAATAAAAGACTGAAACCTATAACTATAATAAAGAAAGTTATATTACATGAAATCTTGTTTTAGTGTATTTATTTCACGATATAAGTATAGAAAACAAGATAAGTCGGGGATCCGACTCATCTCAGTGTGCACTAGGCGTTCACATGGAAAACCAACGGGGATTCTCTTGTGTGGGTGATACACACAGATCGCTACGCTCCATTCATGCAGGAAGTTCAGGGGACTGGACACCCCAGCAAAGGTCTCAAAAACCATAACATTATGTTTGGGTTCAAACATTTCACTGAAATTCACCGGAAATCGTGAAAGGAATATCACAAAATCTCTCACACATATCTTTTAGTGCAATGTGAACAACATGAGACTATATTTAATCGGTTTTTATGCCGATTCCTTTTTTGTTACCAAAACTATACACCAGGTTTAAGTACATGTACATTAAAATTATAAATATAGAACTTACAAGAATGAGGAAATACACTGCACTGAATACCTCAAATATGTAAAAATGTAAATATAGTGCAAGAAATTCAAAAGGGAAGCAAATGAAATTGGAAGAGAGAGAGAGAGAGTACGAAACAAAGAGACAGGGAAGGAGAGCACTATGAATATTTCCTGTTCCAATGTTTAAACAATTTTTTTTTGTCCAAATCACACATCCTGGTAAGCGTACACAGTACAGGATAAAAATAGACAAAGTACAGTCCGTTTTTTTTGGTGATATTTTCCACACCCTAATAGCACCTGTTTACTTTACAGATCGATTGGGGAGTGTTTTCCACCTCTGATTATAATGCTTCAGTTATTTTAAATTAAAGCGTTGGAATAGCCCTCCAAATATATATGCAGTTCAGTTAAAAATTATGACCCTCAAATGCCCTCATTTAATGAAGTAAAAGATCATAAAAACTTACGGCCTATCTGGGACACCAATTCTAAATTTTAATTTTGAAAGAATATGCTTATTGCCAAACTATTGATTTCTTACAGCAAGGGTATGAAACAAGATAAATATAGGCTTACTACTATGTGCCTGTATGTACATGTAGAATTATATCTTTTTAAATTTTATAGTGGCTACTTTTTCATTCAACTGGATTTTTTTTTTTTTTTTTTTTTTTTTTTTTTTTTTTTTTTTTTTTTTTTTTTTTTGAAAGAGAGAATGGAATGATTTACCTACATGAAAAAAGAATCATTTTTATGTATTAAATTATCAGCCTTTTTATTGATTGTAGTTTATTTACATCAAATTTTGTATGTAATGTAGTTTGAATATTTTCACAGATACATGTAATGAATTATTTTGGTTTGGGAAAAAATGTATATGGAGCACAAATATTTCAAAAGACATTGATCAAGCTTTGTTTCCGATACAAATACATGTAGTCAGACTTTGGGTGTGAAAATACAATTTTCCTCACTCGATTTCAAGGCCTGTTGGCTCCTGGTTAAATAAAATAGAGATGAAAGCAGGAAACATCTCGGACAAGTTGCCACAATATAACACATTTAAATCTATTGGACAATTTAAAAAGAACGACACAATATGGATAATATGCACCAGTTTTCCTCTTTTATGAACTGCACAACAGGGTGAACAAAACCTGTCTCCATGTACAGTGATTATTTTAACACCTTGACTGCATCTGTTGATTCATCAACAAATTGCTACTTCACAAATTAAATGGCACCTTGTCTGCAGCTGAAAATAAATTTCCACAGGATTTTCCATGTTCGTAATTTTTAAGGTCTAAGGAAAAAATAAAAACCCGAAACAATGATGCAATGCACTTTCAGTAAAGTTATTAACAGTTCTGTGGTGAACTTTGTGGATGAATCATCAAATAATAGCAACAGACACTCACTACAGCTCAGGCAATTTTTTTTTTAAAACTGTGAATAAAGAGAATTTATCTGATTTATATACAAAATGTAAAGCCCAGATTCATTAAGATTTCACTGATATTTGCCTTAGATTTCTAGTATGGTGAAGCGACTCATACTGACGTGCTTGTTTGCATTGCCCAGCATGATTCAGATAATAAAATATACATGAATAAACAAGGACGTCGTTACTACTTCAAAGTGACTACAGCCTAAATAATTTAGCAATTTACGTAATTAAGTGCAGGAATAAAAATGTTTTTATTCATGTGCATTTTTAAAGCCTGAACTGTAAATTAAATTTTGTCACAAAATTAGAATGACAGTCAGAGGTTGTTTTTTATTTAAAAAAAAACAACCCAAGAAATAATTTAGCTCAGATTTTCATGAGAATTGAGGCACAAACATTTATCTACTTGACTTTGGAATTTCAGAATTAACAAACAATATCAGCATGATTTATGCTACTCAACAACAGTAAATTTAAAAAACAATTGAAAAATTTGGGAAGAAACAAGTGCAGTAAAAATTCAGAAATATCTAGATCTAGTATCTAGTCTACCTGTCCCAAAACAAGACTCTTATTATGTAATTGTAAGGACAAGTAGAAGTGCATTCTGAATTCAATTCTGAATTTTTATGAAGTCTCTTAAGAATTAGAATCCGACTTTCTAGGATGGGGGTTTGATCTCCTACAATGTAACACTTTCAAAAATGAAACCAATTTTTTTTGTATTTTTTTTGGGGGGGATTATCATCAATATTGGATCTCTAACTTTTATGCATTTTTTATTTTTATTTTTGCTAAAAAAAATGCAAAGTCGCAACAAAGAACTGCTTAATTCAAAACATTTTAAATTGCTGTTTCAAATCATGTGACTGGACATCCACCTTGTCCGTACACCCAAACAAAAGGCGGACACAAATCTTATGGCTTTTGGTCGAGTGACTGACCGACCGACTTACATGTACTTGTAACTTAGTCTTCAAGACTCTTGACTCTTAACTATTAACGTTAGAAAGTTAGGCTCTGAAATAATTCAAGATACAAAGCTGGTCTTCAGGCCTGCGACTGAAAGTTGCAAGGTGTTTGGTGCCTGGTTTCGTGGTCTCCTGCTCACTCTTCGATACTCACAGAAAAGATCTTGTGGAAAAGCTAAGAAGTAGGAATCTGACAGAGGAGACTCTTGCCCACTATGACCATACCACGAACAAGTCATTTATCCTAGCAGTACTTCTTCCAAATTCCCTTCTCCTCCCTTCCAGAACTCATGAGATTGTAAACCGTGTAACCCTCAACTTTTAAAATTCATGTTACCCGTATTTCTTTACTTTCTTATCACTGAGCTATGATCTCTTTCAAAACCAATGTCATGACCAACATTTCATCAAAATACTCATAGCAATCTGTTGCTGATCTCTGACAGAGGCGGAGGAAGAACAAGAAGAAGAACAAGAAGGTACCTAAGTAATTGGGCTTAACATTATAGTAAACCATGATGTGTCTTCACTCTTCAGATGTAAAAATGAAATAAATTGATGCCTCATTTAGTGACTGAGACAGTGAGATTGAGAGTCGAGTGAAGCTAAAAAAAAAAAAAAAATAAGTGAACAAAAAGTCCTTGAATTTCAATTTTTAAGTTCAAAATCATAAATATTTTCATCCCTTCAAAATTAACATTCACACCAAACATGAGAAATGACGTTTAGAAAGATTTCCATGAACATAATAAATCATGATGTGTAATTGTAAGTGATTATTTATGGAATAAGTATGCGATGACCGCCTCCATAGCAAGCCAAAGGATTATCCCCCACAACTCGGCTAGAGTCTACGGCAGATCGGCTCCGCTGGCACGGAGACGATACGGCTGAAACTCTTGCATCGATTTGACTAGTCCCGCGAAAATCAATAAATTTGACATGGCCTAATAACGAAAAAATGAAAGTAAATCGTGACATACCTCAGTATTTCAAAACTCATATAATAAATGTGGATTTCGTTCCTGGTAGGTACAGCCTTATTCCTCGACCACCACAATCAGACTGACGATGTTTCTGCCGCTGCAATTCTCCGATCATGAACTGTGGAATCTCCATGAAATGCACACGTGCGTTCGATCGAGAAAGATATGGCGCTGGACTATTATGACGTCATAGGGATTAGATAATTATAGCATATCTCGTCTCAGCTCAGAGTCGGAGAGTCGGAGAAAGAGAATCTGTGCAGGGGATGATTAAAAGTAGCAAGGCTACAGTTCCTGATTAGTGGTATGCTATTTCATGTTTGAGCCCATAATTGCAGACTGCGCTCAATGATATAATTCTTTCTGCGGAAAAACTTTCTGGTAATCAGATTTAAGTTTGCGACAATGAGGATCAAGAGAAACATTAGCTTTGTACCAGTTCATACCTCAAATTACAAACGACCAAAATGTCTCCAAGCATCCCTTTCATCTCTCTGTAGTGTATAAGTTTTCCATTTAAATTGGTATTTTCAAGTCAAGGTTTCGGTTGGTATCATGAGTATATATACATACATGTGTATACTTTATGACTAACTCACAATTCGTCATGTAATTTATATCCATGATTTTTGTTTTGTTCTTTAGCCAGATCGATCTATAAGCATACAGCTACTTTTTACTCATTGATGAGGGGGTGGGCCGCGTGGGTTATACCACACTGACAGAAATGTTTCTTATGTACTCTGATTATGCTTCTGTAGACCTATTTATTTTATTTATGTATCTTTGCATTTTCTTTACCTTTGTCTTTTGTAGTTTTGACAGATTAGGAGCCTGTAATAGTGAAACAAGATTGGCATTTTACTTAGGCTCCCTCCCTTATGATGTCAATCGTCTATTAAACTCGTATTATAAATGATCATCACATTGAATAAATTAGAATGAAATTGAAACAATTATATACATTTGAGTAGGGTCTATCCTCAGAATCGTATGTGGAAAATAAGAAAACTTAGAGGATTGAAACAGCTACCCCTGTAAGATCCTACTTTCCCGGTGTTTACCAACACCAACAATAGAATGTCATTAGCCGTTCAAATAAGTGTTGAATAGCGACTGAGCAGTTCTAAGTTATAGTCTGGCATCCTTTTTATTGTTACAGGATTAACGGAAACCAAGTTCATCATCAGTTTCTATTGACTATTGGTTATAAGCCTCGTGTCTGGAGGAATACTTCACAAACGGGAGACTATCCTTTTAAGAGATTATCCCTATTATCATTTAATGCGTCGTTCGCGCCTAAAGACTGTCAAAAGTCTGGACGCATCATCACGTTGTCTGGTCAAGTAAATTACATTTTGATATCAGACGGACATTACTAGTAGTTTGATGTCTGAAGTGAGAAGAAAATCACATCCAGGCTAAAATATCAAGATTTAAAGGGATTAAGTAGCTTTAAAAAACAAGAGCAATTATATCAAGTTTAATAAAATTATATTGTTCCAACAGTAAAAACAAACTACTGAAAGTTTCAGATCAAATGAAAATCATTTACTACCTTAAAACAGTGTAACAAACAAGTGTAACAAACAAGCATACAGTCGAATACCAGTACCCTCTGCTGATAGCCCACCAGGCCGCTAGAGACGGGGGACTTTACAACAGGAAATGGGTGTGTGGAAAAGCACATGGTTTTATAAACCATCCGGTGTTGGTTTATAAATTTTGAGTATGAAATCATTGATATCTCGAAGGTAAAGCAAGCAATTAGCTTGCAATTTTGAAGAGATACCAGACTGACCTAAGTGTTTATAATGATGTTGGCAAAATAAGCTAAATCAAATAAATGTGATTTGAATATCATTCAATGTTACTGCATCCCTTTAAAGGAGGAGTCCGGGCTGAAATTTAAAAATTTTGTAAAGTAAAGTAAAATTTAACAAGCACAACACGGAAAATTTCATCAAAATCGGATGAAAAATAACAAAGTTATGCATTTTTTTAGGTATTGAATTTTTTTCGTAAAACAGTTCTTGGCATTGTCTCATTTGAATATTTGAATATTCAAATGAGCAAAATGATGATGTCACAGTCCCCCTACTTCTTGTGTATTTTATTATATGAAATCCTATTTTTCTCATTTTTTCATATATTGCATATACAGAAAATCTTTCCCACATACTGAAATAGGTAAAAGCACTAGTGACCTTGAACATTCCACAAGGATTAATTCCTGTTTTTATGTACTTGGGGGAGAAAATCTTGATAATTGGTATTTCATACAATAAAATATAAAGAAAGTAGGGGGACTGAGACATCATCAGTTTGCCAATTTGAAGATGGCAAAAACTGTTTCCTAAAAAAATTCAAAACCTAAGAAAATTCATAACTTTGCTATTTGTGATCCGATTTTGATGAAATTTTCAATGTTGTGCTTTTTAGATTTTACTTTATTTTTCTAATAATGCAAATCTCCAGCCCGGAGGAGTCCTTCAATTTCGGTAAAACAATGTCTCCATTTCAGGCAACACACATGGAATACGTCACTTCACTTGTATGCTATAATATACATCATTACCGTTCCGAGCTTCTTTTTAATATACCGACAGCGAGAACTTTTTGTAATGCCCATGAGAACAAAAATCATTGCTCGTTTCATTAATTAAACAATACAAACATAGGACAAAACATTTAGAAATTGATTTAGAGAATTGGCTTGTTTAATATGAGAATATCTTTGTATCATGTTTCCAATGTATTGCATTTAGTTTAATTTCGCCACATCCGATTTATCTTATAAGAGGTGCGGGCCAGGCCCGTAACTAGGGGGGGGGGGTGTTCGACCGACCCCCCCCCCCCCCCCCCCCCCCCCCGCGCTGGCGAGCAGGGTTCCGCTTGACAAAAAAAAAAAAAATGGATTAAATTTATATATATATTTTTATATATTTTTTTGGTTATCAATTTCTTTAAGGGGCAGATCATACGACCTTTTACCTACCCCTATAGCTAATATATTAATATATGGTACTCTTCTTGTCTTGAGGGCCGAAGGCCGAAAAATTGTGATTTCCCCCCAGCCCCCGCTTATCGCGCGGCCAGCGTGACGTGAAAATTTTTTAATGTACCTTTTTCTTCGCCCAAAGTGACATGAAAATTTTTTGAAGTACCTTTTGGTCCACTTTTGCAGATTTCGAACCCTCCCGTAAAAATCCTAGTTACGGGCCTGCGGGCTGTACAGGAAACCGAGGGGAAAATTTTTCCCTATTTTTAGAATCAACAATGCTTGTCTTATGTAGCCTTTAAGACACATTCATAATCATAATTTATGTTCCAATCAACCTAAAAATGAAATATGTGAAAATTTATTGTGTATTTACGTTTTGAATATATGGAATATGTACCTAGTATATATTTCCAGTAAAGCCATTCTTCATCTTTCTTCACCCATTTTCTTAAAATAAGGTAACAAAATGTACACAGAAAATGTATGATATTCAAAATGTTTTTCCATTTAATACAGTTCATCATGCCCTTGAACAATTCTCTGGACATTTAATCAAAAAAAGTTATAAAAATAATCATATTGCACAAAAACAAGAGAAAATAATAAAATAGAAAATAATAAAGCATCGTCGATCAGCACCAGTGAATCTTTCAACAAAATGAAATCAATATGTGGCATACAGTCTACATATCATATGTTTCTCTTTCTTTGTATTTTGAATAAAATTATATATAATGCTTGATAAACTAATAAGTAAGTGATCAATTGATAAATGACTAAATACAACAATGCATTTGACATACATTATCAATAAAACCTTTTCAAATTTAGAAATCATATGATTTTCAGTTGTTTTCATTTTCAATGAAAATATATATAATGCTTGATGAATTTATAAGTAACTTGTTAATTAAAAAAATGAATATAACAATGTTACGTATTTGATTCCACAGAACACTCACATGTTTTCTGAATTTACAACTTAAATGTATATCAGAATACGGAGATAACCAACTTAAAGTGCTTTCAGAATTAGCTCTCTTTTACTTTATTGTACTTGCTTGTGAGCATATAATACAATATATATATAATACAATCATAAATTTATACAAGAATATCTGATGGTCCAAAACTGAGAGCTTTTCAAAAGCATCCAGAGTCCTGACCAAAATAATATATACATATTGAAGATGTAGTTGAGATTCTGTTCCAAATTTACATCTTTACAAAGGTAGGGTAAATAGCATTCATTTCATTTATCAAAAACAATGACATAATAGTACTATTAAAATATGATATATTCAAAATTTTGTTTGTGTTGTGTAAGCTGACATCCTAACAATACAAATCTGGAGGAGCAAATAAAACTTCAAAACATGTTGACTGGATGTCTCCTTCTATTGAATGAAGACCAGAATTCCAAACGAAGTAACCATCCAAAACATTCTTTTCAGAACTAAACTTTTTAAATTTGTCCATCTCAATATTTTCTTCCTTTATTTCCCCTTTTTCTTACATACCTCACTTTCAATATAACAACAAAACACAAACAAAAACATAATTTGAGTTTCATCCTTACCCAAATCCTGTCCTGTATTCCTCTAAACGTCCAATCAGTAAGTTCTTTTGGAGAAAGATATACCAACAGCATTTTTAATAAGGCTTACCATATGGTGTTACCAAAAGTTTTTAATTATCAATCTTTAAAGGACCCTGCTACAAACATGTAGTTCTATTTGTGTTGATAATTAAAATGCAAAATATTCCAATATGAGGTGACACATTATTAATAATTATGCATAATCTGTGAAGTCGCTAATTTTTGCTGGCTTGGTCTGACTGATTGATTTCTTCTCCGGCGTCTGTAGATAGCGAGATGACATGACGTTCATCATGGGGTTAGAGGGCGCCCCCATGTGACTGACCTTATCCTGTATACGTCTTATATGTCTCAGACGCTCTAGCCAGTTGGAACAGTAGGCTTCAGCAGGGCGGCTACGATGGATCTGAGATGCCAACTACAACAACAATTTAGAAATGAAATATATATTTATAAATATAAGATATTTTTACAATCTATCTTTTAATGTCTGACATCTAGTTTGATTGTAGGCTCTCAAAAGACAGAAAGTTATAGTCTCAACATAATAATTTTCTCAAAGATGGAAATTATTTAAGATGTAAATACAAAGTTAAAACATTCCTAATTGGTGAACGTGGAGGGAAGGGGGCATGAACTTTCATTATACCCCGCCAAACAAAGTCTGAAGTGGGTATACATATACATGTATAGAGATAATAGTACATTCAGGTTGTTGGGCAATCTTATGATTGGGTAACCTCTCATTTAAAGGCAAAAGTCAGAACCACTATACCATGAAGCTCCCACAAAAAATCTTACAGATCAAACCGCTTCTTTCAAGCAATGCTCATTAAATTTGGCAATCATATGTCGTTGAGTGTATTAATTACATTTCATATCAAGCTTTAATCTCTTAATTATTTCATGTATTCAATTCAACTTAATCGAATTTCATGCATATAAAAAATAAGATACAAACATAATAAATGAATATATAATAAATGTATCTATATGTAAGCAATAAACATATGCTCACATTAGCATGAAGAGCCATCTGCCTGATAAGTAGAGCTGCTCTTTGATCCGATACCATCCAAGGTCCCCGTCTTCCTAACATCTGCTCTAGCTCTGTACAAATAGCAAAAGAACATCAAAACCAGAATAAACATCTTAAATCAAAAACATTTCTAAAGGCTGAAAATCAGAATATTTATGATGAAATCAGAAATTAATAAATAAATTGGAGGTTTGAAAACAGTATTTGGCATTCCTCGCATGATAACATGGGAAAAACTGTCAGTGCCATCTGCTTTTGCACTGCCATTTTCTTCACAATGATTTAACACTGTCTTGTATGGAATGGGCACTGGAAATTATTCTTTTCTTATTAAATTTTTTTCTCAAACCATTATTTAGGAGATGAATGAATTATGACAATTGTGTATCTACTTTGTAAAAAAAAAAAAAAAAAAAAAAAAAAAAAAAAAAAAAGAAAAAGAAAAAAGAAGATGATTACAATAGTTCCTAATCAATACGAAATCTACTTTTCACTTACCTGGCTTAGCCTGTATAGACACTAGATTACTGTCATTATCTAAAGGCTCCACAATGATCTCCGCAAAGTTGAACTGACCCTGTGGACGAGAAGGACAAAGCCTAATGAATATTTAAACTCTATTTAAAAACTACTCTAAAAAACAAAAAGTAAAACCCACCAAAACTCTTCATGATTATCAAAAAATTGCTTCCAACTCTTTCCAATGAATGTATAAACTACTTATACAGTCTGTGTAAAAAAAAATGGTACAGTCGGGGGAAAAATATTTTAGGTGTGAAATCTTTTCATATTATGTGTGTTTGTGGTACCAAATTAAAGCCAAAAGGTTTTTCTTCCTGATGTGCTTTGTCCTGTATAATTTGCTTTCGTAGAACAAAAGTTATGCTAAGTTTTGTGCGACAAGGAACAAATCGAAATTACGCACTTCTATTGTTCTGGAGCACTGAATTCATGGTCATTATGCGAAATCATACACAAAGGCATGGGACGGTGTGCGAAAAATGGATTTTTCTTGATTGTAGAAAATTAGTCATATCTCAAAAAATACTGCACCAAATGTGATGAAAAAAATTGCAGATGAAAGTCTGTTTAACCCTGCTTTATGGAAGTACACTGTACTAAACTATACCAGGTTATGATTTATACCAGGTTGTGAAAAATCAATTTTTTTTTAATTTATGCTAATTTATGCATACTGACGTATGCAAATTAGATGCTTTTTTATCATTAAATCGTTAATATTTTATTACTAAAAATAGTTATGAAGCTCAAATGCTGAGTAGCATAATCAACAATATTAAAATGATAAATTTGGAGATTTCGTATCAATTCCTTTGTATTCTATTGTTTCAATGTTAATTTCTTATGTATTCTATTGTTTTTATTTCTTATTTCTTTCTTTCTTTTTGTAATTTTTTATGCTTGAGAAATGTTTCTTGATCAATATAATAAAAAATTTAATCAATCAAAAGGCTCAGAAGGCACAACTTTCAGTGTTATAAAGCAATTTAGGAAAAGCAGTATTTTGCACACAAAAGCATGCAAAATGACGATTTTCGTTCAATTTTGGCCTGAAATGCGATTACATAATGTTGCGTAACGCGACAAAGGGGTGTCCGATTTTTTCGAACTTGGTGTCAAAAGTTGCGGGACACTTGAAAGAAAAAAGTCATAGAACGCCGGGTTGCGATTTGAAGCGGTTGCGCGGCAGTCACGGATTGCGTACAGGGGGGAGGGGTCAAATCGACCCCCCCAGTCAGAATAGGGTTAAGAAGTCTACCATATGATTGCAAGTTAAATACAGGATTTGCTTGCAATTTAAGTGTGACTTTAAGCCATACATAACTGATGTGTAATAAAAAAAAAAAACAAGGAGGAAATATCAATTATTAGATTCAAGAAGATGAAATATAAAAAAATGTATTCACCTTCATAGTTCCCAGTTTATAAGGTTGTCCGCTTTCATTGTAGATGATAGACACAAAGTCATTGCCGATGTGAAGCTTCTTACCATTACACATAGGATCAGACTCCTTGTTAGGCATCAGTGTAGCTATGTGGAAGATAACTGAAAAAAGGGGGAAATATCCAATTACGTTTTATGAAAAGAGTTTGTGCTACATGCAAATCCATACATTAGTAAAACAGAAATATTTAGGAATCTTTAATCATTACAAGATTTCCAATGCCACTGTCACAACCTGCCTTGTGTCTATGAATGCTAATGATCTACCGCTTAATTTGCAAGACATTCCTATGTTACTGCACAGGTCACACTCCATTGCAATTTCAAATATACTCTGATGCAACCCACACTCTTTAACAAAAAACACCAAATAAATACTCTCATTGGTTGTTTGAAAGAAGTGTTATATGAAAGTGTTCTTAATTACAGGACATTATAATTCTAGGTGTCCAATTACGGCAAATCTACAGGAATACAATTTGCTATTGACTGTTACATCACAATAAGCTATCAATAGTGAAAAATATTCCCTGGGCAATAGCAGTTTACAATACAATGCTACAAACACACAATGTAAATCCTATGAACCTGTTTACCTTGCATGATATCGTCCTGCCACCAGTAGGTGAAGTTGCCATCAGAACCGGTTCTATCCAGTCCTCCAGTGTACACCTCATCGGGGTCAACGTCCTTGAGTGACACCAGCTGACCTAGCCCTCGTAGGAAGTTCATGTAGCGTGCTGATCCGTACACATTGGACAAGATGGCTGTCTCGTCATTGGCCTGGAAAAAGAGAATTGTGAAATTTTGCAATTAGAAGTTGTCATACAGTTCCAAAAATATATTGAAAACAAAGACAGATTGATGCCAAATTTAGCTTTGATCAAATCTCATCATCATCATTGGGTTTCTTTCATTGCCAGGTTGGATACCATGGTCAGGGTTCCCACAGAAATTTGAAAACAGAATTCCATGACTTTTCCATGACTTTTCCATGACTAAATTGCTGCTTTCCATGACTTCCTTTCTGGCACGGTTTCCAAAATCAGACTCGTTATGATGGACTCCACCTCCCCTCACAGCCATCCGTTCCACCCGCTATCTTACTCATGACATTATCATTAGCATATGGGCTGTTTCTGCCCAGGGTACCATTTTCGTTTCACCAACACCCAATATTCAAAATTATCTTTAACACAAACTCATGTTATTTTCTTGATATCCTTGAACTAAACACAACACAACAAGAAAGTTCCCCCTATTTCAAATACCAATAACTTTTAAAATAGGAGGAGTTAAAAAATCAAATTATATGTCCATGTAGGAAATTTAAGTGACCAATGGTTGAATGCAAAAATGTCATTTTTTGAAGTTCACAAGCCTAAAATCACAACTTTGATTCAATGATATCGGACCAATTTTTAGATTTTAAACATTTCACAAATCAGAATGTACGCAAAATGTGCTTCCAAACATACGGAAAGGATGTTTGCGCAAAATTTTACGGTTGAGTGAGCATGCAGCAAAATATGCCTAAACTGCAATTTTTACTTCTTTTCCATTGCAAAATTGTTCAAATATGATGGGATTCATTTCTAGGAAGAGTGTTTTTAACTTTTGCAAAAAAAAATTAAATCAATTCACAGCTGAATAAACACTATAAAATACCATGTGAAAAACACAAGAGGATTCTTTCCATTTTGTACACTAAAAATCATGTGGATACATGTTTAGTTTTTGTATTATTTTTATGACAGGTGCACGTGTGTACATGATCATATTGCATTTATTTAAAAATTCATGCTTCAGTGAGCATGTGGCTCTGGTAAAGCTTTTTTTTTTTAATTAGAGACCAAATTAAATTGCTATCTTTGCTTAACCATAACAATTCGTTTAAAAGTATTCATTTGATTTCATTTTCGCAAAAATCCTGAAATTTTGATGCTTCAGTGAACACAAGATATGAGAAAAACATTAAAAAAGGAAGAAAGTTTATGGCCCTGGCACGGCTAAATGGCACGTCTGATAAAGGGGAAGGAAACCCAAGGAATTCATTAAAATGTACAAAACAGAAAAATCAAAGAAGCTGATCAATGAAAATTTGAGAAAAAATGAATAAATAATAACAAAGTTATGAGCATTTGAATGTTGTGATCACTACCGCTATGGAGATCCTCACATTGGCAACAGGCCCAAGATGTGTGATGTCATACACGAACAACTTCCCCATTACTTTTTTACATATTTCACTAAAATTGTCTTTTTTATTTATGCCATTAAAAGATCAGAGATTCTTTTCATGGGAGGACATGTAATACAGGTTCACAAAATATAATCATGGGTGAAGAGTCTGTACTACCATTAGAATGAGGAAATTAAAAGAAGTATTTAGGGTATTTTGGGGGTATGTCATATGGGAGAGTTGTTCATGTGTGACATCGCACATCTTGGGCCTGTTGCCAGTGTGAGGATCTCCATAGCGTTAGTGATCACAACATTCAAATGCACATAACTTTCTTATTATTTATTCAATTGTTCTCAAACTTTCTTTAATCTTTTTCTTTGATTTTTTTTTGTTTCATACAATTCAACTGAATCCTAGGGTTTCATTCTCCTTTAATTTGACCCAAGTTCCTGTTAGTTAATGACGTTCTAAAGATTTGTGCCAATTTTCAAGAATGAACTCACAGTATAACACCCAAAAAATTACAATGAAAATGGACAATACATGTATTTGACTTTTGTTCATTATTAATTTCCTCACATTGACTTTATGTATAGAGTTTGAACAAAAAGTGAACAAAAGTAAAATATTTCCCATTTTCATTGTCAATTTTTGTTTGTTATACTATGAGTTAATTTTTGAAACTCGGCACATATCTTTAGCAAAGTAAGCAATTTAATTTGGGTCTCTAAATAAAAAAAACAGCTTTTCCAGTGCCACATGCTCACTGAAGCATGAATTTTTTAATAAATGCAATAGGATCATGTACACACATGCAATTGTTTGGTCATAAAATAATACAAAAACATATATTCACATGATTTTTAGTGTACAAAATGGAAAGAATACTTAAAGTGTTTTTCACACGGTATTTTATGGTGTTCATGCAACCATGAATTGATTTAAATATTTTGCAAAAGTAAAAAAACACTCTTCCTGGACATGAATCCCATCATATTTGATCAATTTTACCATGGCAAAGAAGTAAAAATCGCAGTTTTGGCATTTGTGCTGCATGCTTACTCACTGTGAAATTTTACGCAAATGTCCTTTTTGTTTTCAAATTTCTGTGGGAACCCTGAATTATATGAAGATGAAACACTTTACATATGACACACATAAGCCAATTGTTACAAAAGAGTGACATTTCAGTTTTACAATAAGGTGACATAAAAAAAGGCTAACAAAAACATCCTCATCCTAAATTCTCAACATAGTGCTGCATTTCACTCTACATTACAAAAAATGAGGGCATTTGTGATACAATTTGAGGACACCAGCTAAATTAACAACTGTATTTCTCTCTATGGTCCAAAAATCATGAGGATATCTTGAAAATTGAACATTTGATGCCTATTTTGATATTTCATTAAACTTCATTTTAAAAGTAACTTTTCCGGAGAGGACACATTAATTGACACCAAAACAGCAATTGAATCATCTTGTGTAACTAAGAAATTCAGAACCCTTTGGATGTATTATGTTCTGATAGCCATGTTGGTAGTGATTGATCAGTTGTGACTTGATACGTCAACTAATTGCCATGAATGTTGAGTAAAATTGTACAAAACTTGAAATTTAAATTCTCTGAAAACAACTAAAAAAAAAAGCAAAACTGGTGACAAAATGTGACATATTAAAAATATATTGATTGATCGGCATCTTATATAATATCATTGCAAGTAGGTGAAATTTGCTGTAGTCTGGTTGTCCGAATTGAATATCAGGAGTGAACAATTTATTCACGTCAATGAGTATTCTGAGTGAGGAATGTGGATTGTGGCTGTGTTATATTCACAAAAACCTTAATGTTATTTCAACCTCACTAGTCCTAACACTAAGTATCCCAGGGAACAAATCATTATCAGAGCAGTAGGTACTGGCAACTAACACTGCAATTATAGTGAAAGTGGAAATCACAAAACTGGGAAAAATGGAAATCATGAACACCAATTATAATAGCAGAGTATGATCACAGAGTATGAGAGTTGCGAGACACGACAAACTGGAAAGCTGCCATAGCCAAGAGGTAAATGCAATTCCATGACTTTTCCATGACCAAAATCCCCTTTCCATGACTTTTCACAAATTTTCCAAATTCCCTGACTTTTCCCTGACTTTCCATGACCACAAATTTTTCCAGGATTTTCCAGGATTTTCCATGACCGTGGGAACCCTGCATGGTCTTCCAATCTCTTCCCATTAATTGGCACGCTTTGGGCAATGTGGGTAAAGGCGGTCCATTAAAGGGGAAGTTCACCCTGGAATTTTATTGGTCTTAAAAAATGAAGAAAAATAATAGAAAAATATTAGTGAAAGTTTGAAGAAAATTGACCCAAAAATAGCGAAGTTATGAATATTTAAAGTTTTGATTCTGTGACGTCACATGCGAGCAGATCTCCTATGTGTTATGTATTGTAAATTCCATAAAATGTCATTTTTTTTCAGAAGAAATTAATCATGTCACCTGTGCGGTCGATATACCATCAAACATATGTTCATATACATGACTATATCAAACTGACCCATTCCTTTATGAAGAACCATGACAAAAAGACAAATTTATGAAATTTACATACACAACCAATGGGAAAGCTGCTCGCACATGACGTCACAGAATCAAAACTTTAAATATTCATAACTTCGCTATTTTTTGGTCGATTTTCTTCAAACTTTCACTAATATTTTCTATTATTTTTCTTCCTTTTTTAAGACCAACAAAATTCCAGGGTGAACTTCCCCTTTAAGTAATACTAATACTTGGGGTTAAAGAAGCTCTCATTATTCCACGTCCTCTTTTTGCCAATCAACGTTCCATCCAGTATTGTCGATTGCAGGGTCTCATGCCTCTTGATGAGGCCAAAATAGTTCAGTTTCCTTGTAAATTATTACACTAGATCAAAACTAATCCATACTTATGTTCATACTTATCCCCTATATCCCATATTTCATATTTATATATACATGTATATAGAACATTGCTATTTCTATACATGTGTATACTGTAATTAAACTAGTTGTCCATATTTGTTCCTTCTTCAGAGGTAATGTAATTCCTAATGCACATATAAAAGCATCAAGGTAAGTTTGAACTAACCTGAGATTCTCCTACATAGACTACTCCTATCTTGTGAGTATCGTACGGAGGGATCCGGTCAAGAACCTTGACAGCTCTCTGCCCAACCTGTCATCAAAACACAAAACAGAAAGGAGAGTCAGAATGAAACTAACAAAGAAATGTGCAGCTATAATAAAAATGAATTTTTTTTTCTTTAAACACCGATATGAACCACTATTACTCTAAAAATAAGCAATTGATCAAAAGAAATCTGTCAAAGATTAATTATGGTCAATGTCCTTATCGTCACACACACGATTCTAAATGCCTCTTATGCATAAGTGCAGTTTAAATAGAACAGATTCAGATTCAGATTCAGATTGAATATTTTTATTTCCAACAGAAACAACATAATACAAATCATAATACAAATTGTCATAATGCGACCCCATCCGGGGCTTACTATAGCTCAGATGGTAGAGCGCCTGACTAGTAACCAGGAGGTCTCTGGTTTGAATCCCGATTTTACCCCATTTTCTTTGCTCATTTTTTCAAATTAGAAGAGAAAACATTAACTATAAAATTTATTCAATAAATACTCATTTTTTTTTGTACTAAGCAGAAATAAATGTTCACAAATGTATTTCTCTTACCTGGGAGAGTGGTATAGCAATTGGCCTTTCTGCTCCCTCAGTGAATAAAGGTGAGAAATAAACTTGGAGGAAGACAAAGCTAAGAAAAAATGACACAGGAAATGAATTGATTAGATCACAACTTAAAAATATGATACTACATTATCACAATATACAATCAACTAAAATATGAGATATCCACATGAATATCAACTAATAAAGTAGAATTGCTAGTTATATATCTAAAACTTAATAATCAAACAGGAGATATGAATAATGGAGTCCAGGGGAACATTTAAAAAAACTGTCATAAGCACATGTTGATCAACATCCCATTGAAATGCATGTTCTTTGAGAGTTTGATGTGAAAGGTGTGATACAATTATTATTTGTATCATACAACCCATTCCCATTACAACAAGGCATTTGTGACCTATCCAATTACCTCAATACAAAGAAATCTTGTGACACTGAAAACATAGATTTGCTCATTACAGTTAGGTCAGGGAGAAATCATGCATCCCTACTTGACTACATGGGCTGCAACGATATTTTTTAATAAACCTTGAATTGAATTGAATTGAATACATTTATAGAGTGTATGTCATCACAGATCATACCTTGGATTGAGACCGGACCTGTATGAGTCTCTCTGCGTGAAGGAGCCCCTGTGTTTAGCATCAGATGTTCTTCTACTCCTGGTGTCCCCTTGTTGTCCTCTATGTCTCTCCCTATGGACCATGATGGACACAGTGTGGCCTCTAGGACGTGGTGAGGATTGGTGCTCCAAGCGTTTCCTGGTCTGCTGGAAGCTGTCTTCCTTGGAGGACACCGGTACCACTGGTAAAGTCTTTGGCTTCTCTGCCTTAGGTTCTTGAAGCTCTCCAGGTTGGTTTGTGGAGGCCTTTGACATGGCACTCCCATCACAAACCTCCACACCTGCTGGTTCTGTTGAGGCTCCAGAAGAACTTGAAGATCTGGATTTAGCCGCTACCTTTGCATCGTCATTCTCTATATCCTTGTAACTGATATCCACAAACTCAGAAGAGCCACTGGTCTGAAGGAGGCCATCCTCCTGGTCTGTCTTCTGGGCCGCTGTAACAGCTGCGGATGACCAAAGCTCTGAAGAAACCTCCTGAGAGTATCTCTTCGAGAGGAAAGAAGGATCCTTGTAGGAACCAGGCTTCTGGGCAGCATCCTCCAGGAAGGATCGAGCCACTGAACGAGGAGAGAGGGTCACCACGCTGGATGGCTCAACAGTCTTGATGAGAGCAGGAGAGGAGTTGGATCGGACAAGGTGAGGTTTGGCCTCTATCTTATCCATAGTGTCGGTTGCTTCATTTAGCTCCTTTATTACTTGATTGTAATCAGACTCCTGAAGGTAAAGGAAGAGTTAGAACCGAGTTAACATCCTGATTAAAAAAAGACAAACAATATCATCATTGAATAAGAAGCTAGGCATCTAGTCTTCTACAGAAAAAAACATAAAAATATATTATTTTTATTATCACTATCATTTGTTTCTGTTTGGGGCTGTTTTAATATTTGTGTTTGAGACAAGAGGAACATAAGTCTTTAGGCAGGACACATTTGATTTTAGTGATGTCTTGAGTTATCTTCTGATCTATTAAGCATTCTTTTCTTCTGAAAATGCTGCATTACTATGGGTTAATAAATAAAAGTAAAGGGACTGTTTCAGTAGCTCAGAGGGGAAAACTGTTCCAGTGTATATTGAAGCCTAGTCCTACTGGTCACTTTTTTGGGTCTATTAAGTTTGCATTTTCTCAGGTTTGTATTTGGTTCTAGGCTTTCCCAGATGATGCCATAATATTGTGGAACAGGTGGATATGGAGAAATGAAGCTGTTGGATTTGGATCGAAACGCTTGGATGAATGGACGACTGGGTCCGTGGAAAGACTATTCTTGATGATGATGATGACGTGTTTAAACAACACATTTCAAACAACTTTTACACGACTATGAATGATATGAGAGATAAACTTACCCTCTTCTCTCCAAGCTCTCTCTTTCTCATACTGGCATAGTTTTGCAGGAAGCTAGGACCCATTGGTGACAAACCCATCTCAGTTCGAGGAAAGCTCAGAGTATCCATATCTGATGGCATACCTGAACAAATTGTTAAAAAAAGAAGAAAAAAAAAAAATCAAAATCCCATCTTTCACAGAGTAAATTTATGTACATATTGCCTGTTGGCTTATACAAAAGGTTTCATTCTTATATTAAGATGATGAATGTTCATGTAGGATTAAAGTTTACTGGAAATACAATTAAATGAAAAAATTATCATAAATATTCATGTTTGAAACATATGACATACATATAACATCACTGTATGACACATTTTGAACAATCAAAAACAAAACTTATATAATACCATGAATGAAAATACACACTTAAATGTTAATGTGTATATAGTACTGCTTTCAATTTTTGTTTTATTTCTCTCTCTCTTTAAAATCATTGTGCAATTCAATTTTTTTCATTAAATTATTACTTTTGAGGTAAGCTTGACGTTATATCCGGGTCAAGTAAATGTACATGTAGACTATCGATATGAAAATAATGTAATGACAGTTCAATTATGCTTTCTTGTGAAGCGTATGCAAAGACCTATATGCGAAAAACAAGAATGAAATACACACTGTATACTCAATCTGGTAATTATTCAAAATGATTGATTGATATACAAGTCAAGTAGATGATTAAATATTTGCTACATAACAAATTTAAATTTGAACTGAAATAATTTAGATGTAATGTAGACATACAGTCATCATAGTTGATTTTCACAAACTGTGATAAACATGGCAGCTTCAGATGAAAAACAAAATTGTATTTAGCTTGCACATTGGTACCTGATAGTCGCTAAAATTATAATTTTAAAAGCTCCACAAAATAATTTCATAAAAAATGGACGATACATGATCAATAGACATGCAATTGATGACAAATTATGACTCATGAAATACAAAAAACAAAAAACAAAATAAGTAAATGTAAATGACACAATATCGATAAAATGTTATATGCTATGATTTTTGTTGTAAATAAAAAATGTGAATCTAAAAAAGAAGTACGCTTGCTATCATTGGAAGCAAAAACACAACACACATGTATGTGCCTTGTGAATATGTACATATTATGAACATGAAGTGATTCAATGTAGTTTTAAATTTGAAAATGAGAAAGGATATGAAGTGTTGAATTCATGGCACTTAATTCTATAACACATTTATAGAGTTCATTGGTTCATGCCTGTATGATTTCTCTGGATGACAATTTCATAAATCATCTTTACATGTTAGTTATGATAAAAATGGAAATGAAAACTTTGTTTGCCTTACATGTAACACAAACCTTGCTTAAATCAAATTACACTGTATGTCAAGTGGGCTCACTATAGTCACAAATCATTGTCATGGAACACATGTTCACATACCACAGGTAGATGATAATAACAACTATTCTTAATACATGTACAAATAATGACAAATGACAATGAAAACATGCAAAACATTCTAAACATCATTCTAAGATGACATGTTTACCTTCTACATGTCCATGTATATAAATTGCTTATAATGGAAATATAAATATTGAGTATGCTACAAAAACACAGACACAAAAATGACATAGAAATTATTAACCCCTTGCAATGTGACACACATGAATGAGATGTTGCATAAAATGACATTGTTACATAGAATGATAGTCAGCTGGTATTTTTGGTCCTTATTTCTCTTTCAAACATTTCATTTGAAATTGATACCTAAACCGATTAATTTTGCATGCTTCATGATGTAAAACCCTTGCAAAAACATGCGCATACTAAACTACACCTACCCCTAACCAAAGATATAAACAATTTAGGCCCACTAGACGGACACTAGATCAAACAGGCCCACGAGACCGACACTACAACGATATGACCCACGAGACAGAAAATTCGCAATGAAGGCGCCACGACACCAACGGTAGAGCAAAACAGCCCACGAGACCGACATTAAATGAAGTATACCACGAGTCAGAAAGGGACGTCTAAAAGGCAAGAAAGGGGTGGAAGCGGGAGAGGAGACATGGCAAGGACCGAGAAGTCGAGTAAAAAAAAAAAAAAATGGTGGAAGGGCAACAGAGAGATAATGAAATCAAAGAACTAAGGAGGCAGGTGACCAACGGCAGGTTCGAAAACTCCATAGGCTTTGGAAGATTTTCAGGAGGGGGGGGGGGGGCTCAATTTTTGTACCAACTATTTCGGGAAGTTTTTTATTACCCTCCTCCCCCCTCCCCCACGTTGACAGAGGTTTGTGAAAAAGAAGAAGAGGAAAATCAATTGTAGACCTAATCAAGCTAAGATGTTTACGATGTAAAAATTCTATTTATTTACTTATTTTGTGTGTGTGTGTGTGTGTGTGTGTGTATGTGTGTGTGGTGCTTCATCATTTCTTTATGAATGTTGATATGCGAGCGCGAATAGCGAGCTAGGAAAATAAATTATATTGGGAGCCTAATTTTTTTTTTTTTAGGGGGGGGGGTCCAGGCCTGCCGGGCCACCTTGATACGCGCCGGGGGGGGGGGGGGGGTCATTACAACCTCCTGTTACGTACCTGCCTCCTTATGGTTCTTTGCTTCTAGTCTCTGTTGCCCTTCCCCACCTTTTTTTTTTTTTTTAACTTCCCCTTGTAATTTCTCTTCCTCCCTCTTTTCTCCCTTTTTGTTTGCCTTTTAGATGTCCCTTTGCCTACCCGATAAGGGGGGGGGGGGGGGGAGGATGGGCATGGCCTCGTGCCCGATGATACCCCTGGATATTGCTTGTTTCGTTTTCATGGGCCAAATCGAAGAAACGTCCGACTCGTGGGTATACTTCATATAACGTCGGTCTCGTGGGCTGTTTTGCTGTACCGTCGGTATCGTGGGCCTTATTTGCAAATTTTCTGTCTCGTGGGTCATATTATTGTGGTGTCGGTCTCGTGGGCCTGTTTGTTCTAGTGTCGGTCTTATGGGTCTTTATTTGCCAGCGTCGGTCTTATAGGCCTTTTTTGTCTAGTGTCGGACTAATGGGCCGTCGGTCTCGTGGGTGTCGGTCTTGTGGGATGACCCCGATATGAGTACCTTTGAACCTCAGTGTACATGTACTACATTTTATCTCAGGCATTGATCACAACTGGTTTTGGGTCACTCTCAAACTTTTCTGCATTTTGTGTTGGAATTTGCAGAAAATCCTTGCAGCGGAAACAGAAAGATGCAGGTTTTATTTCCACACTCTTGCTAGAAGCCATGTTGAAACGTTAGGATTCTCAGGAGACAGCAGTCACCCATTGCAGGCTCGTAAACTCATTTATTAGCAAAAACATGCAAAAAACCACAGCATAATGAATAGTTTTATAAAACTAGGCCCTACTACTCCATGTTAGATGAAATAGAGATAATAGATTTGTTTGTACTACATAAGCATTTTGGCTTTTTGGTCCCTTTTTCATAACCATTACATGCCTACATGTATTCACTTGACACTTTTCATTTCTCAGATTAGTATGTTATTGCTACTGTAATAGCAGTGGCTTATGTTAGACCTTGCTGGAATTATGCCACAACATTTATGTAAAAGTGTACAGTGTGAGTATGACTATGAATGGCACGCCAGCAAATACGAAAATAGAATAAGGGGGGTTAGTAAAACTCACAAAGAATATCAGAAAAAAGATCATCATCATCATGAAATGAGGGACTGCCGAAATCCAATAATGCTGCATGAAAAAATAGGCATAAATAGAGGGATATAGAACATACAGAACGATATAAACGTGCATATACAGGGTTACACATTTTATTAAAGGGTATATCTGGAAATATCAAAGATAGAGACATGTAATATAATTTGGTGAATGCAAATGTATCTGTCACACCATGAATTCCCAGCACCTCAGCTATCTTGGTAATGCAAATCAGCACTTGTATTTTAACAATAGTAATAATAGTAAGTTCTTGGATAATGAACGTCTGTCATACATTGTAAATGTACACATACATGTAGGGGCCTACATATACATGTGTGTCACACGTAACATTTCTGGTGCACTATAATGATAATCCAAGCTTGAGCATACATGTAGTCTGTTGCCATTACATCAAATTCTAGCATTTCAAGGAACTTATTTTTGCCTGATATCAATATATCTCATACACTTAGGGAGAAATTACACTTCAACAGCCCAGAAAAAGTATGAGCTCGTTTATCATAACCAACAGTATCAAAGATTTACATAAATAGAGGCATTTTACTAAATTCATGCATGAAATACTAATGTACTCAGTACAGGTTACACAGAATAACCAGCAGTCAGAATACTCTCCATAATGTATCACAACCTTTTTATACAATGTTAATTGTAGCAAAATCATAAAGTACTTAACATAGTACATTTAATGACGAAAAGAAATGATATAGAAAATGTATAGTACACAAGTATGTACATGGTGACCATGCATACAATTTGCATTCGTTGTAATTATTAGGGTAAAGTACATGTAGTGAATCTCTTACTATGTACATTTTATACAGAATTTTATTCTAGACAGGGAATTTATAGAGCGCCAATATGTAGTTTCCAAAACTGTTCGAATGACCATTTTTTGATCTTGTTAAAGGGGAATCCAACCAAAGGAGAGAATCAACCTTACAGGGAAGAGGAAAATGAGAGGAGCAATCTAAAAAAAGTGTCATCAAAATCGGTTATAAAATAAGAGAGTTATGGAAGTTTGAAAATTCTAGTTGTTCCTTCTATGGGGATCCTCAAATTGGCATCATCGGCTTCAAAATGGCCGATCTTATGGACAACTCTCCATTCATTTTGTACACAAATTTTCAGATTATCCCCATTTTCTTTTAAAATTTGTCTTCTTTACATCTGAGCTCAAAATATGTCATGGGAAAATATATTTCACACAACATATGTTGAGCTCAGAAGGAGGTAAGATATATTTTGAAAGAAAATGGGGAAAATCTGAAAATTTGTGTACAAAATGAATGGAGAGTTGTCCATGAGATCGGCCATTTTGAAGCCGATGGTGCCAATTTGAGGATCCCCATAGAAGGAACAACTAGACTTTTCAAACTTCCATAACTCTTATTTTATAACCGATTTTGATGAAACTTTTTTTAGACTGCTCCTCTCATTTTCCTCTTTCCTGTAAGGTTGATTCTTTTCTTGGGTTGGATTCCCCTTTAATGTCCACAGAATAGAGAATGATGATAAAATAAAAATGGCTTCTTACCTCCATGAGTAATACTAGGCTTCCCATCATCCATATCAATCTCTTCTTCTTCCTCTTCGACCGGAGAACAAGACCCTTCTTCTGATCCGCTGTCATCAGGCAGCACCATATCAGCATCGATGTCCAAGTCCCTGTTACGCAGGAGCAGCGCAGAGATATCAGCCAGGGGGAACTCATGGGAGGTTGGGAGGAGTGCACCCCCGTTCTGGATGCGCATAATCCAGGATGTATTCCCTGTGGGTCGTCTGACGTGGATCTCAGCCCAGCCCTGGCACCAGCAGTTGCACTGGTAGATGGAGGCCGAGGAGACCCGCGAGGAATATCGAGGTTTGTAGGTCAGCTTATCTCCGCTGTCGGCCATCCCGTTGCCTGGCTCCGTCTGGTTGACCTTTAAACCCTGATTTGTACTGTCAGAACCTCCTGCAAACATTACCTTAGAGGGTTGTTTGAGAGTCCCTGAGGGAACGGTGGTTGTTTCTTTCTGGCTTGACTTTGACCCATGACCTTTATCACTTGAGAACATGACCTTAGATGCGACCTTTGATGGTTGACCATCCTGCTTGGAGTGACTTACTCCTGACTGGCTGTCAGCGGATGACCCTTGCAATGGCTCCAAAGAACTTCCAGCTGTCTTTGATCCCTGACTGACATCAGAAACACCTGAAAACATCACCTTAGAAGCTGCTTTATGCCCATGCACAGGAGCAGCAACAGCTCCTGATTGGTTCACCTTTGACCCTTGACCTTTATCGCCTCCAAAAAAGACCTTTGAACCCGCCCTTGCAGAATGACTACCGTCCTCTTTCTTAGAATGTTGGCAGCTGCCATCTTTTAGACTTTCAGCGGATGATCCCCGAGATGTGTCCAAACCACCAGTGGTGACCTCTTGTGTCACAGAGCTAAACAACGTCAAGTGGGCGACTTCTTCTTGATCTTCTGTTCTTGTAACCTAAAAGAAATACATACCAATTTGTTGTGAGGAACACTAATATGTTGACAGGTATATGATTCAAACACATAGCCCTACCTTAACCCATTCAGGGCTGAGCCCAAATATATTTAGGCTGAGGTCTATAGGAAATGTGTGTTATAGCAATTCAGCTAGTCTCCAACAGGTTTTTTCACACATGAATTGTAAATCTACTAAACAAGAGCATCATACACCCTATGGGCAGAAAGTTGCTACAGTCAACCTTGCCTAACATGAAAAACTTGACTTTTGCAAGGTTGACTCAACATTATTATCATCATTTACAGAGTCAAGATAAGTAAAATCAAATTTGATATCTTAGCTACATGTATAAACACTTCTTCTTCAGTGTCCAACTACATGTACACCTCTCTATAAAAGAAAGTGTATCCATACAGACCTTCTGCCGTAATGTGTTCCCGCTGCTGTCCAGACGTTGCGTATTGCCAGACTTGGACCTCTGTCTCTTGAGTCTTCCAAACCCGGTGGTAGAGGGCGGGCTTTGCTTGGCCTTCTCCTCGTTCATCTTCTGCATCCAACTCTTCTCGGTCTCTCCTTCCTCTTTCTCCGATGATGCTGTGGAGGTTCTCTCTATGTGCTGCTGGATAAGCGAGTTGCATTTCTCACAGACACCGTTGCGTTGGAGACGGTTGCTGCCACCACTGGTCGTTACGGTGACAACCTTGTTGCCAACAAGCCAGCTTTGGGTCTGACCTCCAGCTAAAAGGAACTCTGAAACAGGTGATCTGAAATAAAAAAAAAATAAAAAAATTAAAGGCAACATATTCAAGTGGACGCGAATTTCAGTAATCAACTTAAGAATTTCATCATAATGACATTTTATCAAGTAATTGGGCAGATACTACTAAAGTGTAGATGAGGGCATATCCACATCACAATGTCGCTGCTGTGTCACGTGGTCTGCCTGTGAAGATTTCTATCCTGTCTTAATCACCTGCTGCAACAAGGGGCATCCTACTTGATCTTTCACACCCTGCTATCAACACATTCTCTGTATCCCTCTTGTATGCTTTCAGGTAATAATCCATCCATAAATGTCCTCTCTAGTCTATGGTGTCGCTTCAAGTGACCACAGTCTTGCAACATACATGTATGTCTATTGATAGACTTCAGAAAATAGCCATCTGTCACATTTAGTTTATCAACCCATTTGGTCTTGTAGAATTTTCTTGTAGAATTTGTGCCACTTGCATAAAAGCAATAAAATGTCTCACCTCTTAGGATAGGTAGCTAGCGTTGAGTAGGTGTACCTAGCCATCATGTCCAAACATGTCTGTGTTAGAAGTCTGTTCAGCATATCCAGAGCTTCTTCCGTTGTGAGCGACTTTGATCCGCTTCCTTCGGCTTTCTCATTCCTGACGATGGAAGACAAGGAGAAAAAATTGATATCAAACTTAAAAAAACTGGGTGATCCCAAACGATGTCAAGCAATCGACTTGCAGGTATAAGACCAGTGGCCTGTAACATGAAGACTTAGGATCAATAAAAAGTTATGATTGATTTTTATCTTAGTAGCCTCATTTAGAGTGCAGGTACAGTCATGGATTACGGTAGGATTAAGATCATCAACTTTGGGGCACCCTGTCCGTGATGAGGCTACCGAGATGAAATCGTTAGTCTTTATGTTACAGGGCACAGAAGACAAAACTTAATATCAGACTTTAAAACTGAGTTATTTAAAAAATGTTGACCAATCAAATAGATTTTATAGATACTCTAGAGTTTGGAAGTAAAGAAAATTCTCATAATTCCCATAGTAATTATAGTTATGAGATTATAAGTACATGTAGATAGACACACAATAAGAATAATAATTTTATTTACATGACTTAAGAGCCACTGTCTGAGAGAATCAGGCAGATTTGAAAAAAGTTGGAAGATGAGGGTCGGCGGATTTCTTTTATAAATATTCTGAGGTTTAAGTACATAGAGGGTAGGTCCCACGAAAATGGGGTTAAAAATTTCTGATCATATTTATCTTCATAGTTATCCCACCCCCCTAAAATTGACCCTTTTTCGGTGACTTCAAAGCCTTGCATTTTTCAATTTATTGTCATTTTCATGACCTATTAAAAGTCATTTGAAATTATTCGATTCAAATGAAATTTGCAGGGCTTTAAATTTAAATGTTCTTCTTTGCAGGCATGTAAATAAAATTGAAAACAAAGGATTGGAAGGTTCCATTTTTGCAATAGGAATGTTGCCATTTTTTGCATTTTTCAGGAAGGAGAAAAAGGGGAAATTTTGGCAATATTCATGGGAGTGTAAAAAAAATGGCCCAACTTTTTTCAGGCTGATTTTTTCACAGAATGTGTCCCAAACATAGGTCAATCCATTACAGGTTTCAAATCCGTGGGTTGTCTTCTAAACTTTTCTGTTAGAAGCTGCCTAAAAATGGGTCTTTTTCAAAAAACATGAAAATTTAATCTTGTACCTGCTGCCAAATTACTATAATTACTTGCAATAAAACCCAAAAAGTGTTTGAAAAGCACCCTCATACCAAGCAGATATGTCCTAATAAAATGCAGGCAAATTTAATTTTAGGTATTTCATTGTTAACACCCCATAACGCTAATTGGACTGTCCCTGTTAGAAATATACATTCTAAAATTCTACATGAAACATAGATTACTTCGTATCACATATATAGGAATTATTGAAATGAAGGCATAATGACAAAATAACTTCAATACAAATGGAAATCAATGGAGTACATGGACTTTCTAGAAAAATTACAAATCTTCAAATAAACATTTAGGCCTAGGCCTATTTTCACACATATCGATCTTAGCACGATCCATGCACATTCATCTAATCCCAATAAAAGATGACTCCATGAAGTTAAAAAACAACATAAAGATGGAAATATTTCTTTGGCAATTTGTATATCGCTTTAATTGAGTTTCTACTGGCATACACAACGATTTATATTAAAATCATTTTTAGACGTCAGAAAGAGAGGCCAGGGGACTACCCCCAAACTTAATTATGTGGAGGAGGCCTAAAAGGATACCCATGAATATCATTTTTGGGTTGTTAATATACCCTGTCAGGGATTTTCAAGGAAACAAGTGACTCCTGACTTCCTTTGGTCTGTTCCTCTAATCTAAGAAAATTGAAGATTTGTATTAGTTGTATTCAGATATACTTGCAGTTTAGTTATCAAGAGAACTAAAGAATTTAGTAAGAATAAACTTTTTAAAGTTAAAAAAAAATATTGGGGGGGAGTGGCGGGGGGAGGTCAATCGGTATCAATAAGCCCACTCCTCATATATTGTGTGTACCGTATAGGTATCAGCGTCCGTCTTAAATTAATTTTGCTTGACACGGATAATTATATGTAAATGGTCTATATAATTATGGGGCAGATATTATAGTCTCTTCTATAATCTTTTTGGTCTCGGATTTTATTGAGCCCCTCCCTTCCCCCCCCCCCTTCCCCCAACACAGCTCACAATATTTAGGTATCTACTGACAGGATTTTCAGCTCGCGCTGTACGCTCGCATTAATTTTAAGCTTCATTTTTTTTTAAAGAACAATCGCTGGGGGGTTAACCCCATGTTTGTGGAAAAGTGCCTTGAAACATTGAGCCCTCCACCCTCTCATCCCTTATTGATCTACTCCAAATTACATTAACACATCTCACATTTCAGGTTTCTATAGGGTACATGCAGGTAATATGGGCCACCTGAAGCAAATCATGTCGTGACCGGTGACCGGTGTGAGCGCCATAATATTGTTCATAATAATAATTAATAATTAGCCGTGGTTATATAGCGCCTAATACCTCCTGATCAGAAGTCTCTAAGCGCTCTACAATTAATGCAGTATAATTACCCTGGCTTTAGCATTGCAGCTGTTAGGCGCACTGCGTTTCAAGAAATAAATATTCCTGCCAGGTACCCAATTATCTCACCTGGGTCGAGTGCAGCGAATTGTGGATAAATTTCTTGCCGAAGGAAATTAACGCCGGGAGTATAGGATTTGAACCCGCGACCCTCTGATTGAAAGACGAGAGTCAGAACCACTACACCACGACGCTTCCACTGTATGAACTGTATACGAAAATCTATCGTCGTGAGAGCATCTGATGCCGAAATTTCTCTGAGAAAATTGCTGAAAACCAACAAGGTAGGTAAACCTTACGGAATTTTTTTACCCTGATGTAAAATTTGCTATTTCACAGAATGTGATTGTGAAAGATTTGCTTGTTGGCCAATTTTGGCCACTCCGTGTATTCATTTTACTTTATGATCTCTTGAAGATCTAACAGACTTGTTGAAATTTGTAAAATTATTTTTGATACATTTTTTTTTTTTTTTAGTGCAAATTATCTTCTTCTTTTTTTTTCAGTTCATTTTTCTTTTCTTTCAACCGCTTAGAGGCAATTCTGCAATTTTGCGGTATATAAAATTATTATTACTATTATTATAAAGAGTTAAATACATATGCCCATATTACCTGCACATGCAGGTAATATGGGCACTTTGGTGATGACGTCAACATTTGAATATTGCAGACAGGGGGGTTGGTGATAATTGTTTTTCTTCACAATAAGAGTTAGAGCAGTAGTTATTGATTCATAAAAACAAAGATTAGACTGTGTGTCATTTTGTAATTTTATGCAAATTAGGCAAATGAGCTTAGGGGGCCCATATCACCTGCATGTGCCCTAATGACATTTTCAGCCCACGCCGCACGCTCGATTTTTCCCCTCTCTCATATAGGCCTATAAACAAGATCTAGGGGCTAAGCCCCCCTTCTTCCTTTTTTTTTTTTTTTTTTTTTTTTTTTTTTTTTTTTTTTTTTTTTTTTTTTGACTGAGGAATCGAGCCTGTAACCATAAAACTAGATTTAACTTAAAGAACAATGACAACTCTACACCTCAGACGTGTTTCCTTGGGGTAGGACTGAGGGGGCCTTGGTGGTTCGCGTAAACAAAAAGGGGCCCCAAAAATAAGAAAAAAATGACAAAAATGGCCATCTTCAGGGGTGACAAACGTTTTTGGAAGAAAAATCCCGGGAAGTGTTGAGGGAACGTCGAAGATATTGCCAGGATCCCGAAGATTTAAAGCGGTGACGAACAAATTCAAGAAATTAAAGCCAATGCAACATAATGTCGCTGGAGCCAGAATAAATTATTCCACCATAAACAGTGTATTTTGTTTATTTTATTTACTTTTTTTTTTCAGACGCCCCAACTTCTGGTGTAGGGCGTGGGTCTCTGTATTTGTTGCATCTCAGTGATTTTGAGTCTCAAAATGAAAAATAAATTATGTATTTTCATTCCAGTTACATTTTTGTTACATCCATTTTGTTTCTTTCTCTTTTTTCAGAGTGAAATTTTGAAGATTTTTTTTAGTAAACGCCCTCTCTTGGAGGAATTTGAAAATAATAATTAGAAAAAAAAAAAAACTCTACTTATATTCCATAACTCGATATCTCGAATATGAAAACAAAGCTTAAAGATGCACGTTCCTCATAGTGTAGAGGGAGTTCAAAATACGTACGCGGCAACGAACATTGCAAGCTGCCCATTCATACCAACGATGTGCGACTCTTACGCAGTGGTCCAAAAACCGAAAGCTAGAACGCCCGAACGATTGCCGAAGTCATGAGCCAATTTGTTATCGGCATTGATTCGACTGATCGCATGCTCGGATATGCATGAGAGAGTTGTGCAAGCGAGAAGTAGCGATGCATATACATCTCAAGATCCGAACATTGGTACAGTGCTCTATACACACACACGTACACACATGCTTGTACGCTGATCATGCAGCGCGATCGCGATTGGCTGGCTTGTGTTTGCATAAAACCGTATGCAAATTAAGCCATGTTTCGTGGAACAATGGCGGCTTGCATACAAATCGCATCTTCAGTCCTCGTTTTAGCTTAGCGATGCTCGGGCAGGACCGCCTTTAATAAAACCTAGTTATTATCGTCATGATTGACTTCCAATAATAACATTGCCTGTTACACGTATACATGAAAAATTTCTAGGATCATGATTGTTTTCAGTTTTATGGGTATGATTCAATAACTAAATTTAAAACATTGTGAAGGAATAACAAAACAATATATTAGTTCATACATGTAGAATGGCTCATTCTACAACAATTCTGAATGCTTTTCAGTGCAATATCCAAGATAATAGAAGACATTTACACACTGACTGAAAACTACACTTTTTTTGCCATTTTGAAAAAGAGCATACTTTAAGCGGCTGGTGAACAAAAAGTAAAAGACACTCCACGGATTTGAAACCTAGAATGACTTCACCTGGGTTGGTCCTATAGCCCACATTAAAATCAGCTCAGAAAAATTTGGGCCATTTTTTTATAGCACGTCAAAGATAGCCCAAAATGGGCTATTTTGGAATTCCTAAAAAGTCAGGAAAATTGCATCACCCCTCCTGAGATAATGGAATGATCCAATTACTTATGCAAAATATCACCTATACAGCGTTATAAGGATAGGTTTGGAGAAGTCAGCCACTTAATTTCAAATGATTTGCACAATTTTAAATACAGTTTTATTAGTGTTGAAAACAGTGCTAAATTTAAAATTTGCCAATTTAAGTAGTACCCGAAAGGGCCATTTTAAGAGGGTTGTGATAGTTATGAAGATAATTATGATTATAAAATTCTAATACTATTTTTCTAAGTTTTAACCTAAATGTATTAAAACTTCAAAGTATGAAAGAAAATTTCCGACCCCCATGTTCCACCCCCTGCCTGATTCTCTTAGACAGTAGCTCTTAACACCCTTCTTGTTCTCTGCAGAAAATTGTGACCCATCGGCTCAAAGCCACTGATAAGTCACCAGGATTCACATTTTATTTTCATGTGTCTTCTGAAACTAGAGGTTCAAAGCTTTCCAATGATATCAAGTTCTTGCAGTTTACTCATGTATACAGAAATGTCAACACTGCGGAATAATTAGAACATTAGAAATTGGTATGCGAATGACGCAAATAGTTAAAACAGCTGAAACAAATATCTATTGTTTTGAATGCATTCACTAAATTGAATGACAGAGTAAAAGGTTATTATTCATGCTTTCTCTCATTAGAAGTCATTTGGTTCAACTGTTTTAACTATTTGCGTTATTTGCATTTTAATTTCTAAAGTTCTTATTATTTTGTAGTGTTGGCATCTCAATGTATAAACCAAGTTAAATATCATGTTGGAAGAAGAGTTATCAATGATATCCTATTATTATGTAGGAAAACCTGCTTCATTCATCATTTGCTCTGTCGTATTATTTATGACTTATTGAATGTTTTGAGGAGGTGGGTCACAATTAATCTTCTTGGTCTAAGGTCTGATAACTGACTTGTTGCTCCTATCAGTGAGGCTGCTGCTTCGTCTCAGCTTCACGATGATAGGTGGTGAACTGCTACCCTCAAAGTCAGGTACAGGTCTTAGAGCATTGGCTTGAAGACCCTGGTGGGAGGAACAATAAAATAACAATGATGAAAATAATCTTTAATTCTCTTAATCACTGAAATTAAATTGTCACAAAACCAAACACAACTATACTGTAGCACAACATAATAAAAACAAAAAAATTAACAAAACAGGTTTGTAAGGAAATTATTGATGGCGTGACAAAACCTTGTATCTCAAATTTTGGCGCAAAATCACCTTTTTGTTAATTTCCAGGTAATCAGTAAAGTAATGTCCTGTTCAAATCCCAGCTCCCCAAAAATGAAGCCACCATAGCATGTCAAAGAAAGGCGATCCCATAGGTTATAATGCATTAGCTGCCATGTTTTGTCGCTCTCCTAAATGCTTGATACTGAGATACATGTACAAAGATTTGTCCCCCCACCTACGAAATATATGATAACTAATTAATAAGCAAAGAAAGATAAGGAACCAAGGAGAGCAGTCTGCTATTTTGTGGTCACCGCATAGTCTCTATGTGCAAAAGAGATTTGTGGTTTCATAAAAAGTGACTTCGAGCAAATTTTTAAATCTCTTATAATTTTCTAGTTCGTACATCAATGACACGGCATTATTATAAATACAGTATATGTTGAGCAATTAAAAAAGGTAGACTATTTCAAATGCACTGCATTATAAAGACTATCAAAAAGTAAATAAATCTTACCCTTGTGATGCAGTTGACAAACTCTCTCCTGAATGGCAGCCGACATTTGATGAACCACATGGCAATTACATGATGGGCAAGGGATACCACATATAAGGAAAACCTGGCGGCAAAAACATACATGTACATAAGTAGCCATTTTGTCATACTTGTGTACACTTACAATGTAATAATAATAATAATAATAATAGTTACATGTACATTTATATAGCGCTTAACACATATATATCCACCTCGGTGTTTCTAAGCACTTGTTCATTGTGCCACAAACTTCAAAACACTTATTTAGTATGTAAAAAGAATAATCACAATAGCTAAATAGCTTCAGAAAGTACATGTAAATGGACAATTATATTACAGGTTGTGTAGATCATAATATGATTGTACATGAAGTAATCAAACATGCCAAAGCTAGCAAGAAAACTGCCCATTTCACGTGGTTTGATTAACAAGATGCATTTGGCTCAGTGCCTCATACATTGATTGAATATGTTCTTAGTAGATACCTAGTTCCTCTGAATTAAGGCATATATTAACAACTTATACTCTGTTATTTCTGGTACAGTAGTAACTAAACATTGGAGTACTGATTCATTCCGATTTCGGAAAGGAATTTTTCAGGGGGACCCCTATCCCCCTCATCCTTACGATGTGTATCAACCCCCTACTCGAATATTTGAAAACAAATGACAAATTTGGTTACACGTGAACGAAGCAAATATGTGCTACATTTTCGCTGATGACTTCTGCATGTTAACTTGTAATAGTAGATCTCACCAGCGAATCATGAACACTCTGACCTCCATGTTTCTAGTCTTGGTCTCAAACTAAGCCAACGAAATGTAGGTCACTGTCTATATCTAGTGGAGATAATACAAAACTACCTCATTTCAAATAGAGGGTCAGAATGTTTTGTCACTGAGTGATAATGATAACCGCTTAAGTTTCTTGATCACTGTCACTGATAATGATAATTCCAAGGTCTGTCTATGATTACCTCAATGACAATCCTAACGTCAGGGTTACGTAATATAGATGCTTCTCTTTTCGTCCAGTCTATAAATTGGAAATCTATTCAAGATTCTTTCTACCATCAATCAGATTTCATGTCACAGTAAATGATCTTTGTCAAACTCATCTCAAGCAACTTGATGCTCTCACAAATAGATATATCAAAAAGTGGTCTGGCCTTGCCCACCCAGCCACGCTAAGCAATGCTTCACATGCCAGAGGGCTTGGGTATTCAATCCATTTCTGACTTGTATATTGAATGCCACACTCTTGGCACATGTTCAGATTCGGGAAAGAGTGATTTCAAGGTCAATCTTTTTTGGATTCCAACTTGAAAGAGAGAGAAAGTGGACAAGAAAAGTGTCGGCTACTTACAATGTGAAAAGGTCTTGGAATGATATTCATTACAAAATCTATCAGCAAGTAAACAAAAAAAAGCAGTGAAAAAGTCATGTAAACAACGAGTGTCGGAATATTGGCGTAATCATGTTGAGAACCTGCTGTGCAAGGCAAAAACCCTTGAATTAATAGTCTAGAAATTGATAACTCTCAATGGAAAGTGTGGCATACAATTTACCGAAAGAGTCACTAAATTTATCTTAATGCTCTAACGGACTCGTTGAATACGCGGGCAAATTTGCTCACATGGGTAAGAGGTCAAGTGATAGGTGCCACTAAATGTAGTAATCGTGAAAACACTTCACCATGTACTAATAACCACTGTCCAGTTGCCTTGGAGCAAGGCCGCTTCACTTGGCGCGCACAACAACATTTTGCATCACATTGTTTAGGTCGCCAAGTTGGGTATCTATGGGAACAATGAATCTGTATCGGACCCTGTAATACAAAGTGATTTGGCAGGTGACGTTAGCGTCATCCGTCTACTGTACCTCTTGAATGTACTCAAACTGGCTTAATCCAGACATATGCATATTTGGAAACAAAGTAGAAAACTTAGCAGTCATCGAACTAACGGTTCCGTTGAACCAATCTGAACGGCAAATGAACGCAAATCAAACACAATATGCCCTTGATATCGGATATAAGCAAAATGGCTTTGAGGTGGTTTTCCTACCAATAGAAATCGGTTCTCGGGATATATCATCAATGATAATTCGCAAAGGTTGAAAAAATTTCCTCTCCTTGTGTGGGAAACCAGTGTCTTTTAAGACCTTTCGGAACAAACTAGCGTCACTTGCCATCACTTCTTCATTTGTAATATATTCGGCTAAGGAGAACCCATTGTGGAATGTCACAGCAATTGTGTAGTAGTAATGGAATATTGTTCTTGTATGAATAATATTTCAATCTGGTTTTTATTCTTTCTTAATTCCGATGGCCAGATAATGTGGTTATCAGACGATGGAATATTAGATTATCGCCCAATAAAAAAATTGAAGAAAAATATATACATATATCAAAAAATGTCCGCTGTTTATTACGCGATTTCAAACATTTGAACCCCCTAATTTTATGATATATTGTAAGAATAATAACCATAATAGTAATAATTGTACGTTTAAGTAGAAACCGCCAAAAAATGTCTGAAATTGGCTAGTTGAGTTGGGAATTGTGCAATTACGTGAAGTTATATAATGTCTTGGAAGTTAAGTAATAATTTGTTTCCTCCTCCTTTATTCTCACTCTCCTTCTTCTATCTCTTCCTATATATGTTTAATCTATTTCACCCTCGTTTCCGGTTGTTCCTTTCTTTTTCACTGCTCAGCTTCTTTTTACAATATTACTTTCACATAATTTGATGTTATTGATTTCATGTATAGTAATGTTAATATAGTCTCATTTATGTTATTGATGTATGCCCTGCTTGTTCTGTTATCCAGATATGTCCTGGGCCCTCTTTACCTCTATGATTGTATTTCTTTTTTATTCCTTTGTTTTGAATGGCAAATAAAGTGATGATTTACTACTACTAGGAAAGGTACAAATTTTCATAATCACGTCCCTCCGACAGGACTTAAACAATCATGTACATGTAGATCCTCTTGTTGCTCATCTATAAGCAATGCTTGCTTAGTTAAGCTGTCCGAAAATCATGAACTGATTAAATCATCAAATCTTCACAGGCACAAAAGTGAAAGTAAAGAACAAATTCCAGTTTATAGCTTATTGTAATGGTATGTAAATGGTGTAGGTTGTCCTGCTAGCTTGCTGTTGTATCATATTGTAGAAAAAATGCCTAACACTTACTTGAAAGGGTTTGTGTAATGAAGCGCCACAGCAAAGATGCTCATGTATTCACTCTCTACAAAGTTAGCATACAGCTGAGGAAACCAGATCAAACCTGAAAGAAATGGGAGAAAGAGCATTAGATCTCATCTGCCAAACAATTACCATGCTTATATTCCTGTTAAATTCTAAACAAAATAGTGGGTATTACAGTCACTTTAAAAAATTTTGGCCCATAATGTAAATCTATTGTCCTATTGAACTTGAACTCAAAGTTTCGTTTTGAATCTCAGTTCAGAATACAGCCATATAAGAGCGTCTGCAAAGAAAATTAAAATGTTCTCATAGTTTTCATGTTATAAATACAACATTTAAATTGCTGACATGGTAAACATTAATCTTTTACTCAATATATAATCTGTTCATCTTTGCAGGCTATATACATTGTACTTGAGCCATGCTTGATTGACATTGTCTCAATGCATCTCAAGTTTGCGATAACAAGCCTTTTATGACCAGTATTGCACATATTATACCAAGTTCAAACAAGCTCATCTTTGCCTGCTTAAACAAACATGGCACAAGCCAATGGTTCAATGGGGAAAGAAAAGTAAGATGGGCATATCAACATCCAAAACATAATGCACTCAGCACAAAAGCGCCAGAAATATAATATCACGCTTTTTTTGGGGGGGGGGGGGGGGGGGATGATGGTCTTGTTTTCATGAATTTTGAGAATAAGTCCTGATGAAAATTTGTAATTAAAGAATGCTACATGTATTTAACCTAATGAAAACTTGTGAGTCTACGGATCTATCCAAAAATTGCAAAAATATGTACACACCAAATTTATTTGGCTATATACATTAATTTCTTTTGCTGAACTCACTTGATAGGAACTCAAGGACAGGTATAGCCATGGTAGCGGTAGCTGACATCTGGGACATGACCAGGATGATGGACGGTAGAACCTTCAACATGGTGTCCTGCATCTCAATGACACACAAGGTCAAACCATCCACACACTGCTGGGCACACTTCAGCTTCAGACCTGCCTCAAAGCACTTGATCAAAAGCACCTGATGACAAAAAACAGGAGACATATTGACCCAAAGCCCAACTTCTAAAAGATGCACTTGCAGCACTAAACGTAAGATTGGGTTGTGATCTCATATGGTACAGGGACAAACAATCTCAGTTATTGTTGAGGATTTGATCAGAGGAGCCATATCATTATCAAATGACCAAAACATATTTTAGGCTTGTCATCTTCTTATATGGGACTTGTCGAGGTTTCAAAATTAATCAGTAAAGGTTTACACCTCTACTGTGATTTAGGAAGTAGGGAGAAACCCTTGTGTTATGATTTACCACCCAATCCTTATCAATTTTAACTGAAAGAGAGATCAATTGGTTTCAGTATTAAATTCACATTTCGCATCCCGGGCACAGGTACAATGTAATGCCAAGTACGTAATGATGATAATAAATAATAATTGATTTCATAATTTCCTGAAGTATGAACAAAATGTAATCTGACAAACTACCTTTTTCTGTTGATCGAGGAGTGTATGGTATGGGACCAAGGCAGTGAGGGCACTATATATACTGGTATAGAAATCCATCCTGTTGAACCCTTCAGAACGCTGTAAACGACTCATGTGACTTCGATCCTCAACCTGTGAGTAAATAGAGAAGTATAAACATAATGCTTAGGTACATTTACATTAATAGTTATAAACATTTCAACCTGTGCTGTACTAAAAAAATGATTGTACATTTGAAACCTAAAGAGGCAATTGATATTATATAAATAATGCATGCTCTACCATGCAACATACTAGATTATGTGCACGACAAATACTAAATTATCCCGAGGGCACATTTATTTCACCGAGGCCGTAGGCCGAGTTGAAACAGATGTGCACGAGGGATAATTTAGTATTTGGAGTTCACATAGTTAGTAATGTTGCATTAATAGAGCATGCACTATTTATTATAGTAAATAGACCCCTAGATATTTGACTTTGCCTAATCTGGTTTTATCTTTGCCAATGTTTGCCAAACTTTTGGTGCTAATTAAGCTATTGTGACGTATATTGTTGCTCCGCGTATCTATTGTTGTGCGCACCATTTTACTGTTATTACGCGCTAGCGCAACAAAGCAATCAATTTCGCCATTCATTTTAACACAGGATAAAACCGTTCAATATAACAAAAAAAAACGTTCAATATAACAAAAACGTTCACTATCAGGGCGCGACAAACCCGCTTGCCCGCTTGCCCGGGGCAAGTGAAAACAACGGGCGGGCAAGCAAATTTCAAAGTCACTTTCCCGATCGGGCAAGTGATGATTTGAGCGTGTTGAAGGCGCCTTTGCGGCCAGCCCCAGCGGCCCAGGCAATCGTCGGTGCTGGGTATCAGCATCAATGATTTCCCCATAACATTTGATCTAAAAAACACAATAAAAGACGTGTTTATAAACACGAACTAGACAAAATACTTGCACAGGGCTCTCCTTCTGTAGAAAACATTACCTTACAATTGAAATAAAATCCCTAAAACTTGTGAAATAAGCCAATTTGTTATTCTAAACATCTCGCCGATCTGCAGAGCTTCCGATGTATGGTGTGCTAGTCTTAACATACAGACTCATTGTAATATTTATATATGAGAAAATAATTAAAATTCGGATATATTTTCTTTCTTACCTTTTGTTAATGTTCATTTCAATGCTATTTTTTGGGTTTGTTACATGTAGAAATAAAGATAATTTGGCATGAAAATGATTTCATTAATTTTTTAATTACTATTTTTTTAATAATTTTTTTTATTTTTATTTTTATTTATTTTTTTTTTATTTATTTATTTTTTTTTAGATCCAAATTTAGTGGTGCTTTTACCTTTTAGGCTCTTTGTTTGTGTACATTTATGAGATGATATTGCTACTCAAAAATATCTTTAAACAAAGAAAATGAAAATAAAATTTGGGCAAGTGTTTTTTCCTCTTGGGCAAGCAAAAAAAAATTTCACTTGCCCAATAGGGCAACTGAAAAATAAATTTTTTGTAGCGGCCTGCACTATAACAAAAACGTGAATGACACGTGACATCATTTCAACTAATCACAACTTGTAAAATACTACCATTATTTACTATAATTTACTATCAATAAAAATCTTACTCAATTAGTAATCCTAAAAATGATATATATGACTTCAATCATTATTATCCCATAATTATGTTATCGTTTTTTTTTAAACCCTATTCCTGGTTTCTTGCAACTTACAGAATTTGTCAATACTTGCAAAATAAGTTACAAATTAGCTGATCATCTAATTTGAATTTAAAAAGAAACATGTGGAAAGAAAAATGATATACACAATAATCAGAAAATATTAGAAACTGAGGTAACATACATGAATAACATTTTACAGAGCAAATCCCAACTTTGAAATCTTGGTCTGGTCAGATATTACAATATTTACCATAGAACAAAGAACCAAGCATAGGTTTTCCATGTTAGCATTGGCTGCTAGAACAAGGTTCTTATTCTGAAGGGATTTAGTGAGACAAGGCAGGACCATGGACAGCACCTTCCAGTGAGTTTCCTGAGGAATTGATTAATGGTACATGTAATTAACATCCTTTGCCTCAATTAATACTTTGAATTTGCCAGGTCTTTATGTGATTTATTCCTTAAAAATTAGAGAAAATATGATTGATATCATACACGTAAGGAGAAAGAGCAAAAATCTGACAATTATGAATTATCTCTGGCTCAGTATATCAAATGGTAAGAACAATAAATAAGAACAGGCTGAATGAAAATAATCATTGAAATCTTGAAATTGGCAATGTGAAGAAAACTGTTAATCAACATTTCACACACAAATTCAAATCATTACTGCATTTTGTAATCTTCATTAAGAAAATGTCATCAAGTACCATTTTACTTTTTAAAGTTTACAGATGTGAAATAAAAATATAATTGGTTCCAATTTGAGGATCAACACTGACTTTTGCAAATCATGTACATTTATGGGAGTGGCTTACCTCTCTTAGACAGGCTGTGACAATCTTGAAAGATTTGATGAAAGGTATGATAGTAGGTTTAAGATGTCTCTCTCCTGGAGGAGGGGAGCTGCATACCGGTGGAGATGTCTTACCTGCAAGCTCTGTCTCTAATCTGTGATATAGATGGATGCAATTGGTCATTTGTTTGAAAATATGAATGCCATAGGTCATTGGCTTCAATATTAGTTGATAATGATATTGCTAATATTTATAACAAGAAGAGTTTCACTCCAGAGGAGACTGAATCTACTTAATGAAATTTAATTTCTTGATATCAAGACTATTGTTTAAATACGTAAAGATGAAGGGTACAGAAGAATTTATCTAAATTCTGAGAAAAAAACATAACAAATGTACCCTTGATTATCATTTTTCTGAAGTTACAAAAGTGGATTTAATACCTTCTGAATTAAAACTCTTTTTTTTTATAAAGGGACTTGCGAACTGCAAGCTTTGAGATGTGGCAAGCAATCAACATCATGGGTAGAAGGTCTTTCTATACAGCTTGCCTTTAATGTATACTTACATACCGACACTTGTTTAATTATTTTGTATATTTTTTTATTGTTGTTAACTATTTTGGGAAGGGGAAACATATTTGAAGGGGTTACTTATAGCCCCATCTATTGACAAAAGTTTGAACAGCCTAGAAACTTTTAAAATGATCATGTGTCACCAGACTCTGAAAAACTAACAGAAAAGACTGCGAAAAGACGGATGCTAGAGACAAGAGCAAAATACTTATAATTAATCGTACCTTGAATCACACAATATATAAGGGCTGTACTTGTAGTTTCCATTCTCTCCAGGAAAGCCTAGTCTACACATGGAGTCTGCTCTCAGCTGAAGTAGGAACTCAAAAACCTGGTGATAACAACAATGATAATACAAGAACAATGGCTTTATGACAGACAAACTTTAAAGCAAAAGCAAACTGTACAAAACTCTCACTGACTGTGTGTGATAAGCAGCTAGTCTTTAAAGATTCTTATTCAGATATTCATTGATAAGACACTGAATAAATTAGCCTATAATGTTATTTGTAGATGGAAACTATAATGTTTTGAGTGGAAAGAGTACTTTTTTGCTATATGATAAAATAATTATTCTGATATGAATGTATATGAATTAGTCTGTTATCATTCAATTGGGCCTATATTAGGAGATTACACTGCTCAGAATGTTACATTATGGGCTAGGAATCTGGGCAGATTTGAGTAGTTGAAGACTTGTGGTGGTGCTATTCATGGCTGCTGGTTCGTATTGGCTTTCGTGTAGCTAAGTGGCAGTTTATGGGTTGCATGTCTTGAGACTTAAAGATAAAATTGCATTAATGTAAAGAAAAAATAAAATTGCTTTTTGTATGGATAACAATGCAATAAAGACACATGGAAACCTTCCTCCTTTCTATAATCTCAGAGGAAATAAGACTAATGGGATCAAGCATGTCTTGAGACTTAAAGATAAAATTGCATTAATGTAAAAAAAAAAAAAATTGCTTTTTGTATGGATAACAATGCAATAAAGACACATGGAAACCTTCCCCCTTTCTATAATCTCAGAGGAAATACGACTAATGGGATCACATCAAAATCTTGTTTTTAAAATATGTCAATCAAAATTTTGCTTAACGTGTCCACTTGAATTTTTTAAATGGGGGAAAAAATTCCCACTTACCTTTGCTCTTATGTTGGATGCCATGTCAGAGTTGTATTTGTGTTCATATTGCTGCTTCATGTGGTTGCCTAGCAACTCAAATGCAACCACTGCATGGGAGGATGGCACACGGTACATTTTGATCTGAAAGATGAGGATATAAGCAATTAAATAAGAAATGAAAGTTGGTTATCAATCTACGATGTGCATTTTTCTTTTATAAACGACTTTTGATCAACAGTACCCAAAGTTTAAATAAAAAATAATATTGCCAAGCTTAAGTATACCATGCCATTCATCATCTTACCTAGTCTAGATCTCATTGGTTTGAAATGTATTTCTCATCCCTCTCTTCATTCTCCACCACTGCACGTCAATACCCCATTTATCTCAATATTCCCTCTTCGAAAGGCTGTTTCTATTTCAAGCGTAAAGGTCGATGGTGTGCTGTTGTTATATGATTGGGGTAAAAAACAGAACAGTCCAGACAAAAAAAAAACTACATCTTACCTTGAAGAGCTCTAGCAGACCGGTGACTGCCGTCATCACATCCACCAAGTCTCTTTCCTCTTCTGAATGATCAGTATGGTGTGTGTCTGCTGCTCCCACTCCTCCATGAGATCTCAGATGCATGTTCTTCATCACAACCTGGAAGCAGCAAAAACGAAGACAAATAATGATACATCACATCTTTACATATGTATGATCAAAGAAAACCCTAACATGTTTTTCAAATTATTGTTTCAATAAAAATGATATATACATGTACACACACTTTTTGCTTGAATTGAATGATATGTTTTCTTTGAACTAATAACATGTCAGAAGGATGAGGGCTACAAAACAAAGCTGTAAATTTTCACGACTGTGATTCGTACCCCACGCAAACTAAATGTTCTACACATTACTATGAAAACCTCCTAGACAACTTGCATTATCATTTAATTACTTTTAACAATCTCTGCTCCCTGAGGAGCCAAAGTGAAACAAAACCATAACATGGATATTTGATTGTCAATTAACTTTTTTTTTCTAACCTGATAAGATATGATTGCACCCTAATTTTTTCCTTGATACATATATTTCATACCCATGTTAAAAAGTAAATTTTATGTGTTGTTGACTCTTAAAGCCTGCTTAAGACAACTGCTGATAAATTGATATGCAGTGGCATATAAGGGCAAGATAAGAGAGAATTACACCAACTGACCTTTTCTATGATGTCCAGTATGTCCAGGCAGAAAGAGCTTTGGCAGACCTTAGCCGAGTCCATCAAGAGCTTGACTGCACACTTTCTGACCACTGGGTCTCTGTCATCACAGATGGACTTAAGCTGGGGCAGAGCCACCATTTTAATAAGGTCATCCTGGAAAATTGTAGACAAAAACAGTGGGCTACATTAGCAGTTAAGCTTTGATTAAAATCATGAGCCATTCCACACGTAGCAAGATCTTCACTACAAGTTAGCATGATGTGTCAGGATGTTGACTGAGCCATACAGATCCTAAAGGATAATTTTTGAAATAGCTGAGGTAATGTTGTTTGAATATGTTACTGTATCAAGTCCCCAACTCTAACATACTTTACTTGACAAATAATAGGGCAAGACCAATCATATTGGGTACCTCTTTTCCTCTTCATTTTTAATTATCTCATCCTCTTTTCTTCTTCTTTTATCTCCAGTCTCCTTTACTATTATTATTCTTCCTCTTCTTTCAACTAATTTTAATCTTCTTCTCCCCCTTCTTGTCTTCCCTCTCAACTTCGATCAGCAGCAGGTTTCATACCCGGCAATTAAATATTGTGACTGGGGGGTGTTTCAAAAAGTCATTTGTAAAGTTACGAAACACTTTACGAATGACTGTTGCTATACTAATCAGATTCTCAATCGTTCAGCACAAGAACCGATCACCAGTCCTTCGTAAAGTTGTCGTTCGCAGCTTACGAACGGCTTGTTGAAACATCCCAGGGGGGCGTTTCACCAAAGGACTTGTCAGACGTTTTTTCAGACAAACTGTTATAAGCTACTGAAATGCTTGCATCTGATTGGCTGAGAGCAAATTTGTCGGATAAAATGTCCAACAAGTCCTTTGATGAAATGCCCCCCTGGACAGGATAACTAAACAGTTTATATTCTAAAAAAAAAGAAGTCTACATCCACTGGCCTAAATTTGTAAAGAGTACTATTAATCTGGGGGTATATTGCATAATAACTCAAAGCGTAACCCCCTCCCTGATGAATAGAATCGACAAGCGGATTTACACCAGTGTCTACCTCATAGAGACTGCCGCTGGAATGAAGTGCTGAGGAGAGAACATCGAGGGCAGCCTCTCTGATGACTGTTCGGCTCTCAGATCGGAAGTACCGGTCTAGAAGCTTCTGAAGATTTGGTATCCAGTTCTCTTTGGTTGGGTGAATGGCTAGGGCTCTGTAGCTTATTAGACATAGTACTGAGCTATCCTGTAAAGAAATAATTTATTGATTGCATTTTTAAAACCAAATATCACATACATATGTAACAAATACAGATCAACATATTTGTGAAGGAGGTAAAGACAGAGAGTAAAGTTTGTGATGCAGCCAGCCAAATATAAATAAATAAGAAATTTAATGTAACTTCAGATAAGATTTGACATCCTTGTGTACAGTACTATTTTACATGCCAATGGGTGAAATTCTGTCTAAAATACTGTTGCTGTTTATTACAAGTCGGTGTCATGAAGTTGTCTTTGACTCTCAGTGACCACATAAACATACTGTCTTCAGGATAGTCTGTCTTCAATAATATAATGATTATAACAACTTCGTCAATGTAGTTCTTCGCCTCGTTGAAAGATAGTCAGAGGTATAAAATTAAAGAGCATAATGTTCAATGTTATTTGGCAAGAAATTAATAAACATCTGCCACACTTGACCCAGATGATGTAAATTGGTATCTAGTAAGAATAAATTCCTTGAATGCTTTATGCATCTCATCAAGGTAGCCTTGCTGAGCTAGGTAAAACTGCTTATAAACTCTAAAGTGCTATATAAATGTTATCTATTATCATTACTGAAGAGATGAGATACATGCAGTATCACTTACAGGTCGCAGACGGGCAAACTCCTCTACGATAGCAAAGAGTTGCTGCTGTGATCCATTGAAGATGTTCTTCTCATATAGTTTCTCTACCATGGTTAGTAGATCGTGCAGTTGGGTGGGTAGGTACTCATGACTCACTGCATACTCCTATAAAATACAAAACACAGGAATGATTAAAAGTCAAGATTAGAAATAATAAGTTTAGATAAGTCAAGATTAGAAAGAGTAAGATTAGATTAGTCATGATTTGAAAGAGTTGTTGCTGTGATCCACTGGAGATGTTCTTCTCGTATAGTTTCTCTACCATGGTCAGAAGATCATGAAGCTGAATGGGTAGGACTCACTGCATACTCCTAGAAAATATGAAACAGACAGGGTGATTAGAAGTCAAGAGAAGAAGAGTTAGATTAGATTAGTTATGGTTGGAGAGAGGTTTTGGCAGATATTTAAACACAATATTTCTTTTGGCTTTTATAGAAAATGCCCAGGATGACATCCTTTCATTGAAAAGAGATGTGTTTTGATTAAAGAAAAATTAAAACTCATGATATTTTATATTCCTTCATTAAAAAGAAATAGTTTGCTGAGTACAAGCCACAGATATTTACAAAGCAAAATGGAAGATCTCACATAGAAAAAGACACAATTGATAAAATGGTAGACATCTTACCTCAATATTCCTGAACAGCTTTTCTATAATGCTTAGGACAATGTCCCAGGTGACCGCTTGAATGTCCATTCCATTCTTCTTAACCAGTCTCTGTAATGACAGGGTCACTTCATATGCAACCAACACATGCTTACAGGTTAATGCCTGAAAGAGAGATGAGGACAGAGATTGAAGGAAACATATAATAATTTGAAAATATAATTATTCAAGATATCTGTGTCCCTGCTAATCATAGTCAGGCCCTGTACAGTCTGTGTCAAATAAAATGGTACAGTCAGGGAAAAAATAATTTAGGTGTGAAATCTTTTCAAATAATGCGTGTATGTGGTACCAAATTAAAGCCAGAAGATTTTCCTTGCTGATTCACTTTGTTCTTTATAATATTTGCTTTCGTTAAACAAAAGTTATGCTAAATATTGTGCGACGAGGAACAAATCAAAATTACCCACGTCTATTGTTCCACAATGCGAAACCTACACAAAAGCATGGACGTCATGCGAAATGGATTTTTCTTGACTGCAGAAAACTGGTCATATCCCAAAAATTACAGCACCAAATGTGATGAAAAAAATTGCAGAAGAAAGTCCGATTATGCTGCTTTATAAAAATGCCAAACAATACCAGGTTCTAATTAATATTCATACCATAAAATTTTTTTTCCGACTGTACCATTTTTTTTTTACACAGACTGTATATAGATGAAACAAAATAAATAAGTAAGTTCAATCATTGAATAAAGGGGAACCAACATTTGCTCTGGCGACAATTGCTCCTGGCTTCATTGTGTCTAATATAAGAACTAGGGTCAGGTTTACTGTTGTAATAGCGTTTTATGTTAGGTTTAGGATTGGGTATAATGTTGGGTCAAAGGCTGACTTTAGTCATTCAAGTTAGGGATTGACTGAGGAGCAATTACTGCCAAAGGAAAAGTTATACTAATAAACCCTTGCATAACATGCATTAATGACAGAATTATTACTAAATTTCATGTACAGCCATCCCTGAAGACCATTTGAACAAATTTAAAGAAGTGCAAACATGAATACATTATTTCAGTATACATATTTATTATTGCTTCTATTATGACTTCTTATCGTCCTCTTTGAAAGGAAATAAATCTTTAATCAGCGTATCTAATGTTTTAAAAAAAAAATATTTACTGCAATATAATCATGGAATGTCTTACCCTCTCAAAAGATGGGAGAACCGAAGTAAAGTTGATATGACGCAGTGATTGGACCTTCATAGACCCCCAACGTGCCATGCCAACAAAGAATACTGCCCCACGAAGCAACACCACATCGTTGATATTGTGACTGTCAAAGCAACACAGATAACACATAAAAATTGATATTCAATGAAGCTCTATTTAGAATGATCAAACCAGTGCTCAGATAACACATAAAAATTGATATTCAATGAAGCTCTATTTAGAATGATCAAACCAGTGCTCTCACACAAAAATATGGGAGAGAAATTCTATCTTGATTTCAGATGTTTATCAATTGATTTATTTATAATTTTGCCATTTGAAAAAAATAATCATGATAGTCGTTAAAATATAAGCGTGGGGATGAGAAAAGTACCTTATAGTTATATCACAATAATATCAACTTTCGGTACTTAGTGGACCAGATCTTAACAAACATGTAATAAACTTAGGTACATTAGCATTTCTTTGGAAATTGACTGTAAAAACATGTAACATTTAATTTCATAATTGACATAAATGCTCAATATGAAGTAAATAATTTCATATCACAGCATATTTTAACTGCATCTAAGAAAACATGATATTTGAGTAGCCCAAGGCATCTCATTCCACAATGCTGTTGATTTTCTTTTTCCTTTACACAATGTTCAAATATAAACTACGTATATGTCATAATTACGTCTTGTGTTACATCTTCTTACCTATCCTCCATGATACAGCACATGGTATAGATTGCACTGTGCCCTAGATGGGTACCTAGAAGATTACGCATCAACTGTGAGAGAGCAGATCAAGAATTGTCTAAATAATATTCCGCATACCCCAAATATTTCATGGGCGGAAAATCGAAAGCATGCTTTACGAAATGAATCACGAAACAAAACATATTGATCATATTTTTTGGTTGCTTAGTCTCCAAGTTTGGTATTGTCAATATTAATTGCTTTCTAATCATAAAAAAACAATATATCCACCACACAAATAAAACAATATTCATCCAATAAAAAAGAAGCCATTTCCTTTTAGTGTTTTAGTTAAACAATCTAATTTCATCCTGATAATTCAGATCCCTTACCTTCCAGCTTGACTGGCAGAAGCGCTTGACACTGACAGTCCTACAGAGGGCGGTAATGAAGTGATAAAGAGACTCGCTGGGCAGGCAGCTATAACAGATCACAGCATCCAAAGCATGGAGGGCCTGCTCTATGTCTCGCTCTTTCTCTGTTCGACTGCAGATGGAACAAGTATGTCTGAAAAAAAGGAAAAGACAAGATATACAGTGCGTCCCAAAAAGAACTATACACTTTTGAAATGGCTGCCAAATAAAAAATATATGATTTTAGGTAATGAAATTTACATGTATGGAAAGCTCATTATCCCAAATTTCATATGACATCAAAAAGTCCGAAAATAAGTCATGCATGAATGAGCAGCGTTCACTTTTGTAATGGGTATGGAAATTAGGGTGCGCAGGAATTGCCCTACCAATTTGTATTAGGAAAGTCATTTGGAGCTTATGGAATTGAGGATGATATGCAGAATTACTGATCAATTATGATGAGTTGGGGTTTGCTAAGTGAAATTTGTTGAATTGGGGATTACATTTTCATGCATGAGTGAACAGGAACGTGTATTTCCTATTCATTTTCTCTCCCTCCCTCTTTCTCTCTCTCTCTCTCTCTCTCTCTCTCTCTGTCTTCCTCCCTCTCTCCCTCTCTTTTCTTTCTTTCTCTCCCTGTCTCCCTCCCTCTTTCTCTATCTATCTCTCTCTTTTTGCATGGGTGTGTTTGGACCATTCATATTCATTGGTTTCTACTCCAAATATCCTGACTACCTCCTCGCATCACGGTCTTTTCACATTTACCCAAATTGGGGTGGTTGATGACAATCTATCAATCTATCAATCAATCAGTCACATAAATCATAAATTAGACAATCAACACCCAGCTAGCAATCATTTAATCAACAGTGTACCAGTCTCCAAATGTTTCAACTAATCAATCAAGCATTACATCATCTTCATACAGTTATTTCAATCACCATGTTTTACTGTTATCCAATAAATCAATCAACTCAATTGATCAACCAACCAACTATCCAGTCATTTTAGCAATTTTGAATTTTGTAAAGGAATATGACAGTGTAACACAAATTTGTGAAATCAACATGTCAGTTTTTACTCTAATTCTCTAATTCTTTATTTTGTAATGTGCTAATTCGATGCTACAGTGCTGTTATTCTTTTCTTTCTTTCTTTTTTTTTCTTTTTTTTTTTTTTTTTTTTTTTGGGGGGGGGGGTTAACATCAGTGACTTTGGATAATCCCTTCAATGGATAGTAAAGAATCACAATATGCCTGCCCCACATTTTAATTACTGTAAGATTATCTAAACTTCTCATTGAATTACTTAATATCCAGTGGGATAATGTAAATGAATACTCTAAAAAATGTTTGTTGAAAAAAAAAAAGAACGTCACTGATGTTAGACATTTAAACAATCCAAAATATCATGAAAACGATCATCAAAACTGATCAGAAATCTTACCCTGCATCTCACCTGTTCTGCACTCCAACCTGACTACCACTAACACACCACTGAATAAGCCTTGGAAAGTTACAATGGTATAACAGGAAATACATATTCCTGTTCACTCATGCATGAAAATGTATCCCCAATTCAACAAATTTCACTTAGCAAACCCCAACTCATCATAATTGATCAGTAATTCTGCAAATCATCCTCAATTCCATAAGCTCCAAATGACTTTCCTCATACAAATTGGTAGGGCAATTCCTGCGCACCCTAATTTCCATACCCTTTACAAAAGTGAACGCTGCTCATTCATGCATGACTTATTTTCAGACTTTTTGATGTCATATGAAATTTGGGATAATGAGCTTTCCATACATGTAAATTTCATTACCTAAAATCATATACTTTTTATTTGGCAGCCATTTCAAAAGTGTATAGTTCTTTTTGGGACGCACTGTATAGAAAAATTGTTTAGAATGAATCAAAATTTTAAAAGAATTAATCTACATTAGCCTTCAGAAAGGGCTGAAAATATAAGACTTTCCTATCATTCTGTATCAAATCATCTTATCCCCATTTAAATAATAGTCAGGATGAGAATATGCAGAGAAGGAGATAAACATAGAGGCCCATTTTCACAAATGGTGTCCTAAAGTTAAGCCTAGCTTAAATCTGTGGTTTAACTAAGGGTAGCAAAATGTGACAAAATGTTGTTATGTTCCTTAAACATTTACTGGATTCTGGAATTGTACCTTAATGGTCGCGAAAACTTTTGTACTTATCATTATGGCAATTTTTAAGAGTTTCAGTACTAAAAATTCTGATAAATCGAACATCTACTGTTCCTGATTGTGTCACATTTTGCTACTCATAGTTAAACCAAAGATTTAAGGTAGGCTTAACTTTAGGACACCTTTATGAATACAAGCCAGAGAGAGAACAAATCAGGTCTCTACAATCTTGAGTGAACAGGGAGATTGGGAAAATTATTTCAATAGCTTGAAATGAGTATTTGGTGGCGACGACATCTAAATGTTAAGTAAAATAAGATACTTACTGCACTAGGCCAGCAATGATGTGATCATCAAGATAACATGAATTATATTTGACAACATTCACCAACACCTGGAGGAATTCAGCAGTTCTGCAGGATAAAGTAAGAACAAAGAATTCATTCCAAAATTTAAAAAAAAATATGAAAAAAGGGGTAAGCAACAAACATATAGGAATGAAAAATATGATAGCATTGCATCTAGAAAATCTTCAGTGTTCATAAAAGAGTTGTACATGTAGTATGACTGAAATTCCAAGAAAAGTTATTTTTCCCCCTTGTATAACAGTTATATACAAAGTTATGAAATAATAAAAATGACAGCAATTAATTTTATCCCAGGCGATCTGAGAGATATTTCATCAATGATGTAAGCAGTAACAGTGTCAAGCAATGATTGGCATGATGCAATTCTAAAAAATAGGCTACATTAGACCAGACACCAGCAGCAGACCCAGAATGAGGAAATAGCAGGAGGTAGGGTGTCGGTAACAATGTTTTGGGGTATCCTAAATGAATGTGTATATCACCCCTTCCCCAAAAAAACAAACAGATATATTGAGGGGGAAGGGGTGCATTGTAGGTGCACACATCTTGTGCCCCTGGATCCAAAATCAATCACTTGATACTTACTTTCCATAGCTGACCACATCAGGCATCCAGAGCATGAGAAAAGGCCCCATCTCCTCCTCAAAGTCCAAGAGATTCTTGCCATCGTCACTCAAAGCTCGTAACATGTCCAATCTATATGATAAATGATAACATGTTACAAACATGAAGATAAAAATGTTGGTTTCGCATCTGTTGGTACATCTTTACATGGATAGAGTTTGCTGGGGTCCCAATGATAAAAAGTACATGCTATACAGGTACATGTACATGCAGTTACATTTGTAGTTATCTATTATCAGTCATGGGTAGGGAATGGGGTAGGGGGTCTCCCCAAACCATTGTACTTTCTTTCATTCATGGAAATGTTCATGTTCGATTAGTCAGGAGTGCTTCAAGTGTTGTCTTTTTGACAAGAAATGGCTCCTCATCACAGACTTGAGTCAACTAGAACTGCTTAGCCATGGTAAACTTGTATGGTATTACGTTTGGATCATTGTTACCCAACTTGACATGAATATTAATCCCAAGAAACCGGGTTTCAATTTATTTTTAATTTAAAGGATGAAAGGTGAAAGAGCCCCTATAGGCCTACTTACCTTTGGGGTAGATCTTCAAAGATGTTGTGATTCTTTACCACTTGAAAGAAGTGAAACCGCATTGGACCTAGGAATTCAGACTGCATGAGAAGAACAGGTCTATCAGATTATCACATAAGATTAGTTGTAATCAATAGTTTTGCCCCAACATTCTAAATCTCTAGGTTCCCACGACTGTTAGAAAACAAATTCCCTATATCCTTACTTTTAATGATGGATTTTCAAATTCCAGGATAGCCATTCTAACCTACTTCAACCTTTTTTTTTAATGAATGACAAGATGGTGCTTGAGTCCAAACTCTAAACAAAAATACAAAAAACAAAAACAAAACAAGTGACTAACCTGACCAATGATGGCACATTTGAGAAAGTGAAGAACAAGATGGCGGTGATCTGCACTGACTTGAGAGTCCAATAGATCTGATATCAATACCCATATGGCTTCTATTCCATTCTGTAATTAACATAAAATAGTCATGTGAATTCAGGGGAAATACAAATCATATTCTTTTATAAAATAGCTCTGTGATTTTACGCATCGTGGTTGGTCAAAACGCGTCACGTGTGCATGCTGAATTTTCGATGCATAGCACTAGTGTGCATTTTGCGGCGCAAAAAAAGTGATAACACATACATCCGGGTCTTTTCCGTGTCTTGTTTACTTTCTTGGATGACGATCGTGATGTAGATCTTGAGCTACTTACCAAAAATTCCAAGGGATAATCCCTTGGAATTTTTTTGGTAAGTAACTCAAGATCTACTAGAGCTAGCAAAATGTCGCAATTTTATAAAAGCGTTAACACACTTCCCTGTATTGTGCGATTAAACGTAAATGCAGTGATCGCTCGATGCTTCGGATGGGGCGCTGCTGCACTCGCCTGCGGCTCGTTGCAGCACGACCCCTATCCAAAGCTATCTCGCGGTGCACTGCATTACCGCTAACGCACGCTCGGGCGTGTGTTAATGCTATAATATTATATGAGAGGGCTCTTCCCCCCCCCCCCCAAATTGACTTTTTGTTCATTTATATGTCTTTACAAGAATTTAGGGAGGAAACTAATCACAATTCAATAATGAATTTCAATGACTTTGAAACGTTGGATGCAAAAGGTTTTCTTCACAACTGATTGAACCACTTACAAACCAATCACATTAAATTAAAGTGAACTACCACTGAAGAGTTGGCTATTTCTAATTTACTCAAACAATACTTACATCTTCCAGTTTCTTTTCTCCAACAAGAGCACTCAAGTGGTTGATGGCTTTCATGCGAACATTCATTGGACTCTCTCGACTTAATTCCTGGACAAGAAATTAAAAAAGAAGTCAGTATACATGTATGTACTTGCATCATAGTGGTTTTATCCACCTCTATGACTTGTATGCATATTGATAACAGGTACCCTACATTGTACTTAATGATTCAGAGGAAGATAGAACAAAACATAGACCATTGAATTTGGTTTGCTAAACTGTTGTTGGAATTTAAAAGGAAAATATTTCTAAATAAACAAGTGGATTAGCAAATTACGCGATGCGTAATATATGTCCCCGCCGATAATGTAAAATTCCCATTATATCACGATCAGTGCCTATCACATAAGGCAAACAGAATCGAAATCGGGTAAAAAATGGCGAAAAGAAGTAGCATTTTGTAGCCAATGTACAATATAGGTCAAAGTCAAGTCAAAAGGGGTCAAAAGTCAAAATTCTGTGAAGAAGTTTTGTAGTCCTCACCTAGTGCTATCACATAAAGCAAACGGAATCGAAATCGGATGAAAAATGGCGAAGAAGTAGCATTTTGTAGCCAATTAACAATATAGGTCAAAAATAAAGGTCAAAGGTCAAAGGTCAAAATTCTGTGAAGAAGTTTGTAGCATCACCCAGTGCTATCACATAAAGCAAGCGGAATTGAAATCAGAATGAAAAATGGTGAAGGAGTAGCATTTTGTAGCCAATTAACATAAAGGTCGAAAATCAAGTCAAAGGTCAAAAGGGTCAAAAGTCAAAATTCTGTGAAGAATTTTGTAGTCCTCACCTAGTGCTATCACATAAAGCAAAAGAATCGAAATCGGATGAAAAATGGCGAAGAAAGTAGCATTTTGTAGGCATTAACAATATAGGTCAAAAATAAAGGTCAAAGGTCAAAGGTCAAAATTCTGTGAAGAAGTTTGTAGCCATCACCTAGTGCTATCACATAAAGCAAGCGGAATTGAAATCAGAATGAAAAATGGTGAAGGAGTAGCATTTTGTAGCCAATTAACAATAAAGGTCGAAAATCAAGGTCAAGGTCAAAGGGGTCAAAAGTCAAAATTCTGTGAAGAAGTTTTGTAGTCCTCACCTAGTGCTATCACATAAAGCAAACAGAATCAAAATCGGGATGAAAAATGGCAAAGGAGTAGCATTTTGTAGCCAATTAACATAATAGGTCAAAGGTCAAAGGTCAAAATTCTGTGAAGAAGTTTTGTAGCTATTACCTAGTGCTATCACATAAAGCAAGCGGAATTGAAATCGGATAAGTGAAAAATTGTGAGGGAGCTTTTGTAGCCAATGTACAATATAAGTAAAATTGAAGGTCAAAGGTCAAAGGGGTCAAAATTCAAAATTCCGTGACGAAGTTTTGTAGTCCTCACCTAGTGCTATCACATAAAGCAAACGGAATCGAAATCGGATGAAAATGCGGCAGATAGAGTAGCATTTTGTAGCCAATTAACAATATAGGTAAAAAATAAAGGTCAAAGGTCACAAGGTCAAAATTCGGTGAAGAAATTTTGTAGCCATCACCTATGCTATCACATAAAGCAAACAGAATCGAAATCGGAAGAAAAATGGTGAAGGAGTACATTTTGTAGCCAATGTACAATATAAGCATAAATCAAGGTCAAAGGTCAAAGGGGTCAAAAGTCAAAATTCTGTGAACAAGTTTTGTAGCCCTCACCTAGTGCTATCATATAAAGCAAACGGATTCGAAATCGGATGAAAAATGGCGGAAGGAGTAGCATTTTGTAGCCAATTAACAATATAGGTCAAAAATGAAGGTCAAAGGTCAAAGGGGTCAAAAGTCAAAATTCCATTAAGAAATTTTGTAGCCCTCACCTAGTGCTATCATATAAAGCAAACAGAATCGAAATCGGATGAAAAATGGCGAAGGAGTAGCATTTTGTAGCCAATTAACAATATAGGTCAAAAATCAGGGTCAAAGGTCAAAGGTCAGAATTCTGTGAAGAAGTTTGGTAGCCATCACCTAGTGCTATCATATAAAGCAAACGGAATCAAAATCGATGAAAAATGGCGAAGGAGTAGCAAATTGAAGATTTGATCACATACGGACGCACGGACGCGACGGACGGACGATGGACGGACGGACGGACACGGACACACACAACATACACACGTACGGAGCCCGTTTCATAGTCCCCTGCTCGAACTCGTTCGGCGGGGAACAAAAAAAAAAGTCTCAAGAGCAATTACGCATACCGGTAAGAGCAAAATAGAGTGAATTGACACAAAATTATTTTTTTTACATCATGGAGGGGGGGGGGGGTGGGGGGGGGGGAGGTGCTACAACTGGCCAAAAACAAAGGAATGGTTTCGGGCGGTTCGAGGAGTAAACTTGGTGGTGTGGTTGAGGGCTATTAGTAGGGATGTCCACTAAAATTTTAAGTTATTTTAAGTTATTTTTGCTAGGTTTATGATTGTAGAGCATTTAAAAGAAACATTTTTGGTACTTGAATTATCACAATTGGATGTTCCGTTTCAAAGATATGACCCAAAGAGTGTCTCAGATTACCAATGAGCTGCTAGAACACTTTTACAAATTTCAGACAAAGCCAGAAAATGCAATAAGCTCAAGTTTATGGTTCTTTTGTCTTTGATTTAATAAACCAAATCATACCAAACATTTCCTATGTGTTTGATCAACATGAAATGAGATTATAGTAGCACAATTGAGTAGATTATACAAAGATACAGTTTATGGCAGTACAAAACTGATGGTTTGACATGTATGTTACCGTATGTGATCCAATATGACCACCGTGGAAAAATACTCCATAGGGCAGGTTTCAATAGAAACACCCAAGACAATGGGCTATTTCATGGTGGTGTGGCTCAGAGCTGAGTGTTAGACAGGGTAGAGTAATTTTTAAAACTTAAATGGCCAGTGGTAAACATTGTTCTTTGTTTTTCACCCCAATACATTTTTTTGTTCAAAAATAGTGAAATTTTATAAATATCTACTTCTCCTTATCTGAATCTATTCCAATCATGAGAAATTCCAGTCATAACACACATCACAACGAAGCATCACTTTGAACACGCTGTAATTTTTTTTAAATCAATTTTCCAACAGGAGAAGTTGATCTTCTGCTGAGGTATATTTTCTAAGGAAGAACTGACCAATTAGGAAATAAAATGATTGATATTTACCACTGGCCAAATGACAATTTCGAAAGCTGTTTTTTATTGAAAATTTTGCTTGTTTTCTCTGCCTGTGTATTATTGAGTAGAGAGTGCATGGGTCATTTTTTGCATGTAAATGCATGGGTGACTACATCCATACAGTGAAGTGGAAACCGTTCTAGTGGCTTTTTGCTTTTGTTTGGCCATCCCTACTATTAGTGAGTGAGATGTCTCTTACCCTTTTGAGGGTCGGGGTAATGAAGAATTCCCCCTTTTTAGACTGTCCATCTCCTGGGTTGGTGCCTTTAGGTCCTCGCATGCCAAAGAAGCCCTGCATACGCTGCCGGAACGTCTCCTTGGGAGCTCGAGACATGGTGGTAGTAGTCTCCCGATCTACTGTAAGTATAGAACGAAAACCAACATGTAATAATATTAACAATTTTGATATTACCTAAATTCCTAATTTTGAGATGTCACATTAAATAACAGTAATCTTAGAATTGAAAAAAATAAAAAAAATAAAAATTGAGAATCAAACTATAAAAAAAAAAACGAGTCAAGGGCACTAATGCAGTTTGGTATCCACTACACACCACCCTACCCCACCACCCTACCCTAGTGCGTGGGGGTCGCTGTCAACCCTATCCCTTCACGTAGCAGCAGGCCTCGCGGCTGGATGCTTAACTGCACTAGCGCCGAGTCTAGATCTAGATCTAACAGTTAGAGTAGATCCCTAGCTACTTTACAAATATATTTTGGGGGCTCATGTCATTCTATTCAACAAATTGAGCACTTCTACTGAACAGAATTATTAATTATATAATCTAGTAGGGTAAGGCCCCCAGTATTCGGTCCCTTAAGGGGAAAGCGGCGATAATATGAAAATTTACCTCCTTTATCTGACGATCCACCCACCAGAAGAACGAAAAAATTATACTCTAAAAGATTATCAAAATCTTTTAAAATATTTAATTATGGTTAAAAAAATATCGCTGATAGAATGATATGTTTTTCGCCCAACAATCGGTTTCTGTGGCAAGTTTTCGTTCACGCGTGCTTTCCCTATGCGTTTCGATCGCGCAGACTGAAAAACCCCGCGATGCGAAGCGTCACAACACAAAACCCTGATAATGTGTAGGCGCCGCACTCAATCTCTCGGCGAAACCGAAAAGTGGCTAGCGCCCCCTCTTGACAAGGGTGTGTGGGTTTTTTAGGATTGCGAAACATGTGGGGCGAGATGAAAAAATTCGCTGCGACCAAAGAATAAGTGGAAGTTCCCCGTCATTCTCATACCGAATTCATGGTAGCAGCGGACAGCATTACTTCACAATGCAACCCGGAAAACCGGCCAAAGCGTTAGCGTTTGTGCTAAGAAACGCTAAAGTGGAAATATCTCCGCGAAGACGTCCAATTCAGAGTAAGTTTGCAATCTCGTTTTATATTGTGATTGTGTGATTTTTTTGTGGTGGTTGATTGAATTTTGATGATTGTTTTGTGAGAGTTTGAAGGCTGATGTGTTTCACTCATGCACTACACTCGTTTGATATATCAAACTCGTGCCTCTGACTCTACGTGACTCTGGCGTGGTTACAAAAATAATTTCTAACCTAAATTACACTTTCAATCCCGTTATAACGTTTAAATTTGGGGTCAATGTGCACTTAAATATTTATTTTTAAATCCTAACTAATCTCTGACAATGCTTAACTAAACTTAAAAGGTGAAATGAGAGCAAAAACTCACCGATTTTCAGCAGTCTTCCCGATTTTTCTGCCACTCGATTTCGATATGGTCGCTTTGAGAAAAAAATGAAATGGAAATACATGTATAGAGAGTGCCTGCGATCGCGATCACGATTATGCGAGAGGTGTGTTATGTAAACATCGCGTAAAATAAGCAAATGTTAACCTACCTTCCACACTTGAGTATTAAAAAAAAAAAAAAAAAAAAATGGAGAGATGTTTTTTTCCCCACCCCTCGGCACATCATAAAGGTCATCGTGCCATAGGGTAGGATTGAGTGCCTAAATCGGGCCTGCCGTCAATCCCCCCTTTTTTTTCCTTAGACTTTTTTTTTGGGGGGGGGGCTGGACGAGATATTTTTGTCATGGGGCCGGAAGGAGCTTAGCCTTTTTTTTTTTTTTTTTTTTTTTTTCCTTTTTTTTTTCTTTAGGAGTGGAGAGGGGGGGGGGGGGCTGGACGAGATATTTTTGTCATGGGGCCCGGAGGAGCTTGGCTTTTTTTTTTTTTTTTTCTTAGGGTGAGAGGGGGGGGTGGGTGGGGGGAGGGGGCGGGACAGATTTTGTCATGGGCCCGCCACTTAGCCTTTTTTTTTTTTTTTTTTTTTTTTTTGCTTAGACTTTTTTTTAGGGGTGGATGGGAGGGGATGGGGTTGGGGGTGGACGAGCTATTTTGGTAATTGGCGCCCGGAGAGCTTAGTCCTGTTACTTTGTCTTACTTTTTTTTAATTCCTTATAATCTGGATTTCTTCATGTGTTTGTAAATTAAATTAAACTTGAAATGAAATACATCTAACTGTCTTTGTCTCTGTTTTATTATTTATTTTCTTTTTAACAAAGTACATACATCTAAGCCATTTATTGGGAGGGGAAAATGGGGCAGGAAATTTAGGCCTACAATTGCCCTAGTAAATCTTGGATAGAATTTGGACTTATTCCCCCCCCAAAAAAAAAAAAAAATAAATAAATAAAATAAATTGAAAAAAAAAAAACAAACAAAACAAAACAAAAACAAAAACAAATAAACAAACATGAAAATGAAAAAAACTAAAAGCAAAAAGAAAAAAAGATCATTATAGTATTTATAATGAGGGGGGCGGGGAGGGGGTTCAGCCAACTTTTCTCAGCAAACATGTACAAAACACAAAAGTTACTATACATTCACGATTTTTAGCTTGTTCAGCCCCCACCCCCCCCACTTGTGACCCAGCCCCTTCACTTTAAAAAATTAGAAATCACCAGGCCTCTCTACCTCATATATAGCTTTAAAACAATAACAAAACTTTTGTTAATATTATATTATTATTTTATTATTACTAGGCCCTACTATTTTTTATTTAGTTATTTATTTTTTTCATTCTATCGCGAGTGAATCAAAAGCTAATCATCCTAACAACGAATTAAACAAACAAGGTAACTACTGTTGCCATGTCACATTCGACTCGTGACGGCGCGGAGACATCGTCGAAATGCAAACCTTCGACAAAAGAGGGCGGCACAATTATCCCGCCATTGAAATACTTGCTTCTCTTGGTCAGTGGAATCGGTGGCAAAGATATACGAATATAGCGGTTGAATACTGAAATTAATTACTTTGAGGACATAAGGGAGCAGTGCTCAAGGAAAGGAAATAAGGAGAAGAAGATTGGAAACAATTCGTAAGTGAATTTTCCATGTTTTATTCATATCGTTCATTTGCTCAATCTTTTGAGTACGACTGTGTATTGTTTCGTACGTAGTCCCGTCTATGCTAGTCTCGGTAAGTTCATACCGGCTCCACTCCACGCGTGATGTGTTTGTGATTTTTTGGGAGAAAGCTGTTGAAGTAGCTAACAACCGATTACCGGGGGGGGGGGGGCATTGGGCACCGGGCGCGCTACCCTACCACATTTCATTTGAAAATAGGTGTATGCTTATTTTTGGTAACAGCTCTTAATAATTATTCACTGGAAAACAGTGCCAAGTGAAAGGTCAATTTTGAATTCACCATGAAAATTGTTTGTGACACTCCACTTACACTTATGCATGGTCAATTCATAATTGACCTTGCACTGGGAAGTACTTTATTGCAGCAGTTTTCTTCCAATGGAAAGTCAATGCAGAAAAGTGTCTTGAGCACCTACAGCCAAGTCAAGGTGGCATATCCAAAAAGGGTCTAAAAATTGTAGTCTACTAAACAAAATTTTAAAAATCTAATGGAAGAATTATATTGCAATGAGACTATAGATTATCTTAATTTATTTTGAGGTAGGTTTAAAGCTGGTTTCGCTAATTATTATTGAGAAGTTTCCTCATCAACCAAGAGGGCGACAGACAGCCATTTTACAGTACTGACTAATGTTGGTTTGCAGCTGTATGTGGTGACACTCATTTGTTTGGCAGAATTTTTGAGACCCCCGTTTTGTAACATGCATCATTAGGCTGAGGTGGTAAAATAACACCATTTTTTAATGTAAATTCCAGTATTATCATGGAATAAATCACAAATGGAACTTAAACAAACAGCAGTCAATTTTGAACTGAACATGCATTGCCATTAGAGTTTTGTTGTATTTCACATCCACATAATAATACAATACACAGTTTCGAACCCGTGGGACCGATATATAATTTTGTGGGAATCCTAACTTCGGCAATGTTAATCAACTGGTTATCATCATTATTTCAACAGATATTTACCCGCATATTATGTAAATTGTTTAGAAGACAAGAAAACACTTAAACTGAAAAGTCAATATAAGAATACCTTCGTTAAATCCTTTGAAAACTCCGGACGACTTTCAGTAAATTGCATGTCAGCTGACTCTAGGCTAGTCTTTATTTCAGCTCACGATTTTTGTTTTGAAGCATGGTGAATCGGGGGCGGAGGGGGGGGGGGGGGGGGGGGGGGGGGGGGGGGGGGGGGGTGGTGGTGGCAAGATTCAAAGCTCGCAAAACTTCGGTTTTTTTTGTTTTATCAGATAAAGTTACATCAAATGTGCAGACACTATGCGTCTTTACAAAAGTACGGTAAATATAATATTTAAGGGGTATCTCACTTCGCGGAGACATCTCCGCGACAGAATAGAAAATTTCGTTCTCCGTGACGGATAAAAGTATTACAGATGTCTCCGAAATCGTCTCCACGACAATTTATGAAAAAAAAAAATAATAATAATCTGAAATAGTCCCAAATCCGTCTCCGAAACTTAGGAGACGTCTTCTCGATATCGGAGACGTCGTCGCGGAGACGTCTCTGCGAAGTGAGATACCACCCTAACCCTAATTGGTCTGGTGAGGGGGAGGGCTTAGGGTGGTATCTCACTTCGCGGAGACATCTCCCCGACAGAATAGAAAATTTCATCTCCGCGACGACGTCTCCGATATCGAGGAGACGTCTCCGAGATGTCTCCGCGACAATTTTTTTATTTATTTTGTTTTTCATATTATTGTCGTGGAGACGTCTCGGAGACGTCTTCGCGATATCGGAGACGGTCTCTAATACTTTTTATCCGTCGCGTAGATGTCTCCGCGAAGTGATACCACCCTGAATTGAGCCCCTGACCCCGCCCCTTAACATTTTTTTGCGATAAATTTTGAACTGGAGAAACTGTGGTCGCGTTGTTTCTTAACTTTTTTTCCCCCTTCTAAATTCAAGTCTTTTATGACTAAATTTGCGACCCCGGGTACCATCATTTACATGTATAGGCCTACCTGGTTCGAGAATTTTGTTTTGTTCCTTTGCTTTAGAACCCAAACTGCTCAAAAACACGATTTCATGTACAATGTCAGAACAAATTGTGTTTTTTCCCCAGCTAAAACTAATGAATGTTTGATCATTTAATCTTTTATTGATAATAATAATAGTAGTAATAATAATAATAATAATAATAAAAGAGTATTTATATTGCGCAGCCACTATAATATATTCTACTGCGCAGAACAAAATAAATCATACATTTTAGAGAGCAGTACTAAGAAGATAAGTCTTAAGTTGAGTTTTGAACATAGTAACTGTGGGTGATTCCCTAATAAAGAGTGGGAGTCAGTTCAGTTCAGTTCAGTTCAGTTCAGTTTATTTATTTCCAACATACAAGCAAACATACAATGTACAATAAAATCTCGAAGTGCATAATATCGAAAGTGATACAAACAAAAGAGTGTAGGCTACAAATAGAGTGTTCCATAATTTTGGAGCCGCATATGTAAATGCTCTATCACAAAGGGTAGACATTGATGAAAGATATTTGATTTTTATGCTATTTAGGACTGAAAATATGCCGCCTTTAGATTTGATTCGGAAACCCCCCAAAAACAAACAATAAATAAAATAAAAAATAAATAAATAAATAAATAAATTAAAAAAAACAAAAAAATAAAATAAAAAATAAATAAATAAAAATAAATCACAATAACGAGGCCAATCGAGAAAAGCAAAGAAATTTCTAGTATACAAGAAATTCCCAGAACAATATAATACGTAAGAAATATTATCATCAATACTGGATTTTTTGTAGAACACTTGTCATGAATACTAAAACAGTACATGGACCAAAAATTAGCATAATCTAAGCTTTATTGATTGTTTTTAGAACAAATAGTCTAATTCTATGAATACATTAGCACAGTCTGCATAAATATTTTCTGACGGAGTGCATTATCGACAGAGAAATTCAAAAATTATATTTCTGATTGTCTAAACTTTGGAATTTAGAGCTATCAACAAAATTTTATTTTTCTCTTTTATGTATTCCTAGAGGACCATTGTCCCGTATTCACAAAAATGTCATACTATAAAGTTAGGTATAGCTTAAATCTGTGGTTTAAACATGAGTACTAAAATGTAACACAATCTGTCAATGTTTTTCTGTTAAGATTTTCCTCTAGCTTTATTTTTTCGAGGCATATGATATGCAGTAACTGCAACTGTTGTTTGGGTTTGAGATTTCGCATTTTAGAGCCATAAAAAACTGATCCCATATCGCTATATATATTCTTAAACGGATGCCCTTTTGGAGTTAAAAAGAAAAAAAATCAATTTGCCTCCACTGAAAATACGAAGCGGGGGAGGGGGGGGGGGGGGGGGGGGGGGGAGAGAAACCCATTTTGCCCAACTTGAAAGGGAAACTGACCCCCTTTCAGCAGCCCCAGTTCCGGCGCCCTTGCCTCATATTATACTACCTTACCTTATATATTAACCCCCTCATATACCCCCATTCCTTATATCCCGCTTACCTCGGAAAATTTATGTTTTCAAAGGGAATTTCACCATTACCCTCCCCCTCTCCGACTGATTCGAGAGGCCTTAAAAAATTAACCCCCCCCCCAAAAAAAAAGGGGGGGGGGGAATTACTGAATTTATGATTAAAGTTAACGAAATCTTAAATCCGCTCCAGGAAACAGCCTTATTGTATTCAGGTCAAGAAGAAGAAGAAGAAAGAAAATCGTATACATACTATACCGCTGTTACCTTGAGACGACACCATTTTCTCTTTTGGCTGAAAATTGCAACAATTGGAAATAATTGTGAGAACAGACACTGCTTGTTATATTTATTTTGGAATAGCGATCTTTAGTTTAGGAATTGGTTAGTCATTTTTTTTCATATATAAGAAAGTCCGATCTGGTTATGAATAATTCCGTGGACAGGAGTTATATAGCAGTGGTGGAACCAGGTTATCGCGTGTGTGTGTGTGTGTGTGTGTGTGAGACAAGGAGGGGGTAGTATAGGTGGAGTGAAAGTCGGCAATATTTTGTTCATAGTGTTCAACTTCAAAATACAATGAAATGGGATGCATGTCTCTTTATCTTTGATTCACAAAGTGCGAAAGTTGATTGAGCTATTTTCTTTCTTGTAAATACATCTTTCGTAGCAGTAGACTTATGCAGTTCTTTAATCATATTCCCCGACCCTGTTCCGCCCTCAAACAAGACGAGAGAGAGAGAGAGAGAGAGAGAGAGAGAGAGAGAGATAAAGAGAGAAAAAGAAAATATATATTAAAAGCGGCTCTGAATAGTTTACAAGTATTAGTAAAATGTTGTATTTTCTACAAGGTCAACAATATCATTCAGGGAGCACGGCCTATATTTGTCGACACATATTCGAACCCCTGTTAAAAGAAAAACCTTCAGCCGCCTCTGTTTTTGCACACGCCCTACAATAAAAACACCCTTTTTCTTTTCTTCCCACGAATGCGACACTCCTCTAACCTTTTCTCCTTTATAAGAGTTTTACTCATATTTTGTTCAAATACATATCATGAAATGATAATTTCAGTTGTGGGATAGGATATCTGATAACTGTGATTTATTTAGCACACTCCGAAATATTCATCAAAAATAAAATGTTGGATGTGTAAAAATCGGACAAGATGATTTTCAGCTCCATAACTTTTCTGATCTGTTCAATTTTATTGATAAACAAGGTGCAAGCGCAGTCTGGTACGTATGAAGGCTGGTATTTAAAATACGTGTGGTTGAATTATCATTTTTGATTCGTTTACAATAATTTTCCAAATTACTTGATGTAATGTTTAAACAGTCAAAAATTTATTTGTCAGTGTTTGCTGTTTTGTGATTTGGAAAAAGTATTTGGTTGATTTTTCTTTTTTTGAATTGAAGAAATAAAGCCGTGTATGTCATCTGGTCATTGACCAGTAAGAAAATTTCAAAGGCTTACTTTAACATCCAGGTAAAAGAAAAGGGTCGATAAATGTAATATTACAGATTTACTGTTTGAATCACGTTTTTGTGCTAATACGATGTTTTGAAAGGGGCTTGGGAATTTTAAAACTATTAATATATTATTATATATCAGAACCATGAAGAGAAATAATTAATTATTTTTGTTTATTTTGAAAAAGTAATGGAATATAATACTTCTTGTAAACAATATAAATCAAGTGCATGGTTGTACACGATTTTCCTTTGATAGATTCAGATGAAACTACAAGCTAAAATGCATCATATGCTACTACCATACTGTTTACATGTATATAATTGTATTACATGATAATGATATGCTCCAACAAAACACTTGTGCATCTTCACACAATAGGATACTTTGGAAGTGGAAGTAAAGTTGTATGCAATACATTTTCTCTTATAATTATATTTCAAAGACCTTAAGAATAATCTGCATAATATATCTAGGTAAAAGACGATTAAAACCACGATAATTATTATCTAACAACTCAAAAGAGAGTTACCATACAATGGACCTCCTTCAAATATGCATTTCATATTGACACAAAGTATAGAATATATACTAGTAAATTGTATCTAATATAAGTTGATCCGATCGTACATTTGAATCTCAAGAGGTTCAGGTTTCCTAAACTTCTAAAAGCCCAACCCAAAAGGTGTATGATATTTTCATATAATATATATTTTTAAATTTCTTTCTTACTTTTTATTTTTTAGATAATATATGTATATCTTCCACTTTCTAGTAAATTAATTTGTTAGAAAGTAAATGAATATTACTGTCTAGTAAATTAATTTGAATTCATTTACTGGAAACTGTTTACATTCCGGTTATATAATTAAACACATCTTATCAAATATTTTTTAAAAATTATAATAACTCAATTTATAAATAAATTTCATTTTTTTTAATTATTAATTAATTGTAGCGCCTCGGGATGTCTACTTCCAGTCCCACAACCTAAACTACTTCACCGTATCCTGGACGCAGCCCCTCAACACAAATGGCATCACCGGGTATGTTCTTGTCTACACGGCTGCAGGCCAGGTGAAACAGCAATCTACCAGTGACATATCCATGACATCTCTCACCCTACTGGATAATGATCTTGGAGGGAGTCCACCAACTAACGTGCTCTTGGCTCCAATGGTGAATTCTGGTATTGATGGCGTCAACATCGTTCAGGCTACGGCCCCTCCTGCTGCAGGTAATACAGTTTAGGAAAAAAATGTATGCCAAGTTCTTTTTGATAAGGGTTTAAGGTGTGTGTTTCTTGCTTTGTGCGGCAAGAAGACATATTAAACTAACTAACTAACTCTACTTCAGATAAATTCTTCAGCAATTATATCATTGAAATTGCGTATAGATCTTTCGTGACTAATTCCAATGGCGCTTCTTTCCTAGGACAGAAAGCGAGCCAGGTCCAATCATTTTTGTCTGAGCTGTATGTGCGTGTGTGTATTTGTGTTCGTGTGTGTAGTGTGGGTGTGAGGATGTTTGTGAGAAGGTTTGTCACGGGGTGAGTGTGTGGAGTGTATGTGTGTGTGGGCAAGGGATGCGAGAGGTACATGTAGAAAGAGAGAGAGAGACTCGCATACACATCCAAACACACACACACACACACACACACACACAAACGCACACACACAAACGCAAAACAAAACGTTGCTCCGTTTTTTCTCCACACAGGTTACTTGGCGTCCCTTCTAAATTGTATTTGCCACTATTGACAGACCTGTCTTACAAGGTCCGACAGCCCCTAAAGACAATTATGCATAATTATGCAAAAGAAAGAAAATATTAAAAAGAGAAGAATCCATCAACTGCTCCGACCATCATATCGGCTTTAAGTAGGGGAGACCAGGGACAATTGTAACGCGGGGCAATTGTAACAGAGGCTCCCATTCCTGGCAGAAACACGCTACAAACTTAAAATTTGTACAGAGCATGCGCATTTCATCGCTCCACATGCTGTTTGAGTGTTAGCAGATTTAACGGTCCGTGGAACTTTCTACAGCAGAAAAATCGTTTTTTGAGCATGAAAGTAATATTTCACATTACCCATTGTTTTTCTTCTGGACAAATATATGGATGAGCTGCGGCTGTCATTTTTATATATTTAGAAATTATGTTCATAGGCCATATTTGGCTAACGTTTCAACGATGAATACCTAAGCTAAGATAGAAAAAAAATCTCTCCAAATATGGTCGCCTCTGTCAGGGGCAATTGTAACAAGCTGTTACAATTGCCCCTACAGGACTGTTCTGTTTCTGTTAAAGTAACTCCCGTAGGAACTTGGTATTAAGCAGCTTTCCGCTGCATCAACACCAAGCTAATATACATGTATAACCAATCAGGGCCCACGGAGCGTTTTTGAAAGTGGAGGCGTTGAGCGGCAAGTGGGGGTGGGGGGGGGGGCGGCTGAACAGGCTACAAATCACAAATGTATGGTCATTTTTTCGTTTTTGTATACGTTTGCTGACCAAAGGGGGGCCTTAGAAATGAGAATTGCACAACGTTGAATGTATCTGTCAATCATTTATTTTATTTAAAAGGAAAAAATAGCCTTATTTATAAGCTCAGACATGAGAATTAAATTACTTTGAACATATCTGTCCAATACGTTTGATTGAAAAAGGCAAAAAAATATTGATTTTGTCCGAAAAAAAAGTGTCTATAGTTTATGAATTTTGTTTCATTGTAATCAGAGCCTTCAGTATGTTTTCCCGTCCCCCCCATAATTTATATCATTTCACTAGAAAAGAAAATGTTGAAAATATGAAGAAAGTGAACAATGTGTAACAGGTTCATTTAATGCCAAAATTGTAAATAGGAGTAGACTTTGAAATAAAGAAAAACAGCAAAGAGTAGCCTCGTCGATAAGCTCAAGCATGTGAACTTCATGACTTTGAATGTATTGTCAATAATATAATGCTTGTAAGCATGACAAAAGGTGACTATATCTATAAGCTCAGACATGAGAATTAAAATAAATTAAAACATATCTGTCCAATAGGTTTTGTTAGAAAGGCAAAGAAATATTGATTTTGTCCGAAAAGGGTGCCTTTAGTGTGTTTATCTTTTGTTTTATTGTAATCAGAGCCTCAGTTATTTTTATTCTTATTTTTTAAATAATGTATATCACTTTACTAGAGAACTTGAGAACTTCATAAGTTTGAATGTATAGTCAATTATATTGCTTTGTTTACAAGGACAACAGGTAATCTTATCTATGAGCTCAAACATGAGAATTAAATAACTGTGAACATATAATTTGATTTGGTTTGATTTGATTTTATTCGTCCAGTGTACATGGTATAAAACATAAAAGAAACACTGACAGGATAGCCCATGAAACCCAAAAAGGCTTATTTACAATAGGGTCCTATAAAAATGAGAAAGAGATTACGGAACCCCCCCCCCCCGATTTATTTTTTTGTTTGTTTGTTTGTTTTGTTTTGTTTGTTTTTTGTGTTTGTTTTTGTGTGTGTTTTTTTTAAATTAACAAAACACACATTAAAAGAGAGAAAGAAGAGAAAGAGGAAGGGAGGGAAAGGGAGAGCCGGACGGAGAGAGAGGGGGAAGGGCAGATAGGAACGTAAAAAAGTAAAGAGGGAGTAAAAGAAGAAAAAAGAAAGACAGAAAGAAAGAAAGAAAGAAAGATTAGAGAGAGAGAGAGGGGGGGGGGGAGAGATAGGAGCCCCCCAAAAAGATTAAAATATATTTTCAATATGATACCTGAAAATATATGTCCAATACGTTTTGTTTTACAGTGCAAAGAAATATTGATTTTGCCAGAAAAAAAAATGTGGCGTAAATTTTGAATATTGATTTTACAAAAAAGCTGTCATTTTTTACTTCTCAGAAATGTATCACTTTATTTGGAAAAGAATGCATTAAAGTCAGAAGGCGTATAAATGAATTGCGTTACCACAGTTTTCAATTTAAAGATATATTGGGTAGGTACAAAGTAGATAAAGAACCAAAATATGAATTAATGAAGGTTCTATAGTTCTACAGTTAAAGGTTGAGGCCACAACAACCTAAATATATATATATATATATATATATATATATATATATATATATATATATATATATATATATATATATATATATATCATAAATTTTGCCCCATATCATGCAAGTGGAAAATATGATATAAATGAGTCGAGCATTGTCACGTTTCATTTTAATTAGTTTATGTGGTTAATGATGTTTAAATCTTGGCTCTGTCAAGTGCATAGCTTTGATAAAGAAAAACAAAATGTTACAATTTCATGTGTTACAATTGCCCCTGCACACGGGGCAATTGTAACACTCGACCTCTTGTTTTGAAATGGTAATGGCTTCAAAATAACTTGTTGTACTTAACCCAAACCTATTCATATGTCAAGCTAACATATGCATATTTCATTTTATTTAGTTTTAAGCAAGTATTGAGCTTAATTAAAGTTGATAGGTCAAATTTGGAAAAAACTGTTACAATTGTCCCCGGTCTCCCCTATTTTATTGCTGCCTCTTTGTGCTTCAAGACAATGTATCACTGAACATCATTCTTGTGAAAATATTTTATATAACTGCAAGTGTTTTTTATTGGCGGTCTTGATGGGGGAATTGCATGAATATACAAATTGTCCAAGCCCATTGATGAAAGCGATTTCACAAGAGACACTAAAATACCTAAAGTTGTAAGATAGCTGACATACTGATAGGGCCTCCGACCAACTTATACCCAGATATAAGGCCTATCAAAGCACAACAGCGGCCATTCTTTAAAACTCCTCCCGAGAAGTATCCAGTAATAGACCAGTTTACTATGTGAAGCTTCATAATTTATGCATGTTTCCTTCCTGGTGACGGAGTAACAAGGTATTCAAACAAATTGTAATACAAGAATGAACTACAATACATGGAATCCAGTTTGCATACATTAGTTGTTGCTATGTCAGGTAAGCCTCAGGCAAGCTTTAAGGTTGTCAAAAACAACCCTTTTTAACAAAAAAGTATGCATAAAATTTGAATATGTTAGTAAGCTGGTCTATTATATTTAAACCAAAGTAAACCGACAGCTACTTAACAAAACAATTCTAGACAGACAGGTGGAAATGGGTACCCGGGAGGATAATTCCATATGGGCGCCTATTAATGATTGACAGCCAGGCTAGTATGACTTATACTTTCATATTGTCCAAAATGTTATTGACTATAGACAAACACCCTTTTTTCATTAATGTCTCACTAATTTTGGATTTCCTTTTTTATTTCTAATGTACCTACTATATTTTATTTTATCTCATGGTTTTTGTTCTGTTTGCCTGTTCTATAACATTAGATTTTCTCACGAAATTGGTTCAAAACAGTAAGGTAAACCGGAAATGCATAGTGCAATGCCATATATGTATTTCTGTGTGAGTCATGTGTGATTTACATATTGATGAAAGTTCTAATGTAACATTCCTTACTATGCGCTTTTGTAGGCCTATTGATAAAACGAATAAAAGCTTCAATCATGTCAATGAAAATGAGTTCAAATTCAGAACTGCAGACAGTTACTCCCATATGAGAAATCAAAATTAGGACAAATTCACTTACCAAATCATACTCCCCTTTCTATACTGCAACACGTTGTCAAGGCTACATAAACGTTCTTATTCAACTCGAACTAAGTCACAGAAGCGAATTCTCGACTTCGCGATATCTCTCTTTGTCACTGGGTAGTGTCAATAGAACAGAGACAGAAGGACTTTTGTTTTCCATTCTTTTTGGTGTCCGCAAAAAGCTTTGTAAAAATATTTGATAAAATTGGGTAATTTAATAGAAATTGACAACTCATATATAAACAGAACCACCAAGTAACTCATCCGACATTCAAAAACGTATATGTAATCAGTACTTGGTACGCCATTGTCTCTTCAGAATACTCCAAGAAGAGTTGTTACTGAAGGTGTAGAAAGGGCAGGAATAAAATTCCTAAAATTCAAGATTCAAGATTCAAGATTACTTTATTGATTTTCTTTCATGTTTTCAAAAGTTAACAGAATAAATAATCAAATTAACAACATCAGTATGTAACATAGAATATTTTGTTCAAAAGTAACAGAGAAAACAATTATAAAGAAAATTCAGGAACCAGCAAGAAGCAAAGCTTGTAAGGCGCTGGTCCCTTTAATATAAAATAGAATACAAAAGTAAGCAATTTTTTTATTTTTTTTTTAACTGAAAAATATTCATGAAATAATTCATAATTTAAATAAATCTTAATTGAATAATTCATTGCCCCAAGCCCAACACGGATAAAAACTGACTAACAGGGCAAGCACTATCAACCAGTTACTATCATGCCGGGATGAGGCAAGAAAAATAATTTACAATTATTATACAAAAAGAAGGAAAAAACAACAAACTTAGAGAGACAAAAAATACCCGGGAGGGGACTAGGGTGGGGAAGGGGAGGGGGGTGTCGAAGATTTAGATAATGATTTTTTTTTTATATAGTGTGCATGAAAAGTAAAGTTTGCTCTTTGGTGTTATTTGATCCTTGGTGATATCCGTCTGTCATTAGAGAAACAGAGTGATATTAGTGGTTATATGATGATAACAATAATAATTTAAGTTTGTGTTTTAATAAAAATATGCTTCTTATCTCACGCATGTCTCTGGGTAGAGAATTCCAATGCCGGACACGCGAACAACTGCATGCTAATGATGTCAATGCTAAAAGTTTAGACTTATTAATACAGTGCTTTTGCATATGAAAAAAAAAAAAAAAAAAAAAAAAAAAAAAAAAAAAAATCGACTACTGATTTTTACAAAACCTTGCCCCCGGTCCCCCCCCCCCAAAAAAAAATAAAATGTTGAAGAATTCCTTTTGAGAGCAATAAGGTCTAAGTGATTATTCTACAAGTTGACATTATGGTATATGTTCTATTGTACTGTTTTCCAAATGTAAAACATTATAGTAGAAAAACCCTCGCATAAACCTTATTGCCTTACACTTTCGGAGAAATTTCGTTCTTTTTTTTAACAAAAAATTCCCATTCAACCCATTAGGTCATTACACTTATAATAATAATAATAATAATTATGTGATTTGTATTGCGCACGTATCCACTCTGTAGAGTGCTCAAGGCGCATTATCATATTATTATTACCCGGCTTAGGGTACCCCGAAAGGCGCTCACAGCATTCAAGGAATTTCTTCCTACCGGTACCCATTCACCTCACTTGGGTCAAGTACGGCAAATTTGCAGGTTGACACCTTGCCGAAGGATGTTAGTCGTATGGACGGGATTCGAACCGCGTACCTTGTGATCGTAAGTCCGCCGACTTATCCACTCGACCACACCACTCCCACATCAAAAATTTCTGATCCACAAATATTTTTTCCAACTCCGAAAGCGTTTTTTTTGTGTGTGTGTGTGTGTGTGTGTGTGCGTATGTTTGTTGCATAATCTACAGCTTGAAATTGTCAGAAGTCAATAGTATCATTATACAAATCACCATTTCAAGTATTTTCCTAATATACATTTCATCCATTTTACCACTTCGCAGTGCTGCCACCAGCTCCATCAAATGCTGCCGTTCAGAGAACATCCGCAACCAGCTACCAGCTTACTTGGACCAGCAATATAGGGGAGGTAGATGGATACGTCATCTCCTACGCGACGGTGGCTGGAGCTGATGTGACAAGCATTAGCTTGCCTCCCGAGAGGGCTTCACAACAGATCACAAATCTCATGCCGAATGTGGACTACATGTTTAACCTCTACAGCCAGAGGAATGGTCTAAGAACACAAGCTACCTTGACAACAGGTTTGGTTTCAGGACAATCGCTTTATCCACATTGGGGGCGTTTCACGAAACCGTCATAAGTCTAACTTCTTGACTAAATCGGAGATAGTGAACAACTTGTCCACAAGCGGGTTCCACGAAGCCGCCCTCTCTGACAAGATCGTGGGCAACAAGCTGACTAAATACTTATGACAGCTCCGGACCTGTCATATCTTTTGGAGAGCGTGATACGTCAATCAAACGCAATTATATGGCAAGCGATCGGTTTGGGCGAATTGCATTTGCCGCGACAATCTCGAATTTTCTCATTTTTGTTCATACAAAATGTGGGCAAGCTCAGGATTTTTGGTCTAATATCTAGAAAATAAATGGTTGTTAACAATTAAGTGATTTTTATATCCAATAAAGGAAATAAATTCTCGTAATATATCCAATCAAGAAAATAATATTGAATAAATTGCAAAAAGCATTTATTCAGCCTACCAAAGGCTAAATAAAGAGACCCGCAGAGACTACGTTGGTAGTTAAAATCGTCTATTAGTCCAAAATTAATAATTTTGAATAGATTTCTTTTGCTAAATAACAATTGCCCCACTTATTAAACTGTTCTTTTTGTGAGTAAACAGAAAATTTAGGAAAAAAACGCTCAATCTAGCTCCATTTCAGCATAAGCGACTCTTTTTATAGTCTGATTTTACCGAAACTATGAAAATTAAGCGCATCCTGCGCGGGGTTACCCATCTCATGTTCTGACGATGGTCTTATTAATTTCATGATTAGACACCTTTGGCTAAATATATATTGCAGTAAGAAACATTTGTGCGTTTTAATTCATATTTATATAAATTATACATAATTTTAATGAGCTTTCATACTGTTTATTGACCGATTTTATCACTTCAATTTCCGATAATATTGAAAATTTTGGCTAAATCACAATGTCTAAAATATAAACGAAACCGTGATTAAAGGCTATTGCTGCGATGACATCATCTCCGATAATATCGATATTACAAAATTGTCTAGCTTGGAAAGAGCTTTGTGTAACCGACTTGTAAGATTGGAGCTAACTACGGGGGCGTTTCACGAAACCATGGACAAGTTAGTCATATCTTTTATCCACCAACCACGTAGTTAGCTCCAATCTTACTAAGTCGGTTACACAAAGCTCTTCCAAGCTCGACCAATTTTGTAATATCGATATTATGTCGTAGAGATGATGTCATCGAGCAGTAGCCTTAATCACGGTTTCGTTGATATTTAGACATTGTGGCTTAGCAAAATTTTCAAAATTATCGAAATTGAAGCTGATAAAATCGGTCACATAACAGTATGAAAGCTCATAAAATTATGTATAATTTATTATAATATGAATTTAAAACGCACAATGTTTCTTACTGCATATATTTACAGGGTTCAATCATGAAATTAATAAGACCACGTCAGAACATGAGATGGGTACCCCGGATGCCGCTAATTTCATAGTTTCGTAAAATCAACTATAAAAAAGTACGCTAGCAGAAAAATGGCAGCTTAGATTGAGGTTTTTTCCTAATTTTCTGTTTGCTCACAAAAAGAAATTTAATAGTGCCATTGTAATTTAAAAAGAAATCTAATTCAAAATATTTAATTTTGGGACTTAATAGATCGATTTTAACTACCAACGTAGTCTCTGCGGGTCTCTTTATTTAGCTTTATGGTAAGCTAAATAATGCTTTTGCAATTTATTCAATATTATTTTCTTGATTGGATATATTACGAGATATTATTTCTTTATCTGGATATAAAAATCACTTAATTGTTAACAAACCATTTATTTTTAGATATTAGACCAAAATCCTGAGGTTGCCACATTTTGTTAGAACAAAAATGAGAAAATCGAGATTGTCGCGGCAAATGCAATTCGCCCAAACCGATCGCTTGCCATAAATTGCGTTTGATTGACGTATCAGCGCTCTCAAAAAGAATATGACAGTCCCGAGCTGTCATAAGTATTTAGTCAGCTTTTGTCGCACGATCTTGTCAGATTGAGGGCGCTTTGTGGAACCCGCTTGTGGACAAGTTGTTCACTATCTCCGATTTAGTCAAGAAGTTAGACTTATGACGGTTTCGTGAAACGCCCCCTACGTGGTTGGTGGATAAAGATATGACTAACTTGTCCATGGTTTCGTGAAACGCCCCCATTATTTACATTTACAATGAATACAGGGTAGTTACACATTATCTTGGGTAAAGGTTTTCAAGTGAAACCCGTGATATAAATTGGGGGTTCTTGATTTTACCTGGAGGATTAAAAAGCAAGAAAGAAAGCAATTTAAGTCTCGAAATTATTTTGGTAAGTGTCCAAAGTAATCTAAAGCTTTAATTAGGTCCTAGTAAAATGAATAATTGACGAAGTGTAATGTTTTCCTCCTTTTGATGTAAAACTGGAATCACCCATTTTCGAGATGACTTACCTACCACTGATTAACCATTACGCTACGTCAAGATGAAAACAGAGACAAAAGCTATACTATTCCAGTAATTCAAGGTGTATAAATTTATTCCTTAATGGTAGGATGTAATATGTACATTTTTTGTGACAAGTAATAACGGCGATACACTAAAATATTATACTTCAAACGGTTTGGATTGTATGCTGGGTCTAGCACCGAATAGAAAATCGGATGAAACTTCTGGACTCATTCATTTCGTTTCACAACAATAATTAATTTGTTCACATTGATATTCAATTCATGTTTAGGTGCAGACCCAAAACCTCCAGAGAACTTCATTTTGTACCAGATCAGTTCCTCGTCCGTCCTACTCAGATGGGACCCTCCATCTCCACCCGATAATGGGTTTGCGAACTACATGGTGACAGTTCTCGATACCAGTACCGGAGTAGGAATGGATACAGTGCTACCTCCAACAGTTACCAGTTATGTCATAGAAGATCTCCAAGGTGGGGTCCTGTATGATTTCAGGGTCGTCACCCAAAGTGGCACCATGACGAGTCCAATCACACTCTTCACACCACTGCCATTAGGTAAGACATGTATATTAGAGGGGTAAAAATTTGACAATGGGTAGTTGAAAACTTTCCTCTTAACAGGAACTTTCGTTATTTTATATTATGCGTTAGAACAAAGCAAAGAAGTTAGCAAACTGTTTGGACTGTTATTTGCCTAGAATTAAATACACCTCCTGGTGATTTGTAGGGGAGAGCGGGGTTATATGGAACATATTTCACAAAATGGCCGTAAAACTAAATCGGATTTATTTCAAGAAACAATAAACAATCAGCTAGAGTGTATATATGTATGCTACAAATGTACCCCATAAAATTCTTAAACTTAGTGATGGTTCCGGAGAAAATCCATCTTCAACAAGACCATGTCAAGTGTTCCAACTAACCCCATACACGGGGTTAGTTGGAACAAGGTATGGGGTAAGTTGAAACATTGTGAATGGTATCTTTAGAATTCTATTTTAACTACCTACAACATTATTGCATGGGTTCAGCTAACTTGCTTTATTGATTCCAATTAAAATATTAAAGATTGGTGTTCAATTTTTATTTTTACTTCATGTTTTATTACACTTGATAGCATCCACTCACATAAAGATATTCTGAAGTCCTGTGAAGCATCACTCTGCAATATATTTTGTTTACATAAAAATAAAATTGTCTAATGTGCACTAATATACATGTATAGGAATATTTTGAAACACTTCATTGAATTATATGATTTTTATTTTTTATTCAGCTGAAACCTATTTACTTAGTACATGTTCCAACTAACCCCGTTCAAAATGTTCCAACTAACCCCAGAGGCCCATTTGACATTTGTAAGCTTACAGTACAAAAGAGGGACAGCAACATGCCATATATTTAACCTTGTTTCGTAGCTTGGTATAAGTATTTGTTATACTCAAAAACTGGCCAACTTAATTTATGATCTTCTCTGAGATAATAAAATATTTGTAAAAATGACAAAATTTACTCAGAAGGTGAAAAAACAAACTTTGCTTTCTAACTTCACGAGGCTTGAAGCATGTGTGCTGTCTAAAATGTGGTTGATGACAGTTGCTAATAGCAACAACCTGAGGGTAGATTTGCATGAATATATTTATAGCCGTTAAAGAAAATTACAATGTTTCAACTAACCCCGTGTTCCAACTAACCCCATTCTCCCCTATACATCTTAGTAATGTAAGTTTAATCTTCCTACTTTGTAAAAGCTGTGTCAATGGTCAGGGGATTAAACAATTAAAAAGTTAAATGTAAAGTTGGTAGGTCATCACTTTTTGATACGACATATTATAACGACATGAATGAAGTATCTAAGCAAAAACCTATAAACACGATGTGCATTTTTTCCTTCTCATTAGACACGTCGGTTGCGTTTCAGCTGGATGTTAGCACAATTACAGATCAGAAGTTAGTGGTGTCCTGGCAGACTGACTTCACCAACGTTGAGTTTGTAGTTCATCTATTCAAAGACGACGGTACAGAGGAATTGAACCAAACAGTTCAAAGTTCAACCAATGCATTATTTGAAAACTTGATGCCCGACTCTACCTACATACTTATTGTTGAGGGACAGCCGGGGCAGCCTTCTGTGCTTGGATCGAGTGTGGTCATGACGAGTAAGAAATCAAATCAAATAGGGTACATGCAGGTAATATGGGCCAGCAGGTAATATGAGCCACCTGAAGCAAATCATGTCGTGACCGTCGACCGGTGACCGGTGACCGGTGTGAGCACCATAATGTTGTTCATATGAACTGTATACGAAAATATATCGTCTTGAGAGCATCTGATGCCGAAATTTCTCTGAGAAAATTACTGAAAACCAACAAGGTAGGTAAAACTTACGGCATTTTTTCACCCTGATGTAAAATTTGATATTTCACAGAATGTGATGGTGAAAGAGTGTTTGAGGGGGTAACCTCAATTGTTTTGTTTATTTAGTAAGCTTATAGTTTCATTTTGATCATACTAGAGTGTACAGGTCAATTTGTTTTAATGAAGGGGTGCAATGTGGCATTGAATACTTGCCTGACACAGCAACATTAGTGCAGGTAATATGGGACATCCAAAATGGCGGAAAGGATTCTGGTACTTAGTATTGGGATGAGGCATCAATCTCTTTGCTACGATTTTTTGGGGTATATTCACAGTTTATAATTAATATAAATAACATATTGTAGGCCTATATTGACTTGTATGATGAAAATAATATTTAAATAATATTAAAAAAAAAAAAATATACAAAATACATAACAATGAAATTTATAGTCAAAGGATTTACTGAAGGGTCTTATAATTTCAAATTATATCTTAAAGTTAATGATTTTCAACATTTTAAGCAAATTCCAGACATGGTAGAGTCATTGTAGTTTTTAAAATATAAATTAAATACATGTGCCCATATTACCTGCACATGCAGGTAATATGGGCACTTTGGTAATGACGTCAACATTTGAATATTGCAGACAGGGGGGTTGGTGATAATTGTTTTTCTTCACAATAAAAGTTAGAGCAGTAGTTATTGATTCATACAAACAAAGATTAGACTGTGTGTCATTTCGTAATTTTATGCAAATTAGGCAAATGAGCTTAGGGGGCCCATATTACCTACATGTACCCTATTTGAAATAATACTCCCTAAAAACCGTCAAAAAATTGTCCCACATTATTTTCGTTTTTGGCTGTACGCATTAACTATTGTAGAAAATAACTTATTTTTCATATTGTAGGCCTTTTTAATGGATAAAGCAGAAACAAGGTTACATGGACCTACCACATTCAAATTATATATATATACGGTATTGCTCGATCTTTATCAGATGGTCAACAGTAAATAGAAAATGTTCACAGAAATGAACAGCAATCATGTATTTTGTATAATGAATAAATCCAGTAGGGTTAATTTTGAAAATGTCTTCCTTTCATGACAGATATCTCACCAAATTCAGTTGTCAACGTAGTTAGCACAACTTCAGCTACCGCAACATTATCATGGATAGCAAATCCTTTGGCCATCAGCTATAGGGTGTCTTACATCAGCCAGGACAATGCAGTAACAGGTGTTTTGAGCGCACCCACAGCCACAGCTATAGTCCCTGGTCTACGAGCACAGACGACTTATACATTCTCTGTAGTAGCGACGACGGGTACAGATGAAATAAACGTTGGATCAGTCATTGGGATTACAGGTAGGACCGCATCAGTCTATTCGTAAATAAAATAACGTATTGGGAAAAAAAAGAAGAAAAAACAAAACCGTTTTAGTGTTTTAGAATAATTTTCTATTTTCATTATACACCACAAGGATATTCGTCAAAATGAAATACTTGACTCCATGTGCTAGTAATTTGATATGAAATTCCCATTGCAGTTTCAACAATTAGTAAACTTTTATGTAACCTTGGATACTTATGATAGGAAGGCAACATTGGATTCTACCATGTAGCCAAGACAAACCATTTATTTTGTTGCTTTAACCAAATCTGCATTTTTATTTCAATTTCACTCTAAAGGAGCAGATGGTGCGGACCTGAAGCCTCCAGAGAACTTCATTTTGTATCAGATCAGTTCTTCATCCGTCTTACTCAGCTGGGACCCTCCGTCTCCACCGGACAATGGGTTTGCAAACTACATGGTGACAGTCCTCGATACCAATACCGGAGTAGGGATGGATACAGTTTTACCCCCAACAGTTACCAGTTATGTCATAGAAGATCTCCAAGGTGGAGTCCTGTATGATTTCAGGGTTGTCACCCAAAGTGGTCCCCTGACAAGTCCAATAGTTTTCTTCACACCACTGCCTTTGGGTAAGCAAGGATTGTAGAATAGGCTTACGGTAAATTATTGTGTAGTACTTAACTTTAATTAAACGTTTTCAAAAGAAATATGGCGCACTATAAATGCTGTGAATCATCATCATCATCATTAAACCCTGAAACGACGGGTTATCTTTTTAATGTTGTTGGTATTTAGTGAAGTACATTGGATCATGGAAGAAAATACAAAAATTTGATTGCACTTATTTAAAAATAATGATAAATCATGTATTTAATTAAAGAAGTTGATATGACCGACAGAAACCTGGCAAGTCAACCCACTGCGTTAGACAGCAGGTTATAATAACAGTATACAGAATTACAATAGAATAACAATTCTAATAACATTTCAATTGTACAAATACAGTCCGTCCCAAATAAAAGTAAACCCAACTTTGAGAGCCTCATACTAAAATCGTATAACTTATATGTCATTAATTTTTATATCATGACAAAGAGTAACTCATATTCTAGACAGTATAACCAAAATACCTGTACTGTCATGAATGACTGCGCACTCGAGTTTTTAAAAACTTTGGTCAAAAAGACATTGCACCAACTTTTTTTCAGAAGCATCCTTGGCTTTCTAATTATTTATTCATTGTTTGAAGTCAGCCTTCCTGAATCCTTTCATAAGTGACAAAAGATTACTTGGACTACTGATATGCAGGGGCTGCTTTTGCCCAAACTTGGTACAGCAATTTTTACGCCTGTATTTTTTGTTAAATCCCAAGTGCTCAGTCATTTGTCACAGCACAAGTATAAGTTTGGTATCATTGAATAGAATATAAGTTACTCTTTATTTATGAAATAAATATCAAGGTCACACAAGGTACAAAAGTCTAAAAGGAGGCTATCAATGTTGGGTTTACTTTCTTGTGGGACGCACTGTATAATATGTCAACACTCGTTGTAAATCAATGTATGGACCTACATTTTTACCTCGTCCCTATTGAAATACTAAGTAACTTTCTAATCATGCAGACACGACGGCTGTGTTTCAGCTGATCGATGGAGCGGTCACCGACAGAAAGTTAGAGGTGACCTGGCAACACTCTGTCGCCAATGTCCAGTTCGTAGTTCATCTGTTCAAAGACGACGGTACAGAGCAGTTTACCCAAGCAGTACAAACTTCAACCAATGCATTATTTGACAATTTGACGCCTGAATGTTCCTACATTGTTATCGTTGAGGGCGTACCTACCAACGGAGGACCATCATCTGTTCTTGGGTCGGGTGTGGCAATGACGAGTAAGACACGAAATCTTTTATACTTTTCTTAGACAATGGTTTATATTTCTGTCATTGAGATGAGTCATGTTCACAGAAATACTAAACGTACACGCCCTATTGTAACTCTCGTCCATATTGTATTATTGTATTGTAATATTGTATAACGTAATTATTACGTTATATTATTGATTTGATTTGATTTAACTTCATGTGATTGGCTCTTTTTCATAAGGGGGTTTGGATGTTTTGAATGTTTGGAATGAAACCAAAGACATATGTAGAAACTGATAGTATTCGTGAAGCAAGAGTGGGCTGCAATCACTTACCATAGCCCTAATGACGATAGAGAAGAAACACTTACAAAAAAAGAGCTAGATCTTGTATTTTTTCCCGAGCTGTATTTGCCAATTTTGGTCACGACTGGCAAATGTGAGGTAATGTCACGCGAAAGGAAACTGGTTAAGTAACATGACTTAGACCCGTCCTTTGTGATCAATTCATTTAAGACCACAGAACCTCCACATGATATAATCTGAAATATGATGATCTCCAACAGATTCCATACCAAGTTCTGCTGTTACGGTGGGCAGCCAAACGACAACTACTGCGACTTTATCATGGGGAGCGAATCCATTGGCCACCAACTATAGGGTGTCTTACATCAGCCAAGACAATACCTCAACAGGTGTATTGAACACACCCACACTCACACGCATTGTCACTGGACTCCAACCACAAACCACTTATACGTTCTCCGTGGTGGCGATAACTGGTGCAGGGGAAGTGAATGTTGGATCAGTTGTTGGAACGACAGGTATTATTCTTTTTTAATGTATCCGTCATATCTATTCCCGACCGAAATTTATAAAAGTAAACATGACATAGAAGAATATTTTGTGTCATTGCCTATTGTCATTGCCTATATCCAAAATGATTCGAATTTACATTCGTGTTGCAAGTGTACGATAAAATATTAGGATAAAATAGAATCTCTAGCCGTTTGCCACTTCAACACAAATAAAACCAGGAGCTAATAACTAAGAACTCTGTTCTGTGTATACCAAGTTATAAAAAATATCTGTTAGGCTTAAGAGTTCAAAGAATCTAACATGATTATAGTATCGTTATTCATTACGTCTTTGTATTTTACATGTCAGGTAGATATAAAGTATGTATACTCTGAAGAATGAGATCAGTAGGGGCCTATATGACTTTGATAGACCACATTCATTGCATCGAGTAATCATATAGACACCTACATTGTTTATTTGATCCAGCTGCTGATACAAACCTGGTGTTGGAATCGGTGGCGGCAGACCTTATCGAACTGTCGTGGACCAATGTAGAGAATACTATCGTCTACCAAACCTTCTATAGGCCTACGTCTGCCCCAGACGGATCTCAAGCCGAAATAAGTTCATTAGACAACTCCACAAGCCTCACTGGACTGTCCCCACTGACGCAGTATAACATTACAGTGTTTGCGCACACGCAAACTATGGGCCGGATTACCGTGGGATCGATTATTCTTACAACTAATTCAGCAGGTAAGTTGCTGTGACAGGAGAGAGACAGAGAGAGATATCCACATTGAGAAAATCACATTCTTGTTTATCTACATAATACAAAATTAGGAATTTCGGATAATGGAGATATTAACATCGTTGAAGAAGAAGATGAAATGTTGTAACATGACTTTCCTATTACAGATGCTTGATGATAAACGAAAGTGAATGTAATTACTGTATGTTATTGTCTTTGCAATTTGATGGTTATATCTCTTTACTTAAACACTCACTCCAGGTCCGACAACACAAATTAATGTTATTGGAGTCACTTCAACAACTGCTACATTATCCTGGACATTTATACCTGGAAACACAGGCTACTCGGTCATTTACAATGGTCCCGATGGTGTCCAACAGATAGTGACTTCACCGTCAGAGTCCACGATTTTGACAAACTTAAACCCTGAATCTCCATACACCGTTCGTGTTGTCACTGTCAACGGGGGTGTACAAATCGACGTGGGAACTACGACTTTTAATACAGGTATATAACTCTATAAAAAAAAAAGAAGGAAAAAAAGAAGGTTCTGATTCTTTGGTTTTCCAAAGATCCCCCTGGGAACCCTGCATATTCTTCAAAGAATCATTAACCTTTCTTTAATTAATTCTAGAGGTAAAGAAGTCTTTAAAATCATTTTGGTCTTTTAACGAACCTTTGAGGGTTCTTGGAAGTGTTAAGCCCCAAAGTGTTAAGAATCAACAGAGGAACATAATCGTTTCTCAGTGTATTCAAAAGGTATCCCTGAATTGAAAATTTAATGTACGATGTTCAAATTGAAACCATTTTGTTAATTTGCAAACATGTCTGTATACTTACTCCATTTTCCATAAGTCTGTTAATTTTACATTTCAGCTGCAGATGTACCAACGTCAGTGACGGTTACCGGTGTAACATCAACAACAGTGGGTTTGTCGTGGACAACTCTTTCTGGAAACCCTATTTACCAGATTCTCTACACCGGACCAGATGGTGTGCAACGGGCAGTATCATCTGCGACAAATGCGGCCACTCTTGTCAACCTTACTCCTGGTTCTACGTATAACATCCGTGTACAAGTAAATTCAGCAACGGGAATTAATGTCATTGGTGATGTAACTTCCACAACTCCAGGTTATTAATGATGTTTATTTTAGTCTTCTATCTTCCACCCTTCCAGGAAAATGTTTATTGAAAATATATTTGCCAGTACAACAATTACAATACATTGCGCTCATTTTACAGAGTTTTCCAAAGCTTGAAACTAACATGTTTGTTTGGGAATGCCAAACTTAAAGTGGATTGGTCTGAAATGAGCTCCCTTTTTATTTATTATTTTTTTTGCCCTTCGACAGGGTTCCTTTATTGAACATAAGAAAATATTTGATATACAGTTGTTACATAAGCTCCTTGATGAAAAGAAATAAAACATTGGCCTGTGTTAATCTACCATTCGTATATTTAGATAAATTTTTATATAGATACTTTTGATCTTAATGGCGTAAATATTCATACCATGAATGACAGCGCTGTAAAAAAATACAAACAAACAACATCAACAACAACAACAAAAACAACAGAATATTCGTTTCTTTTTTAATCCCGTATAATAAAGTCAAAACTAACCATTCAAGTCTGTTTACTTTTTTTATTCGCCTTCTATTTTCCAGGACAACCAATTAATATAGATGAAGTCGCTCCAACAAGTGCTATAATATCCTGGACGGCTGTATCTGGGAATCAAGCAGGCTATACAACCGTTCTTACCATTCAGGGTACCAGCCAGACATTGTTGTTTTCATCTGCAGCAGAATCCGTGACGTTGACGGACTTATCTCCTGGAGTTTCATACGATGTTAGCGTAGCTGCTAATAATGGAGTTGGAGTAGGAACTACAGTTTTAACAACAAGTAAACAAAAAACTTGTTATTACTTATATGAACCATGTAGTATATAATGGGGGTTTATTTATCATCGGATTACTTAAACAAATGGAGATAACCGACTTTCATTTCATCACACAATGATACGAATATGATATGATTATCCTCAACTTTTTCATTTGGTAAAGGTTATTCAAGGTATTATATTCCCGTTCGGTCTGTACAATTAGAATCAATTCATGTTTGATTCCCGTTAACTTCTTTTTCTTCCTTTTAGCTCCGTCAAAATGTCAAGTGTTCTTCATGTAAAATTATTGTGTGTTTATTCACAACATGACGTCAACGGTCAACACATAATCATATGCAGAATAAATGTGTCTTTTATTTTCAAATGTATAGCAGTATGAAACACTAATTTACACTCATTTAGTGGTAACTTTGGAAAAGTCTTCAGACGTCTTGCGTAAAGCAAATCACCGTCTTAACATAGGCCTATTATCAATATAATCAGACCTAACATCTGCTGGAGACTTTTATGACCCACCAATGGCAAAGCCCACTCAAATAAAAGTAATTTATATGGTCGAACAAAGCATGAACCTTGGTATCAAGGAAATCCCTAATATCATGACAGAAACGGACAAGGGGCTCTGCAGAATAGCCTCCATGCCGGCCTCCGTCGGCTATTACATGATGATAAGCTTTTACCTACCACATGTTACGAAGAATTCCACATTAATTCCACATTGTCCGTTAACAAATGATTTCCCAGTCCCACCAAATTCAGTGACTGTCACCTCTGTTACGTCGTCAACCGTCGGTTTGACATGGACACCACTGACCGGAAATCCTGTTTACCAGATCGCTTCCACTGGACCTAACGGCATCCAAAGTACAGTGTCTTCTAATGCGAATGCAGTCACCTTCAATAGCCTTACAGCCGGAACCGCATACTCATTTCGCGTTCAAGCAGATATTGGAACCACAACATTTGTAGTAGGCACTGCTACTGCTACTACAGGTTCGTTGTTACATGGAATGTAGTTATTAAGTTTAAATTAAAAAAATGTTTGATGGTCGATGGACGCACTGTGTTGTTTCTGTGCTCATACATTCCTAAGAATATGTAGAACCACCTCTAAAGTATACTTCGTGTGGAGGAGAAATAAATCTGAATTTGAACTATACATGTTTTGCTCAGTAAATAGAAAGTTGTTATTATGGAATACATGACAACCAAACGATCAAGCTGTCAATTTGAAATTATCATTTTAAAGATTCATAAATTTATTATCATTATTATTTTCTAATTATTTGGTACTCCATCAATCTGTACTGTAGCACGATTCAATAGGGACATCTCTGTTGACCGCGGGGGCAGAGAGTCTACAGTGCCTGTAGACATCTACACCTTGAGGTAGGGTCATCGTGACCAGGTATTGGCCTTGCGGACTATCTGCCCCGCGGACTACCGGGCTGTAACTGATTCAATTCTTGCATATAAATGGTGTTTGTAAACTTTGCGCCAAGACTTGTTTTCATTGCACATAACGGTCTTTGACCAACGATATCATCAACAGATCCTAGAACAGTAACCGTAGAAAGCGTCACAACAACTACAGCAAGGTTGTCCTGGACACCTATACCTGGAAGCACAGGTTATCAAATCATCTACTCAAGTACTGCACCTGGTGCTGGGGATATAACCATCGCCTCATTCACTAATTCAGTTACCCTTACTGGCCTACAGCCGGGTTCATTTTATAATGTTCGCGTGGAGGCAATTACTACCAGCGGAGAAATAGTTGCTGTAGGCACATCTGTTGTTAATACAGGTAGGCTAAACGATTAGATATATTTGACATATTCCTCATTGTTTGATATCATTTTTATTCTATATCCATTCTATCTCTATAGCTTTATCTTTAATTCAATTGTTTGACGTGGATAACAAAGTCACATAAAAAAAGAAGAAGAAAAAAAAAAAAAGGAATTTGGTGGGGTTTTGTACTTTACTCCGTTTGAATAAATATTTGTTTTACCTAACTTCCATGAAATTAGTATACCTAAACGACAAGAGTATCGTACGGATTAAATCCAATTCGAGTTCAAGCTACTTGATCATTTAAGTTAATACCTTTCCATATAAGCCACTCTTGCATCGATCTGGTTCCGAAACGTTGGCCTCAGGGTATACGAGACCATCTTGTTTGAGACCTTCCAGAAGTCCAGAACGACAAACTCTTTCTGATAGCCATCAGCTTCGGGTTTGTTTATTATATTCTTGAAAGAAAAATGAGCAAAGAAATGGGATTCCATCGGGATTCAAACCAAAAACTTCCTGCTTACCAAATTGGTGCTCTAAGGACTGAGCTATGGCAAGCCCTTGTGGATGTTCATCCCAGAGAACCCCTTAGCTTTCAATGATCAAGTAATACAAAACTACAGAACCTGGCATAAACCCGAAGAATAGCGAGGGATCACGGTGAAGTGATGCAGCTTTTTTGATATAAATTTTTTAAATATTATATCTTTCTGGTCAGTTTTGCTCTTTGTTTAAAATATATAATATTTATTACGATATTTACCTGCATGTTCGCAGCTACCGAACAGTTCGTGTTCGTTGACAGTGTAACATCTACCACGGCTCGTCTGACCTGGATGACAATAGCTGGAAATCCAACCTATCTGGTCTTCTACACGGGTCCCAATGGTGTTGAAATGACAGCAGTATCATCGATTGGATCAGCTACTCTTAGTGGCCTTACTCCAGGATTTACTTACAATGTGCTTGTGAGAGCCAATTTACCAAACGGGGGAGGGACCGCTGTAATTGGGACCGTTACATTTGATACAGGTAGAAGATTCAATTCAAATCTCAAAGTTCTTTTAAAAAATTGTTAGGATGTGCAAATGTTACAAGAGCGAAAACATATCCCCGGTTCTCATCATCTTAGTAGAAAATGCTAAATATTTCAGGAATTCCCCAAAAAATACATTACCCCCCAAAACCCAACAAGGGTCCGTGCTAAATAAAAAAAAAATATGCTCAAACTTCATCTGCTACCAATCCTTCCCATATAATGCTTTAGTCGGTTATTCCTGAATCCTAATCGACAAATGGATGAAGAGATTGTAATCTTTTATATCTTAACTGGTAATTTGGTTTCTATGAGAGGGTTATATCATTCGTAATGTCTTAAAAACCAATCATTTTTGTTTACAGCGCTTAGTTCATGTACATGACAACAACAAAAAAAATAAAAAAAATTGGTAAATCTATGGTAATGCTTAACGGCGTTAAAGATTTTGAAGTATTAAATGCCCATTTTTTTTACATTCTCACCTTCTAAAAAATGACTGTGTGCATTTTATCCATAGATGCAGTTAATTTCAGTCCCGCACCAAGAGATGTTTACTTCCAGTCACACGAGCTGGACTACTTCACCGTGTCCTGGGCACCAGGAGACCTTACTGACGTAACCGGTTACCTCGTAGCATACACTGCAAGTGGTACAGGCTTCCAGCAGACCATCAACGACCGTACAGCGACGACAATTACTTTGCAGGATGATACCCTTGCAGGCAACGCACCCACTGGTGTCTTGCTGGTCCCTTTTATCAGTGGCAGCATTGATTCGACGTTCCTTGTTCAGGCTGTTAGCCCACCTGATACAGGTTTGTATCCTTTCCCCGTTCTTTTTCTTCTCTCTCCTCCCGTTCCTCTTTCACTCCAAGTGCTTTTCTGGGTAATGCGGCGGTCACTACTCGCCGTACCTTCGACGTGAAACTCCCTACGATGGATTTCGTAGAAAATTCGTGCAGCGTATGTACCATGCATGCACGTTGCCTGTAGGACATGCAGGAGGTTTTTCCAATACCCTTACTACAGAAACGCAGGAATCGCAGAAATTGACCCACGACCTGTGCGAGCATTGTGCATGCAACGCAGGCTACGTTGATGGCATTGGCCCCGTAGCCTACGACGAGTTGTGACCGCAGCATAAAGTATCTAAACTGGCACACCTATATACTGCCTACCGATTAATCTTTGGCCAATTCATTTTGTTTTACTATTATGAAAGCTCGTGCGAGGTTATTTTCTGTTATAGCATTTTTTATCTCCAGGGGTTGCGACGATGTGATGCCTTGAGTATGTAAAAATACGTTGCCCCGATCAAATTTCAGCAGGAATAGGGGCGGAAGATATGATAAATAGTCGTATATTATGGATATAATTGTTGTTTTAATGTAATTCGATGTGTCAAAATTCCAGTCCTACCACCTGCACCGACAAGCGCTACCGTTCAAAGGATATCATCAACCAGCTATCAGGTTGACTGGGTCAGTGCACCCAGTGTGGATGGGTACGTCATTTCCTATGCTACGACTGCAGGAACAGATATCTCTAGCGTCGATGTTCCTCTTGGAAGGACGTCAGAACAGATCATGAACCTCCTGCAGAATATTGACTACCAATTCTACCTGTACAGCCAGAGGAATGGTCTACGGACACGTGCAGCTTTGACAACGCTTCCAACAGGTAATGGCCCGTATTGACAAAGGTGTCCTAATGTTAAGCCTAGCTTAAATCTGTGGTTTAAATAGGGTAGCAAAATGTGACACATTCTGGAACAGTGGATGTTCGATTTATCACGATTTTTGGTACCGGTACTGAAACTGTTAAAAAGTGCCTGGGAATTATTAGTTCAAAACTTTTCCTCACCGTAAGGATACGATTCCAGAACCCAGTACTCACAACAACAACGTTGATAGATTGTGTAACATTTTGCTACCTATAGTTAAACCACAGATTTAGGCTAAGCTTGACTTTAGAAAAACCTTTGTGAATACGGCTCATTGTTGTTATAATTTTTGATAAGGCCGGACGCTATAAATCCCGTTATTTTGTAAGGATAATTGAAACTTATCAATCGATTAAAAATCGTCTTAACCCGTGTAATAGTGCATAGGAACATTCTCTTTGAATGATACGGCATGATTTGATTGATTTCTATATTGATGAAATAAATAGTCATAATGAAATAAACAATTACAAGAAACGTTGCCAATTCATGTGTCATTCATAAATAAATTTAAAAAAATTAATCAAAGTAAACAATCATATTGTATATATAACATGAAGTTATATGAATAATTTTAATGAAATGCTTTTGCTTGTTAAGTTATATATTATGCTAAAAGATAAAGCCTTATTTGTGAAAAATGTTTTCAATTCCTTAACTAAATTCATCTATTGAACAAAAATGGGAGGCTTCTTTCTAAAGTGTCTTTCACATTAACTTTTTGTTATCCTCAGGCCCCCAGCCATCGGGCTTAACAGTGGAGTCCACAACTGCGGATACTATTACCATATCCTGGCCAGCCATTCCAAACAATATCGTTTACCAAGTCTCCTACTCCATTCTTAACGGAGCTGATCTCCCATTGATCAGCACAACTTCTGAAAGAATCACGTTGACAGGTCTGAGTCAAAATACACCTTATAACATCAGCGTTCGGGGATTCAACACGACAGGACAACAGGAGATCGGATCGACCGTTGTGACTACAGGTACAAAAGTTGTTGGCTGGTATTCTCGAAGGGTGACCAAAGTTAGTCACCCTTCGAGAATACTGGCCACTGTGTTTTATCGTAACAGTATAAAGTCATCACGGATTTTGTGTACTTAACCACATCCTTATTTAATAAATCAAAAGAAGAAGAAACGTGTTTATAAAAAATTTATTTATTATATTTTTTCTTTTCATTTTATAACCGCGTTTAGGGTTAATTCATGTTTAAGTTCTTTGTGAATGTTTAATCAAGCGGTAAAGCAAGATATTCATATCAATAACTTGGAAACTCTTGGTACCAAAAGAGTTTTCCGTGTCTTGTGTTTCAAATTTCACCCATTACTTCCTTTGGTAAGACAATAAATCCTAATTTGTGGAATTTGACACTTCTGAAATGATCGGTACTTGTAGGAAGAAATTATTAGAATGTTGGAGAGCTCCATTATTGTAGCTAGTGTTTATTCGGGCACCATTAGTTCATATGTCACTTAGATTAATATTTAACACCCACTGTTTTTTTAATCTTATACATTAATATCAGACAAATTCATGAAAAATTAATTTTTTTCCTTGTCTATAGGATCATCCATCGATTCGACAGCACCCAATGTTACGTGTCCACCTGATATCCTCGAAACGATAGAAATAGGAACTACTTTTGCACAGATCACTATTCCTGACCCTGTGACCTTTGATAATTCTGGCACTGTAATATTTGTGGGATCTACACTACCGGGTGGAAATCAGTTCCCGATTGGATCAACAACAGTAATATACACTTACAGGGACCCATCTAACAACGCAGCATCCTGTAGCGTAACTGTTACTGTATCATTAAGTAAGAAATAGTTTTAAATCTATTCATCCATATATAATGCAAGATTATTTGATTCAAAATGTGTATATACTCTATATAATAAATAGCACAAGATTATAATAACGTTGCTCGAGTGCGATTACTCTCTACATTGACAAAAGACATTTGTCCAGGAAATACACGAGGACAAAGAAAAAGTCTAGAACAGGATTTTTGTCCAGATATCCTGAAGAAGGTCTAATGCCGAAAGCTCGAAAGATTCAAAGTTCGCACCACACACTCACATACACGCTCACACACAGACACACATAGACACACACACACACACACACACACGCACGCACTTATACTATCCTCACCCTCCATGACATACACACACACACACACACACACACACACACACAAACATTTATTTCACATTGTCTTAACCCTTTAGCCCCTATATAGAGACTGCGTGAAAAGTGTCAGTTTACTCACTAGCGGAAAGGGTTATGCTATGTTTCAATCACATTTTTCTAATAAGAATACCTCTTAAAACATATTTTCTTGTGCAGAATTGGACAGCATACATCCAATGGGTAATCCACAAGAAGTATGAGCATGTTTCATCACATATTTTTGATACAACCTTGACTAAAGCGTGCTTAAGACAGGGGCAGTTTGGGGCGGTTTAGTGAGTAAGTTGAGGGGCGGTCTCGGGCGGTTTAGGTGCTAAAGGGTTAAATAAGGTAGTAAGTCTACATCTTCTGCAGATAACCATTATGTACATGTATATGTATGTTTGTTATTTATTTATTTTTTAAAATTAAGATTAATAATTCTTTGTCACGGTAAATTAGCAAATTGCGCAGAGGCCTAATAAATAAACAACAAAGTTATTAGAGAGAAATGTAATTTAGAATAGGTGGAGACGGGGGGGGGGGGGGGGGGGGACCTGAACCAAAATGGAAATATAAATTTTTCCCCTTCATTTCTGTCATGTATTATAGATGAGTACTTATTCATTATTCACAAAGTCGTGATCCTGTTCATCCTCTTATTTATTCACAGATACCCAGCCGTTAGGTTTAACAGTCATTTCAGTCACTTCAGATTCTACAACGATATCCTGGCCAGCCATTCCAAACAGTATCGTTTACCAAGTCTCCTACTCCATTCTTAACGGAGCTGATCTCCCATTGATCAGCACAACTTCTGAAAGAATCACGTTGACAGGTCTGAGTCAAAATACACCTTATAATATCAGCGTTCGGGGATTCAACACGACAGGACAACATGAGATCGGAACGACCGTTGTGACTACAGGTACAAAAGTTATTGTCTGGCATTCTCAACAGGTGACTAAAGTTAGTCACCCTTCGAGAATACCGGCCAATATGTTTTATCGCAACAGTATATAGTAATCACGGATTTTGTGTACTAAATCGCATCTTTATTCAATAATAAAAAAGAATAAACATGTTTATATTGAAATTTATTTAGTCTATTGGCAGTTAGAGTCTCTTTTTTTTTCAATTTAAAACCAGGTTTGGTGTGATTCATGTTAAAATTCTTTGAATGTTTAGACAAGAGATAAATCAAGATATTCATATTGGTAATTTGGCAACTCTTGGTACCAAAAGAGTTTTCCATGTCTAGTGTTTCAAGTCTCGCCCATTACTTCCTTTGGCAAGACATTAATCCTAATTTGTAGAATTCGACACCTCTGGGATAATTGGTACTGATAGGAAGAAATTAGAATGCTGGAACGCTTCATCATTGTAGCTATAGTCTTTATCCGGGCACAATTTGTTGATATGTCAATTAGATTGATTTTAAACTCCTACTGTTTTTTCCTCTTCTTTCATACATATCAAATAAAATCATGAATAATTCATTCTTTTTTCACGTCTATAGGGTCATCAATCGATTCTACAGCACCCAATGTGACATGTCCACCTGATATCCTCGAAACGATAGAAATAGGGGCTACTTTTGCACAGATCACTATTCCTGACCCTGTGACCTTTGATAATTCTGGCACTGTAATATTTGTGGGATCTACACTACCGGGTGGAAATCAGTTCCCGATTGGATCAACAACAGTAATATACACTTACAGGGACCCATCTAACAACGCAGCATCCTGTAGCGTAACTGTTACTGTGTCATTAAGTAAGAAGTAGTTCTAAATCTATTCATCCACATATAATGCAAGATTATTTGATTCAAAATTTGTATATACTGTATATAATAAATAGCACAAGATTATATTAACGTTGCTCGAGTGCGATTACTTTCTACATTGACAAAAGACATTTGTCCAGGAAGGACAAGGAAAAAGTCTAGAACAGGATTTTTGTCCAGACATCCTGAAGAAGGTGTAATGCCGAAAGCTCGAAAGATTCAAAGTTCGCACCACACACTCACATACACGCTCACACACAGACACACATAGACACACACACACACACACACACACACACACACACACACAAACATTTATTTCACATTGTCTTAAATAATTAAATAAGGTAGTTAGTCTACATCTTCTGCAGATAACCATTATGTACATGTATATGTATGTTTGTTATTTATTTATTTTTTAAAATTAAGATTAATAATTCTTTGTCACGGTAAATTAGTAAATTGCGCAGAGGCCTAAAAAATAAATAACAAAGTTATTAGAGAGGAGGGTAATTTAGAAAAGGTGGAGACGGGGGGGGGGGGGTTAACCGAAATGGAAATATCAATTTCCCCCTTCATTTCTGTCATGTATTATAGATGAGTACTTATTCATTATTCACAAAGTCGTGATCCTGTTCATCCTCTTATTTATTCACAGACACCCAGCCGTTAGGTTTAACAGTCATTTCAGTCACTTCAGATTCTACAACGATATCCTGGCAAGCCGTTCCAGGGAATATCATCTACCAGGTCTTCTACTCTGTGCCTGGTAGCGTACCACTCCAGCTTACCACAGTATCAGAGAGTGCGACGCTTACTGGTCTCCTTCAGGGCACTCTATATAACATCAGCGTCCGAGCTAACACCAATGTGCCTAATGCAGGACAGGTGGAAGTTGGAAGTACACTCATAACAACATGTATGTTTCCAGCTTTTGGTACAATACCAAAGAATTTCATTTTGCGAGAAATTAAAAGATATAATAAAAAACGTGCATAAGCAAATTTCAAGAATGTATTCTGTATGATTCTAGATCCCTATGAATTATCGAATTTTGAAATTTTGCATTATTATACAAATAGCATAAGAATACTGATTTAAAAAAATAACTGCTGAATTTAACGTATGTTACATCATTTAAAACAAGCATGACAAGCTAAATATTTACTCTATTTAATCCCTTAAAACTTAGGTTCTAAGTCAGTCCGGCTTTCAAACGACACCACATCGATTACAATATAAGCGTGAATGACAAGTCGAATCGCATTGTGTCTTTAAAGTAGGCCTTACCGATGAATGGTGTGGTCTCCTGCGACGGCTAACCCCAAAAGATATGGAAAGGCCTATGATTTATGGTTACCCTGCCGGGAAAAATACAGATTCACGCAGTTTGAACGCAATGTGAACACACTCTGACACAGTGTGTTCACATTGTGCCTCACTGTTTCCAGTATACCGACATTTTGAAAAGGGACCAAATCAACACAGTCGACACAGTCCGAGTCCTTCACAATATGACGGCTGTGTAGATTTGAACCACTTTTCACAGTTTGGACACGCTGTGATTGACTCTATTCCGACAGGGTACTACGTTTAAGAGTAGGAATAGGGTCAGGATTAGTGTGAGGTAACTGATAACGTTTAGATTTGCATTATTTTGGGTGGCTGTCTCAAATAAAAGGGTTCCCAATTTTGGTTTTTGCCATAGTATCATTCGACACCACTCCTCCCGTGGTTCTCTGCTCTCCCGACTTCATCCAAACAATTGAACTTGGAACAACCACTGCAGAGGTGAATGTCACAGAACCAATTGCCACTGATGACTCCGGTACTGTAGTCTTCGTGGGCTCTACCCTGCCTGTTGGGAATCGTTTCCCGGTTGGATCAACAACGGTTACATACACCTACAGGGATCTAGCTAACAACACAGCCACCTGCCTCGTAACTGTCACTGTTTCACCAGGTAAGAAATGGAGGCGTTAAATATTTTGACTTTGTTAAAATTTAGCAAAGAACATTTGTAGACTGATATTTTTTGTTGTTATGAAGAAATAGATACACGATATCACATATGAAGATTTGTCAACGAGTAGTACCCCCTTTTAATAGGCCTTTAGAATTATTATGTTGGTGATAATTGAACCAGAGTGAGGAAAACTCTTGGTAAGAATAAAGAATGAAATCTTTTTGCTGTAGTTTTCAAAATGATTTGCAGAAAGCTATTAAATCCAGATGATTTTCGCTCACCGAGCTTGACTGTACGATACAGAAATCTCCGAATTCCTGATGTAGTGATGTTCCTGCCCAGAATCTCACTGCCATTGACGATACATTGCCTTTAACATTAACGAATCCAACTTCGAAATCATCATAATTCATTTCCCTTTCATTACAGTTGATACCACCCCACCTATTGTGACATGTCCACCTGCTGTCTTTGAAACTGTTGCTCCTGGTGTACCAGGTGTGGTCATAATGCCACCAAGTGCCACTTCCAGTGATATCTCGGGTAGTACTACTTTGCTGAGCGTTACACCACCTCAAGGGACTCTTTATCCTCTGGGCACAACCACCGTGACATATACCTATAGTGATTCGTCAGGAAACCTTGGACAATGCTCATTCAATGTCACAGTGTCAACAGGTAGGATGGCGAGAGTATGCATCTAATAAAAAAAACCCCGAAATGCTCTGTAGGAAAGGCTATGTCAGAGACTTTTGATAATGAAGTCGTTCTTATTGTTTTTTAATTTAAAAAGTAGATAATGATGATGATTGAGAAGACGGGGGTAATTGCAAATAAGGGGCAAAGCTTATAATAAGTGGTTCTTCCAAAGAAACGACTAATTCTATTTGCGATCATGTAGTTCAAATCCATTTGTACATTGCATCGCATAACAGGGAGAAACATCTGTAAAAATAACATAGATGACTATTAGTCTACATAATTTACAATAAATTACTCTATCAAAGGCAAATTATTTTCCCCTTAAACCATAAGGTACCCAGCCCTTAATCGTCACAGTGGAATCTGTTACTCAAGATACTATAACTATATCCTGGTCAGCCGTTCAAGGGAATATCATCTATCAGATCTTCTACTCGGACCCTACTGGAACTCAATTTCAGACTGCTACACAGTCAGAAAATATTACCTTGTCTGGTCTTCTTGAAAACACTCCTTATAACATCAACGTCCGTTCTAACACAATACAAGGGATAGTGGAGGTTGGCAGTGTTATTGCAACACCAAGTAAGTTTACTTTTCATGTCATAACGTTTTTTTAACGATAATTATCTGTTGGTGTTTTTGGATTAATCATAATGGTTACACATGCACAGCTAAGAGTAAACTGACCAAATATGTCATAGTTTGTATTTGCTTTGTTTTCATTTGCCCATACGGTTTTTTCTAACAATTATCTCCCAAGCGTAAAATTTGATATTATAAATAGTGATTACAATTGGAATAAATGCATGTTCATTACCTTTCCTCTCTTTGTCCAGCGTCAGTTGACTCCATTCCACCTGAGGTGAACTGTCCAGCGCCATTCATCCAAACTCTTCAGCCAGGAACAACATTTACCATTGTAGATTTTATTGAACCCACTGCTACGGACAACAGTGGTACCGTTATCCTTGTTAGCCAGAGCCATGCACCACTGGATACCTTCCAACTCGGTTCAACTAGTGTTACCTATATATACAGAGATCCTTCGAATAATTTTGCTGCTCCCTGCACATTTCTCGTCAATGTTGTAATAGGTAATGAAGGATTTCAACAAAACCCTTGACGTTTGCCAAAATTTCACGTTACCTGAGATAAAGTTTCTCCTGACACACCTTCATGTTGGTAACAGATTAAACTTATATACAATAAAAAGAACGAATATTAAATAAATGTTCTTTGAAATGCAAAAACATATAGAGGTGTTGTACCTGATGTTCGACCCAATTTTGGCGCTTTTAACTCTTCCCAGTTAAAAAATACGCTCTAATATTGGAGTACCGCTTGGCATTATCTTCCCCTCTTTCATTTTCCGGTCTGCATTATTTGAAACAGTAGGCAACTTGCACATTTACTGTCCTGTGCCAAACGTTAAGAAGTGTAGGCAGTTGACAATTGACCTATGAATGTTGAATTGCAAATGAATTCATGAATTATATAAAAAAAGGCAACACATACATTACATAACTCGAGGGGTATCCATTTAATTCGTTGATAATTGGAGGAAAGAGTTGGTTCTCTCACACACGAAACCCCTCCCGATGAATAAAAGGACACCACTTGTAAAACTGTTATGTATAATCACAACTTTCTATGTCGCTATCTGGAATTCACAGGTACTCCGCCATCCAATGTAACAGTGGATTCTGTTACTCAAGATGCTATAACGATATCCTGGCCACCTACTCAAGGGAATATCATCTATCAGATATTCTACTCTGATCCTACTGGAACTCAATTTCAGACTGCTACACAGTCTGAAACTATCACCTTGTCTGGCCTTCTTGAAAATACTCTTTATAACATCAACGTTCGTTCTAACACAATACAAGGGATAGTGGAGGTTGGCAGTGTAATTGCTACAACAGGTAGGTTTACTTTTTCATGCCATTTCGTTTTCCCTTTACTATATCTCTTGGTGTTCTGGATATATCATGATGGTTTCTCTATTTATCTATCTATCTATTGCCAATCACCGTTGATTTACATTAATGCCACAGAATAAACAATCATAAAACATTTGTTTTTATATCTTAAAGGAGAAAATAAAGTTTCGTTTTCATTGATCTTCTCCCTCCTAATAACCGCGTAAATTCATTCAAAAAGAGTTCGGAGGTTCAGTAATATTAAAGTAAGGTAACTATTATCATTGTAAACTCCACCTCTTGTCGTATTTCAATACAGTCAAGACGAAATAATCAGTACATTTACATTGATGACATCCTTTTGCTAAACCAAAAACAGTGGATACCAAACTGACCATGATAATGTCATAGTTTGGTCATTCAGGTACGTTAACGCTAAGACTCGGACATCCGAAAACTTATGATATTTTAGTTTATAATGTTATTTAATGTCGTATCAGGACAACTACCCTCTGAACAATTACCCTCAGAACAACTACCCCCCGAAAAAAAGAGGTTAGGGTTAGGTGTAGAGTTAGGGAATAGGTTTCGGCACAGGTAGTTGTCCGGGGGTTTTCCAGGGGGGGGGGGGTTGTTGTCCCAGAACATTTTAATGTAGTTTCAAGAATATTTCTCCTCACATAGTTCATTTAATTCAAAACAGGTACGACAACAGGCACTTCAGGATGTAGCAGCGCACCTTGTCAGAACCTCGGGACGTGTTTCGAAGGTCCGAACGGAGTCGTATGCCTTTGTCGTGAAGGTTTTACTGGGGCAAATTGTGAACTACGTATGTATATAATTAAGATTAAAAAAAAAATAATTATGATGAAAATATAGTTAAGAGTAATCAGTCAAATTTGGACATTGGAATGTTGACCATGGCCTGATGGCGCCAATATGATTTATGAGCGTCCTCCTGGGCGTTTCTGTAATATACATTGCTCGTTATCTGTAATCATTTCATTCAGTATCTGTGGTCGTTGTAGAAATTAAATGAACAGTCGAAGGTATTGTCAAATTGTACCAAAGCAACAACCCAAACTATAAACTTATGTAGATTTTTAAAAATATTTTCTTTGTATATCTTCATAAAGATCTGTTGGGTACAACACTCACCGTATCAGATTTGGGCACGGATTTCATTGAATTAACTTGGGACAATGATCCTACACAGAATATCGTGTCCTACATCCTCACGCTCTTTGATGCCACTGGGAACAATGTGATAGTCCCGGAGCAGCCCCTAGCTCCTGAACCAGCCCTCACACATGAGTTCACGGGGCTTCGGCCTGGAACCCAGTATACCGTGGATGTGGACGTCATTGTTGGTCTGATGAGAAATCAGTTTGCTTCAGAATCTGTCTTCACCCGTAAGTTTGAATGAAGTTTCAATTAAATGAATAAATCCAATGAATTAAAAAAATTGTATATTTGTGTTTTGTTCACAAGATCAATGTCATCATTAGTCAAACATGCCAATACAAGTATTAAAATAAACACACGTCAAACACAATCATCACGTTTGTTCTGGTTGTTCACGTATATGATCATTCATTTTAGATACTGACCCTAAAATGAAGATTCACCTTTACCTCTCTCGCTTAGGACCCAAAACTCCAGAAAATATCCTCCTGTACACACTCAGCAATACTATCTCCCTCCTGAGATGGGATCCACCATCTACCCCGGACAACTTCTTCGAGGGTTACATGGTTGCTTATCAGGATCTTGCCACTGGGGCCATAGATCAGATTGCTCTACCTGCAACGGTTGGAAGCTATTTTATTGAAGGACTACAGAATGGCGTGCCATACGACTTTACCGTCCTTACAACCATCGGTGCTACTACCTATAGTCTTTTTACTCAGTTCCCTTTTATTACACTTGGTGGGTATCATCGTGCTCTTGACATCTTGGATTTTTTCCCCATGTATTCAGATAGACAAAGATGGAATCAATATTTACGAAATGTCTTGTCCCAGGATACAAGCACCAGTAAGAAGATGCTGAATACATTCAAACACTTTGAAATATTTATTATAATTTGTATGTCACAGAATTTCAAAGCAAATCGTCATATTCTAATCAGATCAGTAGGATTACAAAAACTGCTCAAATTAGTTATCTACATGAACTATATACGGCAAGACATCAAATACATGGAATACACAACAACTTTAATACACAACAACACATGGAATAAATTCAAACAGATAAGAAGAAAAACTTCTTTGAACAATTCATCGCCTAGCTAGGTTACATCCGGGATAATAATCTAAGGCTCTTGGAGACAACCTAAAATGTAGTTCACACCATTATTATTACAGGTGCGTCAGCCAATGTGAGTATTGGAGCAGTAACAGCCTCAGAACTGGAGGTCTTCTGGACTATTCCGCAAGTCTACGCGGAGTCCTACAATGTCCATCTATTCAAGGAGGATGGCACAGAAGAGCACAGCCTGTCTGTTGGTGCCCAGACATCATCTGTAGTCTTCCGGAATCTTACTCCAAATACTGTGTACAGAGCTGTCGTTGAGGCTGTATCCGCATCATCTCAACTCTCCTACGTTGTCGGATGGGATATATCGAGAACAAGTAAGACACGCACATTTATTTCTGTGTTCTACTTTAAATAATATAGCTTTACATATCTGCGTTCTATTTACTTCAGAGTGACCACAGATGAACAAATTTAAAGACAGCACTCAACCATCATTTGCAAAAGTTTAAGACCACCCTAAATTTTTGGGGTATTATGTTCAATGAGCATTATTCTTTTAGCCCAAATTCCTTGCTCAAACGGCGAGAAATGGTACTCTTACTGACTGTAATACCAGTAGACTGCAGCTCGGCCTTGATGTCACGACAGGAAATGGAACAATCTCTTCCAACAATCCTCTTCATCATGTTGTCCTCGCAACGCGTTGTTTTTCTTGGACGACCACTCCTCTTCCGGTCGGAAAATGAGCCATCGTTTCGAAATTTGTGAATGGCGTTGTGGACGACAGTCTTGCTACACCCAGTCTTCTCACTAATCTTGTGTTCAGAGTAGCCTTCTTGGAAAAGGGTTACTATTTTAACCCTCTGAACCTGACTTAGACTCTGTTTTTTTCCCATCCTGGATAAGAGACAAAGTGCCAGATGAAGACCTTCTGAGGCAAAGACATTCATGGAAATGAGCTTAAACCATTAATCTCATCCCATGAACCATGACAGGAAAACATGTTACATAATATTTCAATGGAACAAAAGAATAATGCTCATTGAACATAATACCCCAAAAATTTAGGATGGTCTTAAACTTTTACAAATGATGGTACATTAAAAGTCAAATGAGGTTCGTTAAGAGAAAATAGATAGAAAGCTAAAGACAGAAGGTTGAGGAAAAGCGACGTCTACCTAGATTGAGAGAGATAAAGAAATAGAGAAAGAGAGAGAGAGAGAGAGAGAGAAAGAGAAGGAAAGAGAGATAGAGATGGATAAAAATAAACGAAAGCTACAACTACAGGTACCTCTGCCTTAGTCGAATTTCTTGGAACCTTAGACATCTGTTCGACTTTGGAGAAATTCGACTTGTAAGAGGTGAATATCACGTGCCTTACATAATCTTGACTGAGAAATTGCTTCGACTTTAATAGTTGAATTATTCGACTTTTAGAAGTTCGACTTATGCAGAGTTGAAAGTAATATTAACCTACCCATATATGAATTTCTACATCTTAGATATTGTGACGGCCTCGACTTTGACTCTAGTCAACACGACTTCCACAACAGCTACCCTCTCATGGGTCTTTGTCCCAGCTACGGAGTATGTGATCTCGTACATCAGTCTTGATGGTGCGGACACAGGAACCTTTACCCTAGACTCACCCAATGCAATAACAGCTACAGTTCCGAGTCTCCAACCAGATACAACCTACACATTGTCTGTGGTGGCTGTCAGTGCTACAGGTGTGACGAACATCGGAACCGTTGCTGCCACTACAAGTGAGAATAAATACAAGGATTGATTTTTGGGGTCGTATAATCTGGTTCCTTTTCATAATGATAATTTTTGCTCTGATTTAACATTACAAATATTATATTATTTAATTAGAAATAAAATGTTGAAGTCTTTTTCAATTATGTGTTGTATAACCATATTTTATAGGACAGTTTATTTAACTACTTTTCCTGTGTGAACTAAGTGATAAAGTGATATTGATTTTTTGCGACATAATCGTTCCTACACACACACACACACACACACACACACAAAGAAAAATCCCAAAAAGGTGATCCAAAAAGGAAATGGATAAACGCAAATTATGCTGTATATATGAAACAAAGTATACAGATACTTTTCTAATTTTCTAAAGATATTGTGTTTTATACCAAAAAAGGGTAGTTATATTTTACTTTGTTCAATTTTCCCGAATTTTCTACAGCGCTATTCACGGAGGTGGTGGTTGGTGCTGTAACGTCCAACGCCATTATGCTATCCTGGACCAACGTGCCCAATGTATTGGTTTATCAGATTTCCTACCGGGACCAGAATGGACTTTTAAGAGAGTCTGCGACTATTTCCAATACTACAACCATCAATGGACTGTCGCCTATGACCCCATACATTATCACCGTCAACGCTCTTACCACAATGCTAGTTGAAGTTGGATCAGTGACAGTTTCAACGGGTAATGCTCCTTCTGTTTCTTTTAAGCAATTGTAACGTGGGAGGTAAACAAATAATTTTTGAAATGTTTGACACCCTTAAATTTATTTCGGTTTAATAGATGAGGTTAGTCATTGGTTGGGCGTCCGTCTGTAGATCATTCGATTATGGGTTGTAATCCAGCTTCGATAGGGTGGAGGCGAATCAAATACTCTACTTGACGCCACATTTTGGTTTTCTTATTTCTCTTGGTATTATTGACATTTTTTTCCTTTTCAGTTTTCGAATCGACGGTTGAAATAGTCAGTATCACATCGGATACCGCCATACTGACATGGACCCCTCTACAAGGTGCTCTGGTATATACCATCAGCTACTCAGATGGGAGTAACACCTTCATGGAGCAGTCCTTTCAACCTACAGCCACCATTTCTGGTCTAACGCATAGCACCTCGTATTCGTTTTCGGTGGAGGCTTTCGGGCAGAATGGAAATACCAACCTCGGATCTGCATCTGGCACTACAGGTATCAGCAATTAAAATGAAAATTACAATGTCAGCTTGTGAGCGGTATGAAGTCAACAGCTTATTGTCCAAAGGAAAATCGCTGATTGATCTAATTTTAGTGTAAAATATGATTTGCTAATATTATAAGTTTATTGTCAATATTTACAATAGGAATATCTACTTACCTTACAGTGATATTATTTATCTTCCCGTTTGGAAAAAAAAATGAAATAAAAACTTTCGAACTTAGAACCGACTCCTAGAAAGGGTAATTGTACAGAAATTATAATGATATGGCTACGCATGCTCAATAGGGCGACGAAAATTCTTCTGGAAAAGCAGCAGTAAGACACGGATAATTCTACATTTTGTATTTTTGTTATAAAATAAGATATATTTTTAGATATTAAAGAGTTGAAAAGCTCTTACAGACAATTATTCTCAGATGCCATAACCATTGATGCCTTTGTCATTTATTGCATGATCTGGTATCAATAGCTGTTGATAACTGTACATCGTCCCCCTGTCGCAATGGCCGAATTACACTTTTTTTTTATTAATCAAGTAAACTAATTGCATAAAAAAGAACCGTTATCTCTCGACTAAAACTATTTTGTGATATCTGCCGAAAAAATACGGATAATTCAAACCTTTCTATCAATCATTGTTGATCAATCAAACAATTTCTTTTCTTATTTGAGGCAGAATTGGAAAGCTTTTACTGAGAATTATTCTAAAACGCTATAAGCATTGATGCCTTTGAGATTTATTGCATTATCTGTTGTCCATAGCCGTTGATAACTGCGCATCGTCTCCTTGTCGCAATGAAGGAAGTTGTACGGACATAGGAGTGGCCTTCATCTGTCAATGTCAAACAGGATACTTCGGTACCTTCTGCGAAACAGGTGAGAAAATGTTTAATGACACAAATAAATATTTAAGTAAAGCTTGGGCAATACATATAAGACCATTTTCTTTCTAAGGAAACATAAAATTTTGGTCTAATAATTATTTCCCAGGCTGTACAAATATCTCGCCGTTTGAGGGTTAGATTAGGACATTCATTGGAACATGAGAGATGTTCCATCTCTCATGTTCCAACGCTATAACCATGTTGTCATGGTTTGTTCGATGGAAGTAGTGAAACATTGAAAACATAAAATTTCTTCTTTGACATATTATATGACAATATCTAAACGTCAATGATTCTGAAAAATGTGTAATACGTAATAACATCCTCCTCGCAGCTAATGGCTTAATCTTCAAATTCGATTCGCTTAAATCCGATTATTGTGGCGTACGTTTCTTCTGATATAGGTAGGACAGTTTTTGCCCAAAGAACCCACTGAGTCCCACCCGAGTAGGTTGTTAATTTATTTTAAAAAATTGACGGATTTCGTTAACAAAATGAGGGTTACTTCAAATTTATTTCATTACCAGTGAATTTCGTTCATAGTCTATCAATATTGAGGCAGTTTTTCCTTGCTTTCTCTTCCAAATACTCTAATTGTCTAAACTTAACTAACATAACATTGAAATATATATCTTTTGCAGCAACCCAGTGTTCGATTCCTTCGACTCCCAATGCCCTGAATAGCTTTGATGGGACGTGTCTTGGACCATCCACCATTGATTTTGGTCATAGCTGTACGTACCGGTGTGATCTCGGCTTTGTGATCAGGGGCGAAACGACAATCGCATGTCAAGCCAACGGAGCACTTGATGGAGCGCTACCATTCTGTGAAGGTAGGTTATGAGTTTTCTTACTTTGTCACCCTTGTATTTATAAGGACATTTATATCATTCTTTTATGTACTTGCATTTCATCATTTCCAGAAGTCACTATAAGATATGCATTACATTATGAGACATATCTTTTTGTTTTGCGGATTTCACCTTTACAGTTTTGGATTTTAAATAAAGACAAAATCAACGGGAAGATGTTGTATATACCTCAGCAAATACTTGATGTAACTTGTAATTAATTTGTTTATTTAGCTAACTTTTTTTTTTTGGGGGGGGGGTATGTAAGATCTTATGGATTTTATATGAACCAAAAAAAAAAAAAAGAAAGAAAATATAAATCGCAAGAATGAGAAATGATTTACCTTCTCGAAGGATTACCTTTGCAGAGCTCCAATTAGGCCAAAATATTTACCAAAACATTGATATCCTAATGTTGGAAAGAGTTTGAATTAACTTGTGTTTAAGCTTAGCCTACCTCTGGACACCTACCTTAAATCTCTTCCCCCATCAATATCTTCATGTCTAGATGTGAACGAATGCATTAACGGTCTGATGTGTCCGGATCCTAATAGCTTCTGTCTCAATAACATCGGTTCCTTCATGTGTGTTTGCAATGGCGGATTTCAACTCATGGCGGACGGCACGTGCCAACGTAAGAAACTAAATCTGATTTGATTCAATTGATTTCATGAATTTGGTGATTTCAATTTAATGGTAATGATACCTTTGTACATTTCTAAAATAATCATTTTCCGCGATGATTCCTAATTGAAAATGTGTTTTTAACATTCCACTATAGGCCTAATGAAAGGAGTGCCAACTTCGTTTGATCGATACTATTGCCCGATGCACTTTTACCATTAAGTAATAAAGTTATATAAAACTAAAATTCTTTCTTACATTTTAACACAAAGAATAACATTCGGTATTTAAACTTTCAATGATGTTGATGAGGGTATTATTCAAATCCTAAATTGTGGTATGTATGTGTATAGTGACAATAGAACCTGTTATAGAATTTTAAATTTCGATTTTTCTTTGTATAGTATAAATTAAAAAAATTGCAATATTCTGATGATGGTGATTAACTCTTTCTTTTAACGACCATTTTCAAATTTCAAGATGCCCTTCGTGTATTATCATTTGAGCAGATATTCAGTTAAAAAATATAATACAAATTGATCAATTGGTGTTCAATACATCACGTAATTATTATTTTGTGTTCCATGTTTTCAGAATCGACAACTATTTCCTGTACCGCTAACTTATGCCAAAACAGTGGAACATGTATTGCCGATCCTTCACGGGTTGTGTGTTTATGCCCAGCAGGATTTACTGGCCCATTATGCGAAATAGGTTTGTACCAAGGCATTAAAGCTTATCAGTCCTACCCGGGTTGTGTGTTTATGCCCACAGGATTTACTGGCCCAATATGCGAAATAGGTTTGTACCTAGGCATTAAAGCTCGTCTATGTACTTATAGTTTCTCGTTAAGGATGAGAAATCTGTCAAAAATAGGACAGAGGTTATAGCTATTGCTATTGCTGTATTAAAAATTAGTGTAATAGATAAAGAGGAGAGAAAATACGAAATCAAATAATAAAATGATAATCAATACAATCGATGTGATAAGTAATTATACGAGGATTTTAAATCTAATGTCAGGTTTGTCCCTCAGTCTTCACAATCTAAAAAATTTAAAGTGTACAGTCACGAAGATAGGCTTAACTTAGGATTTAGCCTCAGAACAGATGAATTGGACTACATTTTATTGCTAAGAAAAACAAAATCATGTTGCTTAAATTCTAATTTAGAATAAAAGGATACACAACTATCAAATAAGTGTTCTTTGGATATCGATAATCATGAACTGAATACAGATAAAAAATCCTTTGCTCAGAGAATTATCCTTTTAACCCCGTTTCAGATATGTCCTGTGGTGGAGTTACATGTGGATCTTCACAGATTTGTGTCAACGACCAGTGTACTTGTTTTGAGGGATTTATCTTGCAATCCGGAGTTTGTCAAAGTAAGATGGAATTGAAGAAGAATTTATTTGAAAATTTCCATTATATATAGTAAATACGATAATACACAAGTGATGGACTGTGCCAAATTGGAAGAAGAAGAAATATTAAAACCAGAATATTTAGTTACCACATTTAGAGATGAGATAAATTTATCATGATCACAATTTTCCAGAGTTTTTTTTTTGTATAGCCTCGACAACAGAATAATGTGATAGAAACAAATCATAGTAAAATGTAGTTTCCCAGTTGGTAATTATTCCCAGTCCTGATTTGTGTCTCGCTTTAGTTCAAATCATTTGAATCAAATCACTGAATAATTATTGTTAAGTTTAAAAGTGGATTAATATGACCTTTCTTTGTTTCAATGATAGGTCCATGCAATCCCACTTGTGATCTAGTCACTGAGATATGTGTACAAAGAGCAGCAGGAGATTTTGAGTGTGACTGTCGACCAGACAGACAGAGAAGCTTCTGGACAGGTCTATGTGTTCTTAGTAAGTCAAGTCACTTTTTTTTTCATATGTTTTATTGAATCAATGAAATCACAATATTTACACATCCATTTTTAAAAGATTAGAGCGATTAACCTAAATTACATACAAATTACAAAAAAAAAAAGAAAAAAAAAAAGAAAAACAATCAATAAATAACAAATGAATGAATAAATGCAATTATTTTTGACAATATATTGCACTTTACATATGATTCTGACATGAAGTTACAACAAAAAAAAACCCCACACGACAATACAGTGAACTTTATAATTTTAAAATGTAAACATGAGTGCATAATTTTACTTGTAAATGGATCGGGTTTTCTGTATTTGATTGCCTTTGATTTTATTGAGGAAACATAATATCAAATAATAATGGAAAAAACAGAAAAGAGTTTAAGTGAAAATTAAATACAATACACATTACCAAGATTTGAAATATAATATATTCGGAGGGGTGAATAGAATTTAATCTGAAATTGTTATTGCCTTAATTGCGTTGTTACTTAGAATCTTGACAATAATTGCACCCTTATCACTCGGTAATGAGGAACCTATGCATGTGAGTATCAAAGCCCATATATATTGCATATGAACAACTAAAACTTTTTAGGGTGCAAACTTCTCTCTCATTTAAAGCACGGACGATTCCAAAGTGATAAAAATGGAAATACCTTTGCCTTTTCCACCTCTCTTTCTTTGACACTAAAGGAAGTCGAACGTTTGTGTCGGTATTCACTCTGGATGAGATCGGGGGCTCTCCAGTGGACTTCAACCCGGCTTTTGATGATCCAACCAGCGTTGAATTTCAGAGCGGATCCGCCGCGGTTGTTGGCGTAGTAAGTATAATCTGGAGCATTACAATGTTACGATTATTGTATATGAGATAATAAACGACGCTTTTATTGATATAATTGTTTTGTGTCTTATATTGCTTATAATATACAATTCTTCCAACATGTAATATGCCATGCAATTTCGTTATTTTAATCCCGCGTATGTACTTGAATCTCCATTAAAAGAGAAAGATCAACAGTGTTTTTTGTATTGCTCTATAATGTTTCAATTACCAAGGAAGTTAAGGAGCTAAGAAAAAATTCAACCATGTTTTTTTTAATGTAGATATTCTATCGCTGCAACCAACAGACTAATACTAATTTACTTCTCCAAGCATACATTACTCGCGCATCACTAGACTGTAGATTTGAAAATAAATATGGCGAACCTCGAGACAAATTGATGTATACGACATACCTCTATCTTTCAGGTATTTCTTTTCCATCTCCTGGTAATGACTACGATTCCTCAACCCATTCTTTGTATTTAAAAAAAAAAAATAATTTTAACACTCATTTAGTTACCTCTAGCGTTGGAAGCCGGTGGAATGACAGGCGTAGTCGGTGTAGGTGTTGATGGTTTCTTCCAGGGCAGTCTCATGTGTGAGATACAAGTCTTCATGGGTCCAGACTTTAATGGGTCTGCGGCAGATTTGGAAAGCGCCCTCATGCCAAATGCCTTTTCTACTCGTTTTGCTGATGGCACCCATGAAGTTCTGATACGGATGGATTCGGTAACTGTTCATGGTATGTGCCTCCGATCTGTACTATCATTGTTATTCCGCCATTTTTTTTTTGACCATGTAATGATAATATATACATGTATATCTTTTTTATCGACATATATTTGAAATATTTAATGTTTTTTTTCTAAAAAGAATGGGAATAAATTGAATCTTGAAATTGAAAATCTTCCTCTCTTTAAATACATTTCTTCTCCCAGAACTCACCAACATCAACCCATGTGAGGTTCCTGAGATGAATGATTGCTCTGTAAATGGTTCGTGTATGGCTGTGGATGGAATCATGTATACCTGCACGTGCTTGGAGGGTTACAGGGATATCTTCCCAGACTCCTTACCAGGACGCTTCTGTTTTGAAGGTAATGTCCTGCAAATGGTGTGCTCGCTCTTTCTTAGATCACGAAATCTGATAACGGACACATCATACTTTGGAAAAAAAAGCAACCTTCGACAGTGTCTAAGCACAGCATATTGAACTATGTCGGCTAAAACTACTAATCAATTATCTAATTATTTGAGTGCTAAGGAAGGAGGATATTACAAGTGAACCTATCTGGTTGATAACTCGAATTGCCTAATTTCTTTGTTTTTAATTTCTGCTGTATTGGAACCTATGTGATGATATGCGAACCATACATAATGATAAAAAAATATTATTATATAACTATAAGTTGCATGAGCAAGAGGTATTTTCATCATGTTTACGGGCTTCGTGGAAAATGATTTGATATGTTGAGAATTCTCTGTATGATATTATTTATCTTGACTATATTTTCTTACTTCTCTACAGAGATACAGACAACAGCCTCACCAGAAACAAATTTGGAATCAGGTAAGATTTTCATATTTCAATTCTGTATCATAGGCCCTAGTGTTTGATTGTTCCGTAAACTACTTTCGTGAAATGATACCAGGAATAGAATTTCAGCGTCTTTGTAGCATTTCATTAGTCAAGAATTAGTGAGGAAGCTTTTGAATTTTGATGATAAAATTATTATGGATGTTCTAGATACCAAATTCAACAGTTAATTGTATAGATATGTTAATGATTGCTGTAGCTAATTTCGCTTTATGAAAATACTTTCCGGAAAATGATAGAAATATTATTTCAACGTTGTTATCACAATTCGTTAAAGAAAGTTTTTTTTTCTTTCAAATTGGACATGAAGCTATTTACGGATGTTGTAGATATCAGAATCCATTAGTAGTTGTTCATGGGTACTATATAACTACTTTTGATAGCAGGAATAATATTTCACCATTGTTTGCAGCAATTCACTGTTTATGATTTATGTACCAAGGAAATTTATTAAACATAAACATCTCTCACTTTTGGTGTATAAAATGTCCTTTCTCTTTATCATCACAGGAACCAACTTTGACAGGAAAACAGTCTTCATTGGTATATTTTCATGCGTTGCCATAGTAATCATACTCATCGTGACCATCTTCTGCGTCAATCTCATTCGAATTCACCGCGAAGAATACAAGGTAAAAAAGCGGAATGCTCGAGAGCAACTACAGGAGGACGAAGCCCCAGAGGTATGCTAGAATATAATATTTTGTAATATCATATAATCGTAAAATATATCATTACTGTAATAAAATTAACGTTTATAATTCTAATGATTCTGATACATAATCTCATCACCATTTCCATTGGAAAATATCAATTTGTTTTGTTTTGGGTATATATATATATATATATATATATATATATATATATATATATATATATATATATATATATTTCAAATGCAGCTAAAGAATCATTTCGTAACTGACACTATTCAAAAGTTTTTAAATAATTATTTTTTGTTCTAATAAAAATATTGTTATGATTTCCTTGGAAATGAAAAAAGAATTGGGAAATAACATAGATATACTGACAATTTTAATTTTCATAATAATATTCAGAGTCGTAATATTCACAGTACTTTAAAAAATTCGAACAGTAATAATTGTGAATAAATGATTAATTTATGAAAACAAAAATATTACTTTGAAGAACGCATTAAAAACATTGTTTGTTGCTTTAATATCTCCTTTTCTCCTTTTTCCCCCTAGGGATTTGTTCAATCAACGGTTCGTGATGTTTTCTTCAAGAAACCTCTTGAAAAGGCGGACTTTAATGTTAATCCTCAGCTAGAGAAGCAGCTGCCCCTTGCTTTTATCGTGGAGGTGAAAAGCCAGGCTATGGAATGAAATAGGAAACCTGGAGATACATGTACATGTATATACGAATACTAGAACATTTAAACGAAAATCTCTTTTTATCTGAAAAGGGATTGTAGTTGATTAAAATTCGGATTTCAATCAAACACTGTTATACAAAAAAACAGAAGATTTTACCAAAAAAAAAAACAAAAAAAAATACAGAATCGTTCTGTAGATTGTAATAACATGAATTTTTCTGCAATTTAACAAAACAGGTGTATTTAAAAAAAAGGAAAAAAGGTTTTATTACAGGACATTTTTAAGGTTTCAGATCCTATATACCAATTTTCTGTAATTTTACTGTAAATTTTGTTAATAATTGTACAGTAAGATTACAAGTGTTCTAGAGACTCTGCTGCAGGAACTTTTCTGTTTTTAAGGAAAATTTTTCTAATAGTGCAGAGTTTTGAAAAATGTTTAAATTAATTTTTGCGATCTGTGTTCAAGAGTTTGATTCAGTATAATTCTGATACCTTGTAATGATTAATAAGAAAAAGGAAACTCTTACTTTTGTGTATAATATAAATTAGGTAAAGCCTTTAGTACAGTACATCCTTAAGTTGCCTTTACTTGGTCAGATATAATTGTAAATATATTTTTTTTGTATTTTTGGGGTAAAACATGAATAGTTACATTGAATGTAATATTCAAAAGGTAGTAGTTTAATAAATAAACTTTATAGGTATTTTAATTTAGACATTACAAGCATCAATTTCATACATTTAGCATATGTATAGTTATCTAATCATGTAGGTTATGGAAACATAAACGTATAAAAAAAATGTTTCAAGGAAAACATTGCATTATTTGGTGATAGGAGCTAACCTGATAATTTTTATTCAGTAAAAAAAAAACGCCATGCATGAAAATAAGCCATGATACAATTAAGTATAGGTTTTCCCGGTCAATTTCATTGTTTTGTCAATCAGTTGCATATTAGAGATATTCATTTTCGGAAAAAACGCTGATGCATCGAATTGTTGCCTGTCAAAATCGTATTCAATCATTAAAATTAACGATTGTTGTGATTGATTTCGTATTTACGCATTCTACTTCCCATAATAAGCATATGCATTTGGCAATAACTATTCAATTTCGTCTTTATCCCGTCGACATTTCATTCCGTATAATCAAATTCGCACTAATTTGAATGCACAAAGAATGAAATTAAATGACTATATCCGAATTTGAACTTTGAAACCATTAATTCGTGTGCCTAAAAGCGAATTTGAGAGCATGAACACGAAATTGTTTGACTAAAGTCAGTCTGTCGCATCAAACACACGAATTTGAATACACATTAAATGAAAACGGATTATAAATGAATGAAATTGGCCGGGAAAACCTATACTATAAAACATGAAAGTTATCATATATACGGTACCCTCAGAAAACTCAATTCACAGAAAAAGCTCTGCGGTGCTTACAGCGATTGTAATCCAAAAGGGTAGTTCGTGGGATGACTTGGCGTAGTTTGTCATACAGTGTTGATCCTATTTTTTAAAAAATCATTTCAACAAGTAAATGTTATATTTTTGTAATAGAAAAAGATATGTTTTTAAGATTATTTAATTGGTTATTGTGCTGTAAATACTTAACTTCGATACATAATGCATAAATAACTATACTTACTCAATATATTTCGCATAAATAACTATACTTACTCAATATATTTCTTCATTGAATTTACTTTTCCATTGGCCTGAAATAAATACTTACAGATAAAGTAAATAATAGAAAACAAAAATAATGTATTACAGGAGAAGAGATTAAGAGAGAGACAGACAGATCAAAAGAGAAAGAAGGAGAGAGAGAGAGAGATAGAGGGGGAGAGAGAGAGAGAGAGAGAGTGAGCGAAAGAAATGAAGAATAAATAGAGCGAGAGAAATGTACATGTAATATAGACCATTAGATTATGAGTTGCCCGAGGTATAACGACATATAAAATTACCAGACACATACTAAATATTCAGAACGAGAGGTGCGTCAAAACCGAAGTCTTTTAATTAAAAACAACCAAAAAACAAAACGGCAAAACTATGAGGTCTGTACGTAGAATAAGCATGTGGAGAGGTAAAGAAAGAGAGGGAGAAAAAAGATTGAGAAAAAAATTAGATTAAAAGAGGGAAAATGAAAAACAGAAGAATGTGTGTGTAAGTCTTTGGGGTCGATTATGTACTGAGCAAGTGCGAGAGAGAGAGAGAGAGAGAAGAGAAAGATATTTAAATTTGTAGTTGGTCATAAAATGATATTACTCTCCTTTTCGGTATTTTTTGTTTATAGAATTTTAGAATAAAATAGATAAAGATTTTTTAGTAAAAAAAATTCATTAAGGAACTGTAGAATTTCTCTCTGCAGAGGTTGAGAACTATGTCACACCCTTTTCTGCTCCCCATTTCTGTATTCTTCTAAGTTATTTTCTTCCAATAATGTCGGTCTATATCATTCCAAGTTAACAAATAAGGCCAAGCAATGATTTAGTTTATATAAACATTTGTTCTTGAACTATTTGCATTGCGTGTATTATTGTTAGTATAGTTAACCAAAATTGGCCGACATAATGGTATACAGTATCTTAATTCATATAGATAAAGTATAAGGGGGTGAGGCATGTGTGGATTTAGCATTTTTTTCAGGATAGTTTTTATGACTATCATTGCAATCAATAACTTTTATTTAGCTTGACATCATATGATAACGTTTAAATAATCATATTTAAAATTTAGACTGTTGCAGATGTAGAAAGATTGCCCGAGTATTTAGTAGGTGCGAATCTAAACCGAATTCTTCAAGAAGATTTTTTTAGAAGTTAATTCGTCATATAGAGTCAGCTGTTATTTGGAATCGGTAAGGCATATCTGCAAAGTGAAATATTCATGTATATAAATGTTTTCAAATATCATAAAATAACGTGTTGTGGTCTTTCAAAAATTTATCACATGAGTCATTTGAAATACGATACAGAACTATAAATATATTTCTAGTACTCTTTTTCGCGCTTCTTAAACAGGCGTGGTTTTCCCCACTTTGCTCTTTATAAATCGTGGCTGGTGTACTAAATATACCAGTTCTGTATCAATAAAACTTCGCGTCATTGTTAAAAAATAACACATGTCCTGTAACAAATACCTCCCTCTGACCACAAAAGAAAAAATACACTTTGTTTTTGGAACCTTGACTGAACTTGAATAGCAGCATTTTTCTTTCTTCAAAGATTTCATTGGGCGGGAATATATTTGCATCAGTTTGGGAAGAGGCTTTTGTGTTGAGGTATTATGACCTAATTTCGCCATGCTGTGATATAATTGAGGATAACGATTTTAAAACCAAAGCATAGTTTTTGCTTTCCCAAAACATGACAAGAAATTGTACACCTGTGTGCATCATTTCCGAATTTCTTTCCGTATCAGCCTCTGTTAAGCCCTACCTCGATGTTTAACACGTGTCAGGCTTTTATTATTATTTACTTGGCTCCTCCCCTTTAGAATCAATAATTTATAATGGATTTTCATTGGAGAGAGAGAGACTAACATATATCTAAAAAATTTGGGGAAAAAGGAGCAGTATTTGAAGTGAGCATATTATATTGAAATTCAGACAACCGTCAAACATTTACTCAAGACTTTTGTACATTATGCCACATCGAGGAGGGCGTATCTGTTATTGAAATTTTATTACTTATTATCACACTTAATATCCCATGAGAATTCATTATTATGGAGTTAAATCTTGATTTCCATGTAAAGCATATACAATAACAATATAACAATAGCAATACAAAATGAAACATGTAGAAAAGAGATGGCCCAGGACGTTGATATTACTCAGGCAGGACCTAACATATAAACATATATACAAATACATCAAATTAAAGGGGCAACACGCATTTTTCTTATAATCATGAGACTGAGACTGCGCAGGTCTTGGATTCAAACCTGTAGAAACAAGATGAAAGCTTTATAACGATTGGCCGTTTTGAACAATATTTTTTTTTTATTTAGGTTTGAAGTTGCCATAGACAAACAAAAATTGTATGAATAAACACTCCCTCGCCCCCCCCCCCCACTACGGCAAATTTGAATAAACCAAAAATTTTTACCAAAAGCTGAAAATCATCAAAGCTGACCCCTTTTAAAATCCTGTATCCCCTTTTGGATTTAGAACAATGTTATACTTCATAAAATATCTTTCATACACTCGGACTGATTAATCGGACAGTGTGATTCCGCGTCATTTTCCCCTAACAAATGACGTGGATATTTTGCAACTTTTCAAGGGAGATGTTCAGTTTGGTATTCTATAGAAAGAGAGAGAGAGAGAGAGAGAGAGAGAGAGAGAGAGAGAGAGAGAGAGGAATAGATAGATAGCATTTCATACCGCGATTGCAGTCAAGGTTGTAATCTTAGACCTCCACACAATTTTAGTTGTCTCACAAGAACGTTCTGGACTACAATAACATCGTATTGTTCAAAAGTGACAGATGCAGTTCACCATTATTGGTAGCTTTCTCTTTCAATTATGAAACACGCATTTTCAATAAAAACTGCGCATTGTACATTGGAAAATTACGCAGATTCCTTAATACAAAACCAACACCAAAACAGAAAAAACCCAAACCCCCAAAACAATACAAAAAACATTAATCAAAATGGCTAGGGATAATAGTCCAGGCTAGAGACCATGTAACCTTGTTTTTTGATATATACAATGTTTTTTAATGGTTCTTTGTCAATTCGAGGGTGCTGAATCCAAATCCGATGGGTGCCAGACGCGAAACCTTGAGCATTTTTCACAAATCGCGAAAATTCAAAATGGCCGCCAAAATATGAAAATTAGTATTCCAAGGTTGTTTTGGTGATTTCTTGTCAATTTGAGGGTGCTGATTCCAAATCCAATGAGTGCCAGTCGCGAAACCTCGTGGATCTTACGCAAATCGCTAAAATTCAAAATGGCTGCCAAAATGGCTGCCAAAACTGGAAATCAGTATTCCAAGGGTATTCCTGAGATTGTTTTGGTGGTTTCTTATCGATTCGGGGATGCTGATTCCAAATTCGATGAGTGCCAGCCACGGAACCCAACAGATTTTATGCAAATCGCTAAAATTCAAAATGGCTGCCAAAATGGCCGCCAAAACTGGAAATGAGTATTCGAAGGGTATTTTGGGGGTTGTTTTGGTGGTTTCTTATCAATTCGAGGGTGCTGATTCCAAATTCGATGAGTGCCAGCATGAAACCCAACAGATTTTACGCAAATCGCTAAAATTCAAAATGGCTGCCAAAATGGGCGCCCAATTGACAGTGCGTGTTCTATGGCAATATTTCAAAGTGTTTTGGTGGTTTCTTGCCAATTCGAAGGCGCTGATTCCAAATTCGATGAGTACCAGCCACAAAAACCTACATGATTTTTGTAAACCGCTAAAATTGTCTGCCTAAAAATAAAAATGTGTATTATTTCAGAGGTTGCCTTAATGGTTTCTTGTCAATTTGAGGGTCCTGATCCCAAATCCGATGAGTGACCACCGTGAAACTTCTCTAAAATCCAAAACGGCCGCCAAGTGAAATGAAAAAGCACATTTTATTGTTATCTAAGTTTATTATTATTTTTTTTTTTTCAATTGAGAATACTGATTTAAAATCTGATGAGTTAGAGGCACATAAACCTAAAAGCATTTAGCGCAAATCGTCAGTATTCGCTGCCATCAGCCACACGTTAAAACATTTTCTATGTGTATATCCGAGGTTATTTTATAGCTTCTTGGCTAGTTCATGGCTCTGATTCCAAATTCGTACCTTTCAGGGAAACCTTGAATTTTTTTAACGCAAATGACATGAGCAGTTGAAAACGGCCGACAGTCATGAAAAAGGCTTACTAATTCCAAATGAAAGCAAATTCGTGAAAATGCCTAGTTCTTGTCAATTTAAGGGTAGGCCCTAGGCCTACTCATTCAATATTACGTGAGTCCTAGAAATAGAACATTTACCAGTTTCCTGATAGCAAAATGAGTCATATGATTAAGTATTTTTTTCCCCCCACATTGTATATTGCATGTTTTGTAAGACATGCAAAAGTATATTCATGTCTCACGTCACAATTACAGGCATGATGCAATTTTTTTATAAATTAAAGACTGGGTTTGTGAGTGATCCTGACATCAAAAAAAAATTCTTGGAGTTTTTTTCCCCCGACAGAATAGAGGCTGTAAATGAAATACTAGATTTCCCTTATTAACCCGTTCATGGTTTATTGAACATCAGGAGACACTTAACATAAACTAAATGATCGAACACGACTAAATAACATAATTGTTCTGACTAGATGCACGATATAGGCGTACATCTTATACATGTCAGTGGCGGATCCAAGGGGGAGGGGGGCGGAGGGTGGGGGCACACCGTAAGATCGGAAGAATAATATAAAAATGCATTCCTTTTGTACACGAACCTTTGTTTATTTTGTCAACGCTCCCCGTAAGATTTGACTTTATCCTACCCCTATAGGTAATGATGACTTTCTTGAAGGCCGAATGCCAAAAAAGGAATTAACAACTGAGAGAATGATTTTGATAAGGAAAAGAATCATGTTTGGAGAGCATTTTCTTATGGTGGTGGGGGAGCCTCAATGGTGCAATGCTGGTAGCACGGTTAGCTTAGAACCGTATGACAGTAAACGGCCAAAAGAGTCTCATAACTTATTATTGGCAATGTACGTAGCCATATAATAGATATATCGTGACTTGGTCGCCAGTTCTTTCAACTTTTCTTTCTCTCCTTTCTGTTCTTTCTCTTCTGTCCTGTGTATTTTTGTAGTTGGTACTTATCGGATTTGGAATCAGCGCTTCAAATTGGCAAGAAACCACCAAAAACCTTGAAATATACCCATAGAACGCATTTTAAATTGGGCGCCCATTCTGGCAGCCATTTTGAATTTTAGCGATTTGCATAAAATCTGTCGGGTTTCGCGGTTGGCACTCATCGAATTTGGAATCAGCACCCTCGAATTGATAAGAAACCACCAAAACAGCCCCCAAAATACCCTTCGAATACTCATTTCCAGTTTTGGCGGCCATTTTGGCAGCCATTTTGAATTTTTGCGATTTGCGTAAAATCTGTTGGGTTTCACGGATGGCACTCATCGAATTTGGAATCAGCACCCTCGAATTGATAAGAAACCACCAAAACAACCCCCAAAATACCCTTGGAATACTGATTTCCAGTTTTGGCGGCCATTTTGGCAGCCATTTTGAATTTTAGCGATTTGCGTAACATCCACGAAGTTTCACGGCTAGCACTCAGCGGATTTGGAATCAGCACCCTCGAATTGACAACAAACCACCAAAACAACCTTGGAATACTCATTTTCATATTTTGGCGGCCATTTTGGCGGCCATTTTGAATTTTCGCGATTTGTGAAAAATGCTCAAGGTTTCGCATCTGGCACCCATCGGATTTGGAATCAGCACCCTCGAATTGACAAAGAACCATAAAAAAACATTGTATATATCAAAAAACAAGGTTCGAATATTTTCCTATGGGGCCTAGCCTGGACTATAAGGGTAATGGGATAATTGGGAACAAAGTACCAATGTTAGTTTTATTAATTGATTAAACAAAAATCCGACGATCTGTTTTCTTTTAAACAAAACAAGCTATTTGCTTTGATCTTGATTTATACGTTTAAAAAGGAAGAGGCTGAGGTTCAAGTGAAAAATATGGAGTATAATATGTGACGTCAGTTTCGAGGAGCAATCTTCACGCTATATGAATTGGCAATTTCCAACTATGTTTATATAACAGCCCGTTGTCACGCACAAATAATAGCTGTCAACTCCTCCCATTCTTAATCAAAATACAAATATATCTATAACTATTCGAAGCAACGATACAAAAGAGAAAATGCAAATGGGAAGCGAGAGAGAGAGAGAGAGAGAGAGAGAGAGAGAGAGAGAGAGAGAGCGAGAGAGGGGAATGGAGAGAGTATGGGTGAAAGGAAAAGAGAGACGGACCGAATTTAGTAGATTTTCTCAAAATGCAGTTACGCATAAAACACAACGTCTCATCAAACACTACACGCTTTCCTAAACATGGAGTAAACGGAATATCGCATGACCCAGTGTATCATATCGTCTCCTTCAAGCTCTCAATAACATATATTTGTGCCCAGTCGATATTGCTAAGACTATTATTTAAAAGTCCAGATTTCTGCTATGTCTATTTTACGGGATTAACTTTTTGGAGACGGTTTACAGAGTGGGGCAATATTTAGAGAGAAGTGTTGCAAAAATACAGGATAGTGGTCAGATATGTCCGAAAACAATAATACTGGAAGTCTAGGCAGGGGACTGCATGTTGGAAAAGATAATATCGATAAGTGTGGCAGAGTGATCAGACACTCTAGCTAGGTTTTGTATGATAGGTAAAAAGAGAAAGATAAAAATAATTCCATAAACTCTGGGCACTTGGATGGAGTAAGTTTAAGTTAAGTCTCCCATGAATAAAAGAAATTTATTTTGCATTTTTTCGGTTTATTGTAGAATGTTTTGCAATTCAGTAAGAGAAACTCATCTTGAGAGATTGGGGAGGACGTAAACCAACACCTATTATCTTTTTGTTCCAGACTGAGTAAATATTTCAATGAAAATTGATTCAGAGAATTTGACATTTTTGTTAATCATTTAAAAGTGAATATTCAAATCTTGTCGGGAGATAAATAGCAACGCCACCCCCTTGTCTATTCTGTCTGTTTTGTGTGATTAAGTTGTAATGGTTTCATGTTAAGAAAAGAAGTTGGGCTTTCATTTATCCAGGTCTCGGTGAGTCCGATTACTGGGTTATTATTTTGATTGGTTGTGATCCACTAA
>CALNVZ010003430.1:28329301-28365487 GCA_940671915.1 Paracentrotus lividus | reverse complement strand
AAGCAATTATGAACCAGGAGAGGCGTTTACTCCAGGAAACACACAGGTTGTATACGTTACAACAGACGGCCAAGGACAAAGCACGTATTGTGTATTCAGTGTTGAAGTGTCACCAACAGGTTAGATAATCTCATACTTGAAATTATATGTGCCTCATTTTCTCACTTAGAATAATTTGTACTTAGTTTATTTCAACAGCAATAATGATGCAATCCCAATGAATATGAATTTGTTTATACATGACGACAAATATATTAACATCTTGTTAAAGGAAATTGCAGAAGATTTGAGTAATTGGTAGTGGATAACACTTTACTGTTGAAAGTTAAATATGACCATATTTATGAGTCAAAAGACAATTACTATCTTGATACAACTGATAAGTAATTTCTTCTCATTGTCCATGGTATACAGCTGACATCTCGTCACCTGTCTTCATGAACTGCCCTGCAACTGTATCAGTAGCCTTAGCCATCGGGGAGGACAATGCTACAGCCATGTGGACACCACCTACTGCCACTGATACGGATGGTGCAGTCACCGTGGAATCCACAAAGTCTCCAGGAGATACGTTTAGTATTGGCATCACACTTGTGATCTATACTGCGACCGATGAAGTTGGGCTCCAAGCAACGTGCGCTTTCAATGTCATCTTAGAAGCTACTGGTTAGTACTGGTATCAATAAATTTCGATATATAAATGATTTACTCTTATGCATACATGTATCCTGGGTAGCTTCTTCTATTCTTAGCAACTGCTCTCTAAACAATTTTTTTTCATGACGAGATTTGAACCTACAACGAAACCAACAGGTATCGAGTCATGAGTGAGGCAGGAACAGAATACAATAATGGTTTGGTGACCCTGGAGAAAGCGGACCTTACGGCATTAAAAAAATGGAGATCTTTTATTTAATCATACATTTTTCAGATTTTGATTAATATGAATATGTATTCGTAATTAAGTTATCTCACATCTCAAATATATTAGCCTCTTTTGGTAGTGCCTATACTCTTACCAATTCATGCTTTGCTTTCGTCCACCCTCAGAGGATCGCATTCCACCTGTAATATCAAATTGTCCATTCGCCGTGGTAGCTGAGAGTGGTGATATACTGCAATGGGTCCTTCCAACTGCCGTTGATAATGGAGTGAATGTACCTGTCACTAGTGGACCACAGATAGGTCCGGGTGTCCGACTGGCGGATGGAATATTCGGGCCATTTTTATATACCTTCGTTGACTTAGCTGGGAATGAAGCCATATGTGAAATGAACATTTTCGTCTCAGGTATATAACATTTGTTTCATTATGTGATTAATCACAATGTCGTTAACGGTTAGAGCAATACATTTTGTTTAACGTTAAAGGTAAAAATAACTCAAGTCGGTTGAGGTTTAGTTTTATTATTAAATACAGGCCGATTAAGCGTGATTTTAGAAACTATACTTTTAAGAATCATAGATAAGATTTTAAGTATGAGGCAGAAATAGAATACATTGAGCCAATTATTACTTATATCATAAAGCTTTCTAAGATGCATAAGAAATTATCATAAATATCAAAGAATTCTATAATTGGAAAAAATTAATGTAAAATTTTGGTGATCAATATCATATTACTTGAAACCTGTTGCTGACACAATTGATTGAAATTACTTACAACAGATCGTAGTGATACCGTGCCTCCCACATTAACGTCCTGTGACACCAGTGATGTCATCGCTGTCGCTGATCCGGGAGCGTTCACCGCAACGGTGACATGGACACCACCTACCGCAACGGATGACAGGATATTGCAATTTAATGTTATTATAACAGCCACTAACAGTCCTGGAGATTCCTTCGGAGTCGGCCGAACACCAGTGACATACGTTTTTATAGACGAGCAGGGAAACTCTGTGAAATGTGAATTTGATGTTCTCGTAGTTCCAGATCCGAGCACTAGTAAGTATTAAACGCTCCACATTTTATTGTCCGAAACAAAGGTGAGAGAAAAATCTTTCTGCCCCTTTTTTTTTGTGGGCCCGGCAGGCGCTGAGCAGCGCCATATGGTATGAGAGTGTGGCCACGTTTAAGGACATTGCTTCGGAGAAAGAAGAAATTACTTTTCAGAGAGCAGACACCATACCAAACTCCGCTGTTCGGACTCTTGTCATTTTGTTTGACTGGCAGTGAATTACCCCCACGCATCCACTCACAACATAACACCCAGCCAAAAGTTGTGTCGGTTACGTTTAATATAGTTGTCCTGGGTAAAATGAATGTCGATAAGAGTATTAGAACATCATTTCGTTTGTAAAATGAGCGGAATCAAGAATTTGAAGCATGTGTGTTCACTTGCCCAAAATTTAGACTGTCGTTTTATAACTTCGTTAGCAGTACTAGTATGTTTGCCATATCCCCAAATTAATATGCACCTTTCTTTCCATTCGTTTTTTAGATGACGTCGCCCCGCCTGAGTTCTCTGGATGTCCATCTAATGTGGTGCTCTCGGCACCCTTTGGTGCCACCTCTACCGTTGTGACATGGACAGTACCGACCGCGAGTGATACTGAAGGACAAACGACAATTACCTCTCCAAGGAACCCCGGAGAAAACTTTCCAGTCGGAGTGACAACCATCACTTACACAGCTATAGACATGACGGGACTACAGGCGCTGTGTACATTCAACCTTATTGCTCGTGCAGGAGTGGGTAAGTTCCTTTTCAATACGCCGGTCAAGCGCAAGTTCAAGTAGACGTTCAGTTTCATTTTGATAATTCTGTAGCAGAGATCTGAAAGTAGCTTTTGCTATTGTGCTAATGTTTATCATTTCATTTTATTTGCAGGCCGAATGGATGTTGTAGGTAAGATTTGGTAATTTGTTTAACCTGAACTGTCCAATTAAAAGAACCACAAACAATAACTTAAAACCTTATTGGGACTTCTGAACTAACCACATTTCCATAGATCTAACGACTCGTCATAAAATTCCATTTTCCTTCAACAGTGGATAACATAAACCCAGTCTTGACATGCCCGCAATTCATCTTTCAACAAGTCGAACTTGGAACGCCCACTGTGGAAGTTGCCTTTGACGATCCAGTTATCATGGATGAATCCAACACTGCCATGTTGTCATCGCGTACCCACGTATCTCCGTTTAACTTCAGCGTGGAAACACAGACAGAGGTTATCTTCATGGCCCGCGATCAGAGCGGGAACGTTGGGTCTTGCTCATTTCAGGTTTTCTTTTCGCAAGGTAGCTATTACACCGAATAATTGTTACCGTATAATATATATTTATGATATAAGTTTTGTACAAGCAAAAGAGAAAAGAAAAAAAATAATAGATTTAAAACCCTTTAAATGCTTTACTAATAAAGAGGTGCATGTAATAAAAATGGAACTATTCAAATTAAGTTTTGACATATTCAGTTACGATTTCATTTTACCTAATGCATTAAGAGAAATCGTATATAGATCATAAAATTAACAATGTTATAAGTATGTTTCGCTATTTCTTTCCGGTTTTCACTGAAAGGTTTATCGGTTCTGGAGAACAATAAAACCGACATTTAACACGTGCTTCATTGTTGTTTCCTTGCAGTTGACACCACACCACCAGTCGTAACATGTCCAGAACCACTCAATCTTACGGTCGAACTTGGAGAGCTTTTCCTAAATGTGTCCTTTCCGAATGCCAACGTAACGGATCTTGGTCAAGTTAGTCTTATCAACCAGAGTCATATGTCGGGAGATTTGTTTCCTGTCGGAGTAACAACAAACGTGTTAATTATTTACCAAGACGACAGCTCTAATATTGGGGAATGCAGCTTCACAATTACCGTTAATGCTGGTATGAATATTAATAAAGTGTAATTCATTTATTTTTATACTAACATTAATCTGATTGCGATTATGATGAAAAATTAAATTTGGCAATTCAACTTAAAAGCGGCATGACGATAAAAGAAAACTAAATCTAACCCAACTCATTCAAAATACAAAAGGACCTGTACTAAAATATCTGGTTTTCCGTCATATTCGTTGATGATTAATTAGCGTAACGTATTGCATGTTCCAAAGAAATTGTTGCTTTATAAAGAGAAAATTGCATAACATTGTTGTTGTCATTTATACGCAGTCGATACTACACCACCGAACGTGACATGCCCAATCACTGTTTTCGAGACGGTAGAACTCGGTCTAAACAGCACATCATTAACTTTCCCTAATGATACGACTTCTGCAACTGATATATCGGGCATGCCAACTCTTCTGAGCATCACACCACCGTCTGGATCTATGTTCCCGATCGGAATTACCCTCATCACTGTCGTGTACACAGACTCGAGCAATAACCAAGGCAGCTGCATGTTTAATGTGAACGTTACAGCACGTGAGTATAACATTAATCTTGGTCAATAGGGCATGTAATGTATGCAGTGCGTCCAAGAAAAAGTATACCCAACTTTGAGAGCCTCATATTAAAACATTCTAGCTTGTGTGACCTTGAAATATATGTCATGATGAAGAGCAACTCATTTTCTTTTCAATGATACCAAACTTATACCTGTGTTGTGACGGATGACTAAGCAGTTGGGCTTTAAAAAACAAGCGTAAAAAGTGCCCTGTCCCAAGTTTGAGCAAAAGCAGCCATGACAGTATCGGTATGATTTTGGTATCATTAGATAGAATATGAGTTAATCTTTGTCATGAATTTAAAATTAATTACACGTAAGTTATACAATTTTAATATAAGGCTCTCAAAGTTGGGTATACTTTTGTCTGGGACGCACTGTATATCATGAGTAGATGTAGAGTCATTCTTCCGTCATTTAACTAGTCTTCGACAGTTCATTCTCGTGTACGGTAATTATTTGGGACAAATTGTTGATACACGATTGAGCTTATAATTATGTAAGGCAATTCTGTAGTAAAAAAATTATCAATGGGCCGTAAAAAAATCTTACATTCGTCTCCAATTCAGAATGTTCATATTTTTTTCATTAAAAATGTTTTCAATAGACGAATTGGCTTTGAAATGTAGGACTATTCTACTTTATTTTATTTCAAACCTTTTGCAGAGGATACCATACCACCTACGCTTGTATGTCCTGGACCATTTTTCGAAATTATTGAGCTTGGCCAAAGTCCATTCAATGTGACTTTTGACGATCCCATCATTTCTGATGCCTCCAGCACGGGAATGGTTGTCTCACAGACTCATAACTCTGGAGATCTCTTCCCAGCCGGTGTGACTAGGGTCAACTTCACTGCCAGCGACCAGGCTGGAAATGAGAATTCGTGCTCCTTCACCATCTTCATCAGTGAAGGTATAGATATATCAATGATTCAATACATATTTCTGAAGTACGCTTTCTGTTGCGATAGCACCAACTGCTACATGTACATTACTGCTTGAAAAATCTTAAAAATATACATATTTACCGATGTGTTGGCCCATCCGCGTCATCATCAGTAGGTCGTGGGTTCGAACCCAGGCCGCGTCATACCAACAGACGTTAAAAGATGGGAATTGCTGTTACTCTGGGGATTAAGCAACGACGATCTGGCTCTGCTCAGTGGATGCCGGGGCCATGGACAACTTGGCAAAAAGAATGTCCTTTTTGGACAATAAAGTTTGGAACTTTATACAATGAAATATATGCACCTAACATCCATTAATATGATGTAACTATTAATTCAAAAGCTTTGCAGACAGAATGATTTCATGGAATAATGAATAGGCCTTTAATAAAGGAAATACTTCCAAACGGTGTAAGATTAATAGGCCATTAATCCCCCGGGCAATTCGGGTATTTTTTCCTGTAGACTGCAGCAAATTGCGTTCAGAAAAAAAAAACGCAATAGATAAAAGCTTTCTTAATAAAGAAAGAAAAAAAGAAAAGAAAAAAAAAAACAAAAAAAAAACAAAAAAAAACGGGAAATCATATAACGTATTGTGCCAATTAGTATTAGTTTTGACTCCAAATGTATGTTTTCTATTTCATATAACGCCCAACAGTCGATTCAACAAACCCAGTACTCACCTGCCCGGCTAACATCACAGGCCTCACAGCCGAATTGGGATTAGCAACACTCCCCGTCTCTTTTGGCAACCCTACAATCATGGACGACTCCAATACCGCAGAGATTATATCCTCAAGCCACATGTCTCCAGGACCGTTCCCTGTAGGAGAAACAATCGAAGTAACTTTCACCGCAAGAGACCAGAGTGGGAATGAAGGCTCCTGCTCATTCACCATCGCTGTAAATGCAGGTGAAATATATGCAAATAAAATTTTTAAATAGTGGCAATATACTATTTAGCCATGTAGAAAGGTTATTCTTTACCTTTATAATGCTGGTTTTTAATCATGTTAATAGAGAGTTCAAACTCCCGCTAAAGAGAGGGGGGAAATAGACTCATTATCAAAAGAATCTAAACTTTCTGAGGATGAATGTCCTCCCTCAAACTATTATGAAATTATCAAAAATAGTGAAATTTTTTTCTCGTTGAAAATGAAAAATGAAGACCAAAATAATTTTTCCTTGTTAAAAGCTGTAACTTAAAATTTTGTATACACTTTGCATTAAAGTGAACGTGCATTTAGTCTTTGTGTAATTTATTTAGATTCAAGCATTGATACTCTATGGAAAAGTTCCCAAAAATGATTAGTGCACAAAAACAAGTTCCCAATAGGGACACATTGGCCATTCACTTAATATTTTCCGTGTGTTGCCTTTTATTTTATCGTTGTGTATTAAAAAAAAAACTCTTTAACTTTGTTGTTCAATAGATACCTTGTGTGAAAATATCGCGTGAAATAATAATAAAATTACTCACTTTTAATATTTTACACCCGTAGTTGACACCACAGATCCAGTGCTGACCTGCCCTGCAGATATGGACAGAACGGTTGAGCTAGGACCAGCAAATGTCTCTGTTTCCTTCTCCGATCCCATTGTCTTTGACTTCTCCAATACGTCTCTATCATCAAGTCACCCTTCCCCTGGACCTTTCCCTGTTGATACAACAACTGATGTTATTTTCACGGCAACAGATCTTAGCGGCAATGATGGCACATGCTCATTTAGAATTTCCATCATCACAGGTAAGCTGTACATAAAACATTCCAACCGACAATTCGATAATCCTGGGTCATGTGTTCTCATTGTTATGATATATATTTTCATAGCAGAATATTTCGTTTTAACTTACAAGTTCATTCACTATACTATATACAGTATATATATATATATATATATATATATATATATATATATATATATATATACACTGTCCGTCATAAAGGTGGAATATTATTTTGCCGCTATAGCGACATTATTTTGCTCTGACTTTAATTTCTTGAATATGTTTGTCCCTGCTTTTACTTTTTGGGATCCTGGCTATATCTTGGACATTCTCCCAACCCTTCCTGGACCTTTTTCCAAAAAAGTTTTGTCAACCCCCGTGATGCCCATTTTTGTCATTTTTTCTCATTTTGGGGCCCCTTTTTGTTTTCCCGCCGATCAAGCCCCCCTCAGTCCTACCCCCAGGAAACACGACTGAGGTGTACTGTTTATATTGTTCTTTTAGTTAAATCTATATTTCTGGGGACAGGCTAAGGTCTCTTGTCTAGGGAGGGTTGAAGTAAAAAACGAGATTGGTGAAAATTCGGAATATTTCATTCCATCTTTATGCTGAAAACAAAAGAAATTAAAAACCACCTTTAACCCTTAAATATCATCATTTCCCCTTAATTTTGTGTGTAGCCTTGATGACAAGGCGTTGAGTAGTCATTATTGATAATATTTTAGTTTGATTTATGTTTGGTTGAGATTTTACAATACAATTTAGGAAAGATAAAATTTTCATGGTGTAAAAATGAATAAAATGAATGTTGAACCCCAATCAAAATAAATTTTCACCCTTCCCCTAGACAAAAGAGTCGAGCTTGTAACCATAAATCTAGATTTAATTTAAAGAACAATAACAAATCTCCACCTCAGACGTGTTTCCTTGGGGTAGGACTGAGGGGCCTTGATGGGTCGCGTGGACAAAAAAGGGCCCCCAAAATAAGAAAAAATGACGAAAATGGCCATCTTCTGGGGGTGACAAACTTTTTTGAAGAAAAATCCCCGGGAAGGGTAGAGGGAACGTCCAAAGATATACCCAGGATCCCAGAAAGTGAAAGGCGGTGGACAAAACACATTTAAGAAATTAATAACGGAGCAACATAATGTTGCTTGAGCCAGAAAAAAATATTCCACCTTTATGACGAACAGTGTATATATATATTTATATATATATATATATATATAAGTTACGAGAATGTGAATGAAGGTGGTTTAACCATCTTTTTCCAATGTAAAAGGCCTTTTGAATGGCATTTGAAATTTTAAAGCACTTTCAAAATTTGATAATTTCCGAAAAAAAAAAGCATTTTGAATACAAACAAATACACACTTCATGTCAGAAAAAATATGATGAAAAGGTGAAAAAAGGTAAAAGAGATTAACGTTAACAAGTATAAATGCATGATAATTTTACATTACACGTACAACTTGTAATTTTACACATCTCTCAGTGCTTTGGTGAATAATCTTATTATTCCACAGTTGACACGACGCCTCCAACAGTTACATGTCCAGCCGACATCTCACGAATAGTAGAGACTCCTCAGTCTTTGTCAGTTATATTCGACAATGCTACAGCCACTGATCTTTCTGGTACAACCGTGCTCGTTTCTCAGACGCATCAATCCGGTAGCATGTTTACCTTTGGTGTGACAATGGTCAGGTTTACCTTTGAAGATCTCTCGGGCAACAGCGATTTTTGTGAATTCTCGATAACTATTGGTAAGTGTTTATGAAACGATTGAGTTTATTATGGATTATTTAACACTTGATTTGGTTTAAAAAAAAAAAAAGCATTTGTAATCATGTACAAAGAAAAATTATTATTTAAAACTATGAATGGAAATTAACTTACACAGAAAAAAATTATTGGATGTATACTTGTAGTGGAAAAAAGGAGGAGATAAAAGAATGCCTTTCATTATGAATGACGTAATTAAAATGAAGGTCGGAAGAAGAACAGATAAAGCCTTAGCATTTATGTTTGCGAAAAAATATATATATAATTTTTTTAAAATAACAGTAACATAATTATGTTTGCAACCTTTTTAACGGATTCATTCCTACAGAAACACAAAATAGTTGACGTGACTGGTGAAGCCACAAATGTAAATTAACAAAAAACATATTATTGTGGCTTCAAATTATTTAAATTTGCAGATACGGATCAATGTCTAAGCTCTCCTTGTATTAACGGTACCTGTATGGACAACGTCAACAGTTTTGATTGTATATGCGATCCGGGTTTTGACGGACTTCTTTGTGACACCGGTAAGTTTCATTGGATTCTATTCAGTACAATGATTAAATTGGCTTCAATTTTGGACATGTCTTTTTCCTCGTTGTACATGCATTTGTTTGTCTAGAGGCCTGGGGGACATTTCATCAAAGGACTTGTCGGACGTTTGATTCGACAAACTGTTATAAGCTTTTGAAACGCTTGCATCTGATTGGCTGAGAGCAAATTTGTCGGATAAAATGTCCGACAAGTCCTTTGATGAAATGCCCCCCAGATGATTGTCCGATGGCCAAAAGCTTGCAAAAATTAAGGATGTAAAGTTTGATTGCCATGTCTGACCCATATATTATTAAAACTGAATTGAATATGGTACAGTGGTAATAGATAAACTAGTGACTTTCAAATGAAATTGAAAATACGCTTCAAAGAAAATAAATACTGATAATTTGGATAAATATCGTAATGGTTAATGTAAAATCCTTCGATTTTTAAAATCATTAAAGAACTTCATTATCAGTGAGTTCAAATACTGAAATGTGTAATGAATGAATTTGACTTAAAGCTCATGTATAGTTTTGGGAGAACATTTTTTTTTTTTTACTTCCATAGCAGAATAATATGAATTAATACCTCAAATAACCTCTGTGTTCAAAATTATTTGTTATAAAATCCACTCTAAGACCTGAATTTAGCAACAAAACTGTGTAAATCGATTTGTTTCTGGGCCGTGCCTAAACAGGATCACACTGCGGAGAGTGCAATGTGCAGTGGTTTGTGTGCAAAGTATATGCTATTGATACACAGACTGATACACACAGAATGCCCACATGCCATACCAGTCAGCAGTGGTGTGGCATGCCCAGAGTTCTGGGGTGAGAGTGAAGGAAGTATGGCCTCATTTTGATGAATATCTCCCCATGTTTATGCTAACTATAACATATCATGAAAAGACATGCATGGCACATGGTTATATTACTTGCCCATGTATTGATATGTTATTGGGACAATATTAGGACAAGTTGAGTAAGTTTTTGAAAAATGCAATTTTCTCTACAACAACTATACTTGGGCTTTAATATGATTTTATATCAACAATAGTTGATAAAGTGTAAGAATAATTATTGAAAACCCATGGTTCACTGAATGCAAGTCTGAAACTTAATTTGTGATCCCTTTTCTTCCCAGCCGACACCACACCCCCTGTCGTTACTTGCCCTGCTAGTATCGACCTGACTGTAGAGGTAGACCAGCCAGGACCCTTTGAGGTAACATTCGAAAACGCCACAGCTATGGATACATCGGGTGTGGTCATTCTTGTCAGAAGGTCACATGACTCGGGTAGCGATTTCCCTATTGGACAGACAGTGGTGACGTTTGTCTTTGAAGATGGCACTGGCAACAGCAACAATTGCAGCTTTTTGATCTCAATCACTGCCGGTACGATTTGATCCTAGTTCGTTTCGGATTAGCTTTATTCATTCAAACATTGTTCATTATATAAAAAAGCCCCTTAATGTTTATGTTAATCCCATTCGCTAGTCATCTTTTATAACTTAATACAACTGGTGAAAACAACTCATTACGACACTAATTATTCAAAACGGTATCGCAAGCGCATCTATAGCGAGGTTTGAATTCGCACCTGCGAACATATCTTGTGCGCTCTAAAGAAAAGGGAACAAAAGGGGTCGCTGTGACATGAGGCTCTAAATTGATTAGCTAAGGGATTTGACTTATTTGTAGAATCATTCATGCTTTTATAAAACTTTGTTTCACTTCACAATCCGACTTTTCTTTCGTCTTCATAATAGTTGATGATACCCCTCCAACACTTACCTGTCCCGCTGATATGGCAGTAACAGTTGAACCCGGAGTCCCTGGAAGGACGGTGACTTTCGATCTTGCAACTGCTACCGACAACTCTGGAACAGCTATCTTGGTCACCTTTAGCCCGCCCTCTGGATCCCTGTTTTCTTTGGGTTCAAACTCCGTCATCTTCATCTTTGCAGATCAGGCAGGGAATCAGGATACTTGTTTCTTCCTTATCAACGTCACAGAAGGTAACGAAACTGGTTCTGGTGACTGAGGCAATAGTATTAATCATGTAAAGCCTTTGATCAGTTAATAGGGATTAAGTTAATTTGAGGGTAGTACACAATGTGATAGTATAAAAAATTACCGTCAGTAATTTTTCTTTAGGTTCATGAAAAAGTGCTAATTTAGCTAATTTTGTTTTATTTAAAATACAACAAAATATTTATATCATTCTTTTATATATTTTGAACTCGACTCAAGAATTACTCTTTAAATTTCTTGTAAATATTTGTTCTAATATGTAGCCGTAAATCTACCAACTTTTATTGTCTTATTTCCATTACCTTAAAACCTATTTCAGTTGATATGATGGAACCGGAGGCTACCTGCCCAGAGAATGTCACAGCCGTGGCCCAACCTGGCGCCAGCTATGCAATGGTTGTGTTCAGTCCCCCAACTGCTACGGACAACTCTGGGATGGCAAGTCTTGTTGATATCAGCTCAGAATCAGGGAGTAACTTTACTCTTGGCATTACGATCGTGACTGCTAGATTTACTGATCTAGCTGGAAATATCGGAACATGTTCATTTGCGGTTGTAGTGACAGGAGGTACGTAAATCTCTAATATAAATGCACATTGTCTTCCTGGATGAATCGCCCATCTATCATTAACATGAAATACACGTTGTCTTAAAAAATCTCTAATTCAACATGAATTATAGGAATATAGGAATGAAATTAAAAAAAAAAAAATTACTCTTTTTTTTTATTAAGTAATCAATTAACGGTTTCAGTCACTACATTATCATTTTTAATACTGTAAATCGACAATAGAGAATGTAGATAGTTATTCAAAATCGAAGTGATAGATACCAGCCAAATAAACTTATCCGCTAATTACGTGTGGGCCTAAAATCTTGGTACGGAAAATAGACACAACCACATACCATGGAATAGGTCCAGAATGGTTGCTAGGTGGAATGGGCTTTGGTAGACGTCAATCAATCACTTTATAGGCCATTCAGAGGCCAGAGAGCTGACAGTGATCCATATTAGAGTTCTTTTGAAGAATGTCCCGAACTCATTGCAGAAAACGCAACCGTGATTGTGAGCGACCTTGGCACGGACTTCATTGAGGTGACATGGACCGATGACGTGAGCATGGGTATTGTTGCTTACGTCATCACTTTGTCTGATGTGGGTGGCGCTGTTCTGGAGATGCGAAACTTTAGTCCTTCACCATCGATCGTTCAGCGCTTTGAGCAGCTCACTCCAGGAACCCAGTATATGATAGACGTCGATGCTGTTATCAGTGCTCCTGCTGACTTTGCCGCTTTGAACGTTGTGACAAGTAAGTTGGATCATTCCTAGAATGTTGGCTATTGTCAAAGATCCTTACAAAAAGGTTTATATCCATATGCAATTCTAGAATGTTTTGTGAAGTATTCTTGCAATTAACCTAAGAAGCATAAACTGGCACAGTCCCTGTGGACTTCTTTTTTAATTGAAATAATATTCATTCCTTTGAAACTTTAAATCAGATGTTTCCATTATATTGTGATTCTTAAAAACAAAAAATCATCATTAACATTGATAATCATTGAGTATTTGTTTACAATTATTGTAAATAAATAGGCCTACGAGCATGTACACCTATGTTGGATTTACGATGCAAATACATTTATTATTCCCTTTCGCCACAGGACCCAAAGGAGCTGAAAATGTCACTGTGTACGAGCTCAGTGACGTTTCATACTTCTTTCGTTGGGATCCTCCTTCTCCTCCGGATAATTTCTTCATTGACTATACCTTGAGGTACAATAGGTCCGTTGCTGCTGCTGATGTAGCTCGGATCGTACAGCCAAGAAGGAGTTCTGTTCTTGAAGGGCTGGTCTCGGGAGCTCAGTACATGTTTGAATTCTTTACCACTATCGGGCCGACAATGAGTGATCCTTCAGTATTAACGAACATACCCCTCGGTAAACATATTTGATTTTAACTTTAATCGTGATATAATTTCTACTTATTCATAATGCTCGCATCTAATAGATTTAATGTAGTATTAATCAGAGCGTGTTGAAGTGGCACTGATCATCCATTCTGTTAGCCAAAAGTCTTATCTCAAATACACACATGTAGTGTAATAGTCAATAGAGCCGGCTTCGCTACCTGTAGATGCTCGAATTAAAAACCACCATGCGAAACACTTTGAAGTTTTATAACTGGTTGTTGAACTAGACTTGAAGTTTTGCTTCGAAAGAAAAATCCACGGACTAATACAGCTTTTTACGTTTTGGTCAGAATTTAATTCATATTCTGTTTTAATAGAAACTAACTGAATCATTCGGTTTTTTCTGACTACCAAGGTTCACCGGCTGATATGGGCATAAGGGCTGTAACTGCTCAGGAATTGGAGGTGTACAGGAATGACTCGTCAACAATGACCCTTGTCAGACTGTTCAGCGAGGATGGTTTGGAAGAATACGAGAAGAATGTTGAACCCGGAACGACTTCGATAGTCTTTGTAGAGCTTCAACCAAACACGATGTACCAGATGATTGCCGTGACAGCTGATACGGTGGTTGCTGCAGATACGGGTCTAACAAGTTAGTATAGGGAAATGACCACATTGAATATAAAGGAAATTTATTGATTTACACATGAGTTACAATCCGAACTTGTAACAATTTGTGTCACAATGAAAGACAAATCAAAGAAGAATGGTTCTCATGAATACTCTGAAGTATATAGAAGGTATAGCGGGGGAACAATCCGGAATAGACTATTTAACGAATATACAAAGTATTCTTCTAGGATTCTATTGAATACATATTCGTGACATAGATATGATATAATATATCAATCACGATCTAAGTGCAAACATTTACAATGCACCAACTCTTTGTTTTCCTTAAAAACTTACAGACTTTCTTGATGGCATATCTTTCACCGATGTTACACCCGATTCGGTTCAACTGACATGGGTTCCCCCTCCAGCATCAACGTTATACGTCATATCGTATATCAGCCAAAATACCGCATCAACAGGGGTGCAAGCCTCAGCTCTAACTACAGCTGTGGTTTCGAACCTCGAACCGCAAACTCTGTACACCTTCTCAGTTGTAGCTGTGACTGGATTCGAACGAACTAATATAGGAAGTGTAACTACTATTACAGGTATGACCATGATGGTGATGATGATGAACAGCATAATAACGCAATTTATCTGCCAAAACACTCAAAGCCTCCACAAATATTTACGTTATTCACAGTATTGCTGGACAAGGTTTTTGATAGATAGATCGATTTAATATCCAGGAGTTCTAGTTTCTGAGTTCTAATTCACTTACTAGTTTATCTTCTAATTAATAACCGAGGATGATCTCATATGAAAGACGGTATTGTTGAAAAGATAGATATAACGAAAGCGTTTGAATGTTCATTGTGAATGTTGAACGATAGTGATAGTAGAATTTTGATTCATATACTTCACATCATAACCTATATAGGAGTATAATATTTCTTTAATTGTAATCCTTTTTACAGGCAACCCGAATCAGCCTCCAGTCATAAACAACTGCCCGAACGATACATCTGAAGTACTGTCAGACACATCCTCATTCGTTTCAGTCACATGGACACCACCTATGGCAGTAGACGACACTGGTATACCAGTGCTGTTAACAACCAACCAACCAGGCTCTTTCTTTGGATATGGTCTAACCGTTGTTACTTACACAGCAGCCGACAGTGGTGGTCTTAGTGATAACTGTTCATTCATCGTTAACGTGACAGGTATTAAGATCTAGGCAGATTAATATAGCAGTTATGCCATTACAGAACCCATATTCTATATTCCTGGATCGGTCAACTTATGTTAACCGGATATTGAACTGAAGTTGTTGTCTATTTGAAAATTAGAAAATCTATTTGTGCAATGAGAGATTGGAATAAAGTTTTATCAACTACTCTTTGTAATGTAAAATATGTGAGCAAAAACCATAGTTTGTATTCGTAGATCGGTCAGCTGATGTTAATCGTATATTGACCTAAGGGTGTTGTGTATTTGATAATTAGAAAATCTATTTGTGCAATGGGGGAACAGAATTACGTTTATCAAGCACTCTTTGTAATGTAAATCATATAATTATGGTGTCATATCTCATCAAATGTCCGAATATTAAACCTTGTAAGTTGACTATGCAATCTAACAAAAACAAAATAATGAACTGGAATACCCATTTCCATGACGACACTTGTTTGATAATGATTAATAATATGACAGCTGTTAACACAGATTCATTATTCAAAATAGAAGGGATAACTTCGCTTAGGTACCTTCCCAAAAGTTAAAGCCCGGCCCGTTGTGTGAACGCCGCACGGCGGCGCTTTATACCAGCTGTACTAATCCCCTCCAATTAAGTCAATGGAAGAATAATAGGGTAACGCTGTGCGGCGTTCACGCAGCGGGCCGCGTCTTTAACTTTTGGGAAGGTACCTTACATCATCTCCTTTTCCCCTGTCTAGATGTTACGCCCCCTACAATAAGCGGTTGTCCCAGCAGCGCATCAGGCTTCCTTATACCTGGGGACAGTACAGTTCAGGTATTCTGGCCACCCCCAACGGAAGGGGACAACTCTGGAATGGTCACTGTGATGTCTACGCACAACCCTGGCGATGGCTTTCCACTTGGGGAGACCGAGGTCACCTATACTGCAGTAGACGCAGCAGGAAACTTGATAATGTGTACCTTCAATGTATCAGTTACACCAGGTAGGAATAAGCAACTAGGATGGCTGGAAATAGGACTTCGGTATGAAGTAATGGGAGAGGAAATCATTTAAAAGATGTTTGTCTACAGAATTTAACTGCTATTGCTTATTAATTAATTTACTCTTATTTGCCAACTATGTATATCAGATCGAGGATCAGGAACCGGAAATAGAACAGATTCAGATTTTTTTTACGGCCATAAGACTGTGTCGAGTGGAATTGTAATTGTTAAGACAATAAGACTTATAAAAGCATAAAAGAACCGCAAGTCATCAGAATTCCTGTTACTCTTTAAGCATTTAAAAGTATACTAAGATCTTTAATTAATCCATGAAGTAGTAACAAACACAACCAAGCTATTCTTGATTCGTGGGCGCAAAATGGGACTCATAAAATCATTGACAAAAAATGCTCCCCCTCGTGAGTAAGAAACTCACTGCTACTTTGTTGAAGCAAATCCTTGAGGATGTATAACACCATTTTTGTTTACTCCCGAGATCCTTCCAATCAGCCGCCGATGCTGTCCGATTGTCCTGCGAACGTATCAGCAACCTTGACTCCCAGCTCCTCTATGGTGATGGCAACTTGGACACCACCAAATGCTACTGATGACAATGATACACCACTCCTGACTTCTTCCCATCAGCCGGGTACCCTGTTTGGGTTGGGATCAACAGTAGTTACCTACACAGCAACGGATTCAGAGAACCTGACAGATACGTGTACTTTCTACGTGGTTGTTGGTGGTAGGTATTGATTTCATTGCGTTATTGGCGGACATATGATTGCAAATGGGTGTAGATCCCGGAGGATAGGGTATATATATATATATATATATATATATATATATATATATATATATATATATACCCCTATTTTGTCAAAGGGTGGCCTGTACCATCATCTCCAATATGCTGACAAGAATGAATGGCCACTTTGACATTTATGCACAACCCTGATGATAGCTTTTCACTCGTTGAGACCCAGGTGACGGTACTGTATAATACGTAGCAGGAAACCTGATGTGTATATTATTTTAATATATCAGTTACCCCTTAGATTGATGAAAAAAACGGATTGTCACCCGGATGCCTGTAGGCCTTTCGGCCTGTTGATTAAACAACAGGATGACGACAGGTCATCTTGAGTTTATACAAACAATCAAAATTCCTCAACAAACATTTTAATGAATAATCAGAGCAATATCACGATTAAGTTGATATAATATTAAAATTTAGATATTAATCAGAAATAACAATAGAAAAAAAATAATAGGATACTAAAATGTACCAATAATAATGTATAACTGAATAACACATGGAATGGAATGCAAATCATTCAGTATGTCCAATAAAACTTTCGCTGACTCCCAAGCTCCTATAAACCAACCGCCGACGCTGTCCGATTGTCCTGCGAACGTGTCTGCAACCCTGACTTCCACATCCCCAATGGTGATGGTGACTTGGACACCACCAAATGCTACAGATGACAATGATACACCAGTCCTGAATTCTTCCCATGGGCCGGGTAGCATGTTTGGGTTCGGATCAACGGTAGTTACCTACACAGCAACGGATTCAGAGAGCCTTACAGATATGTGTTCCTTCTACGTGGTTGTGGGTGGTAGGTATTCATGTCATTGACTCGGCTCGATTTCATTTGATCGGTGGCGTATATAGATCCCGGAGGATGGGGAATATTACCATCATGATCTTTAATAGTTTGTCAAGGGTGGGCTGACATATTGTGCTGAAATAATCATCCAGTAAAACGATATTCCTAAATGGTGCTTTTTAGAGTCAGAAAGCCGCAAAAAGGTGCATTATGGACAGGGTTAGAAATACATTAAGTGGCAATTTTGTTTACCAATATCATGTATACATTACACGCAAATTCGTTCGGAAAGAGGATTCCATCACTAACAAAGCTATTGAAACAACTTCTTTTCCTTCCGAATTTACATTAAGAACATTTTGGATGAAGAGTAATCATATAGTAAATGAGAATTCATATTCATGATTGTATTACTGGACCAAAAAGGACAAACGGACTACAACTTCTATATGATTACTATTATTATTTTTTTTTTTTAGATGACACTGATCCAGTTTTGAGCAATTGTCCGATGGTGAATAGCCTTGTCGCCTCACAAGGTACCACAAGAGCCCTTGCCTTCTGGAGCATTCCTATAGTTGTTGATAACTCTGGCATGGTGACCATAAGCTCCACTCATTCTTCTGGAAATTTGTTCGATGTCGGATCCACCGATGTGATGTACACAGCTACAGACGCGGCTGGGAATACCGCAACGTGCAATTTCACTGTAGTTGTTAGAGCATTTCCAGGTACAGTTGTAATATTTTTTGCAGTTTTAAAATTATGAAATTAGGGTAACTGCAGTAGATAGCTTTAAAAATGTTCTCGAAGCAAGTCAGCAGTTGCACGAACCACATAACACCGAGTTGTCGATGTTAGTGGAAGCTGCCCTAGTGGCTATACAACGGAAAGGTCAGAAGAAGGATAAGGAAACTTCGTAATATATCGGATCGTTACATCAACATTAGGTTTTATAAATGTAATGACGATGTGGTATTTCTATTATTGAGATTCAGTCTGTTGTGGTTAAAAAATAGTTTCAATTATAGTAATATTTACCACAGTACAGCGTGATCAGAACAGAACTACATGACTTCATTATATCATTAAATGGCCGGGAACAAAGTCCACAGATAAATAACATAGAGAGAGAGAGAGAGAGAGAGAGAGAGGGGGGGGGAGGGGGACCTAGATAGTGTAGCAATTTACTACTAAGCACGGCCGTAGACACGCAATTATCACGCATCTGTCTTACAGAAAGAGAAATAAGCCAATTTTTTTACGTTATCGCAACGTTATATAATTGCTGTGCACAACTATGAGAGGTGATGATTTGACAAATTTCTGTCACTTCTTTTATATCCACCAGATGATCCTATTCGTCTAATCGACTGTCCGACTGGTGCCTCTGGAATCTTACCGATGTTTTCAAACGAGGTAATGGTGGCATGGACACCCCCTACTTCAGCGGGTGGTACCGGACCAATAACAGTCACATCGGACAGGCAACCGGGCAGTTTGTTTGGGTATGGTGAGACACGTGTCACCTATACAGCTGCGGATTCCGACAGTTTCACCGTTAGTTGTTCGTTCCTTGTAGCTGTAGCAGGTACGTGTAATATATCAGTAGTGTGTCCAGCCTGAGCCGATTCAAAGGATTGTATTGGCTCATTCCAATACGCGATAGAGCCGATATTTGCCCAGACAATTGGGCTTACACAATCTTTTTTTTTTTAGTGCATGCCTATATGATTTATTTTTCCTTTTAACAAGAATGAAAATTAGAGTGCAGTGAATGAGAAGATCGTAATAAACGTTTTGTGGGAAATTATTTTATTCAACAATCTTTTTGAACAGATAATGGTAACCAGATGATTTATCGAATAGACCAATTAAGATAGAAAAGACACTCGTAAAGGTAGGCAGACAGGAGGACCCCTACGAATCGAACTTAATACTCGAAGGACATTAGACTTGAGGATCAAATGCCATTAATATTGAAGGGAACTTGAACATTGAATTTGTTTACGGTTATTCTTTTGGTAGACGATACTAACCCGGTGATAAGTGACTGTCCAGTGGCGGTTACCGGTGAAGTCCCACAAGGAAGTACTGTTGTCTCAGTTCCTTGGAACCCGCCTACTGCTGCTGACAACTCTGGAATGGTAACCTTGATGTCAACACGACAACCGAATCAGCAGTTCATGGTTGGGACGTTTGGAGTTCTTTACACTGCTACCGATCCTGCAGGGAATACTGATCAATGCTCCTTTCAAGTAACAGTCACAGCGGCTCCAGGTAGGTTAAAAATACATTGAACATTTTCAGACTTTAGAAACTTGACTGCAATTCCATTATAATACTGATAATTTATGTATTAAAACTTTACATACATGTATATAGCAAGTAGACTGTTGGTAAAACTAAATTATGTTTTTTTGTTGGCATGTCCACTCATTCGTGTAAAAAAAAAAAAAAAAAAAATGACGCTCCAATAAAAGAGTCTTCTTGTTCTTAGGGGGTACTCCTGGACCAATGTTTGATGGCTGCCCGTCCAATCCGGTTGGGACACTACCTTCAACATCATCGCAGGTAGCTGTGTCGTGGACAGCTCCAACAGTACCGTCTGGGACGAATGATGTTACGGTTACATCTAACATGCAGCCAGGGGATCTGTTCGGGTTTGGCTCCACGACGGTCACATATCAAGCCATGGATTCGAATGGACTTACAGACACGTGTTCCTTCGAAGTCCAGGTCACAGGTAGGAATTCATCAGGGGGGTTTGTGAGGACTGGGTACAACACATATTGATCTGGTACATGTGATTGATTTATGAATCTTTGCCAATAACTTCTGAAAGATTAATTATCATCTAAGTCTCATGGACATAGAATATCATAATGTGCCACACAAGAAAGAATCTTTATCAATATTATCATAATATGTTTTCTAAAGATTGACTTTAAATTCCAATAGACATAATGGATGTACAGTGTTATACGTGAACATTAAGTTTAACAAGATTGTAACCGTGATTTAGCGGCAATTATGCGATTAACGTTTTCTTATATTCCTCTAAAGACATGATCGATCCAATAATCAGTGGGTGTCCTACGAGTGCTGTTGGAGTGGTTCCTCAAGGAAGCACTAACGTAAGCGTCTTCTGGATTGAACCTTCACACGAGGACAACTCTGGAATGGTCACATTGACCTCGGACAGATCTCCTGGTGATGCCTTTCCTATCGGCTCATTCCCAGTCGTGTATACATCAAGAGACATGGCCGGCAATACAGACTCCTGTAGTTTCTTTGTTAACGTGACTATGTCAACAGGTAATGAGTTGTTGAAGCTTATTAAAGTATGAATAAATTTCTTCCTTCAATAACTCTTAGAACCGGGTTGGTGATTGGTATTTTTCCATATCAATCTTCGCATGTTATTTAACTAAGAATAGGTATGCGGAAGTATCGAAACCCTCTATTATTGATGATCAAAGTGGACGTAGGAATGTCCTTGTTTTCATGTATGTAATGCTGCAGTCACACAGACACTTACGTATAGTTACGTTTTTATTGTTTCAATCTTATTTCATCTTCTATTCTATCATTTCCTATGTATTTCTTTGTTTTATTGGATTAACTAAATTATCACTATTTCCACTGTTGACTATGACGGGAAGGCATCCGTGGGGATCCGCAGAAAAGAAAATTATTTTTGGACGCAACCGTACGTAACTCAACCTAAGTGTCTGTGTGACTGTAGCATTACGTAATTTTTTTAAGTAAAGAGGATGATGGTTCACAACTATCAAATAATTAATAATGATTATAAAAAACTATTTTCAATAGAATACTTTTATGTTTAAGGCCCTATGGCAATGAAAAATGAAAACTTCTTTACTAAATATCAACAATAATTGTTTTTGTTGTTAAAACGGAATAGGCGAAGTCAATCCGGGACCCGAACTGATGAACTGCCCGACTGACGTGACTGAAACCCTACCGGCCACAACGTCTCAGATAGCCGTCACATGGAGCCCACCCACTGCAACAGATGACGCAAGCATACCAGTAGTGACGTCAGACAGAGAGCCTGGCAGTATGTTCGGATATGGTTCCACTACTGTCACGTACACAGCTAGAGATTCACAAGGAGTGGCAGACACATGCTCTTTTACTGTCCGAGTGGGAGGTGAAAACTGTTGATATCCCTTGCATATCAATAGACGCTGAATTTCTTACGATATCTAATTTGTGAGCAATTGTCAACTAGGGCCGTTTGGAAGACCGATACTGTTAAACTTTGAAACCCTTTTTTATATATCAACAATTAATAAATAAAATACATAAATGGTCAAGTCTAAGAGAAATATGTCCACGCTTATTCTTTATTTCATCTGTCCATACAATACAATTGTTATGAAATGGTATAAACGAATCCTAGAACAGAAAATAAATGTGTGTAAATGTTTAGAGAACATAAAGAAAATGTCTTGACAATAGACGTCGGAACCCTCAAGGTGAGTGAGAACCAAACTGATTGAGCTATGGAGAACTTTGAACTTGGTTTGAAACCACATGTTGAATGTCTTCAATCAATGTTTGTAGAAGCATTGACAAACATCATTATTGTCTTATTACGATGCAGATTTGAACAATCCCGTCATCATGGGTTGCCCTGATGCCGGAGCCACTGGTATCCTCCCACCCGGGAGCACCACTGTCCCTGTGTCGTGGACTCCACCAACCCAGATAGACAACTCGGGAGTGTCAACCTTTATGTCCACTCATATTCCTGGTTCGGCGTTCCGTCTCGGCACCACGGAAGTTCTCTACACGGCTACAGACATCGCGGACAATGCGGCAGAGTGTCGTTTTATCGTTACTGTGACGTCACCAGGTAGGTCTTACATGTTCTGTCTATGTAGTTTTCCGACACAATTTTTTTTCGTTTCGGGTCACTATATTATATCATATTACGTCAGTCTAGTGCTAGATACAGGACTTTGTTTGATGTTAAACCCTTCCACTATTAAATAGCATAGTGGTTGTATCTCACCTGCCATGAGATGGGTTTGTGACTAGTTTCGCGACTGGAGTCACAAGGCCCCGTAACACAAAGGTTTGCGATCAATCGCTAAATGGCAATAGCCAATCAAGATCTTTGTTACACGCGCATTTTGTTCAACAGACAGACCACTAACCAATCAGATCAGCTCTTTCAAATTTGCAATTGATCGCAAACCTTTGTGTTATGGGGCCCAGGAGACGTTGCTGTGACGTTTCATTAGTCGTTAGACGTATCATGGACATGTTCATATCTTTGAGATTATTCGTGTCTCGGAGACATGCGACTGATCCATAGCAGGAGTTTCGCAAATATCTCAGAGGGTTAGATACCACCTTAACAGTACCATTTTTGACTGACTTCGCTGTAGTCCCTGTCAAACAGGTCGCATTCCACTTTGAAATGCTATAATTTTGAATGTAAGATATGTGGTAGGGGAGAAGGTCTGAACATGAGCGAGAATTGAGGGTAGATGTATCGCATTTGGTATACAAAAACAAGGAATATAGTCGTGGTTATAAGATAAAAAATAAATTGATAATGATAAACATACTAATTATAATTTTCCATCGATAGAGCAAACAATTTAAGGGGCAAATAAGAAATAATTGTTATGTCTTTTTTTTTTCTTGCAGGCGTGACAAATCCACCTCCCGTAATCTCAAACTGCCCTACTCGCATTTTGGGAGTTCTTACACCAAGTTCGGATCAAGTTGCCGTTTCCTGGACATCACCAACCACTACAGACAACTCGGGGACACCAACCCTGACATCTGACATTCGGTCTGGCAGTATGTTTGGCTACGGTATAAGAACAGTCACCTACACTGCGGAAGATGATGGTGGGGCCATTGCCACCTGTGTATTTAATGTTCAAGTTCAGGGTAGGTGTTCTTTCTTTTGTGTTCAAGAACAAATCTACAGCTCTAGCAACTAACAAGGTATTGCAGCTCAGTTTTGAAGATATAGCATATTAACATTATTTATTACTCAGCTTAAGATACAGTTTTATATCCTTATTTAAGATTACAATTTGCGCAAATACAATTCAATTGTGACTTTTATAATTTTTCCGGAACAAAGTAGATCTGGAATGAGTCTTTGACTTTACGCTTTAACATCAAATGGTTATCAACAGGGATTACAATAATAGTGGTTTTACTCTGAGTGACGGTTACACAGTCACATGTCTAATGTCATAACAGTCACCGGTGTACCACGGATACATTGCAGTCTCAACGTATGTTTTGCAATTACAGATGTAACCCCGCCTGTCATCAGTGACTGTCCGTTCAGTGCATCGGGGACTCTTCTACCTGGCTCCACTACAGTTGAGGTAACGTGGACACCACCAACTCAAGTGGACAACTCTGGTGTGTCCACCCTAACCTCCACCCATTCATCTGGCTCTATGTTCTCCGCTGGGGAGACTGAGGTTGTATATACTGCAGTGGATACTCCAGGAAATATAGTTCGCTGTTCGTTTGTCGTCAGAGTTACTTTGCTGTCAGGTCAGTTGCATTATCCCGGAGGAGAAGAAAGATGTAAAAGTATTAGCGTAAGACTTTAGCAAACCCTTGACGACTTATCTATGATCATTGAATATTTATTTATTTTATTTTTTTTTTTTTACAAAGCAGGCCAAACATTGCAACAGTTTAAAATTGTAACGCATTAGATAACTGTATAGGCTGCAGTAGCGGACGCAGACCGGAGTCACACAATGAACTTACCGGGCCCATGCGTAAACATAATAGAGCCACTTTTGTCCCCAGACAGTCGGGCCCCGGAAATACATTCAATTCGATTTTCTTGGATCCGCGCCTGAGCTGATCAAAAGGGGTAAAAAAAATAACTGAAAATATTGTGAATGTCTGAAAGATCATATCACTTAATCTCAACGAATATTTTAAAAATGTGTTTTTTTTTGCAGTCCTATTAGATTAAACATGCCATTTTTCTTCTTTGAGATGCATATCATGTGCAATGTTTCAAGGGTATCTATCTTTAATCTACATATAAACAGTGCATGGAATTATCATGTCTGAAATGATTTAGTAAAGGATATGTCATTTTTTATACGATGAAAGCATCTCACTGATGTTTGATAAATAAAAAAACATGATACAATGTAATGCCTTTTGTGTTTTAAAGCTGTAAGATGCATTGTCCCTCCGGTCACTACAAATCTGAATAGCATTGGAGGTCAATGCATGGGACCAGTGATGATTACCTTCAATGCACAGTGCAACTATCAATGTAATGCTGGGTTCAGTGTTGTTGGAGACCAGACTGTATCATGTGGTATGGACGGAAATCTAGACGGGACTTTCCCTACTTGCCAAGGTAACGTAATAACCTTATTATCAGGTACCCTGTAAACTACACGTCGGTCGAGTGTGGCAAATACAGATGAATGTCTTGTCAAAGGGCTTGAACAACAAACATTGTTACCTGTTGTCCTGGAATAATGCCGGAAAGCGCAATACTCCTAGCACATGACTCAACAACAATATGACATTCTAGGAATGTTCCTCTAAGTGCAGTATAATTCCCAGCCACCAAAAACAGTTCAGTGACAGTCGTGTGACAAGTTTAATTCAGGGCTTAGAGTACCTGGTTTATTTGTTCTTGCTATTTGTCAAGATGACATATAAAATAGTAAAAAAAAAATAAAATAAATTACGTTTCATTAATAAAAGAACATTATATGCGATGAAAATAGATAAACTCTCAAATATAAAATCTCAATATTCTAATTTGTTCAATCATCTTTAGCATCAGAAACAGCATGTAGGCACGAAATATCGGCACATAACAACTCTTTAAAATTAAGAATGTTTTATTTTGTGGTTACAGTACCATCATTCTTCATTTCCTACAGATACAAATGAATGTAGCGTGAGTACATCATGTGCAGATTCAAACAGCTTCTGCCTCAATACCATAGGCTCCTTCATGTGCGTCTGTAATCAAGGCTTTGAAAGAGCTGTGGACGGGAGCTGCCAGGGTAAGTTGTATAAGGTTATTATACATGCACACACGCACACACACACACACACACACACACACACACACACCCGCACATCCCACACACACCCACCAACACCCAACACAAGCACATAAACCCTACCTCACCCACACACACCCTCAATACCCCAACACAAACACACACAACCTCACCCACATACCACCAACCTCATTAAGTCGGGACACACACACACACACGTATACAGAGTCACCCTCACCCACACTTACATTCACACATGCATCCCCACCCTCACACATACATATAAACACACACACACTTACACCCACAAACACACAAATCCACATTATTGATGTATGAATAACCTACATAACTATCTAAATCTCGACCCTAGAAATGTTATGTAACAGATCCTTGATTTGCGTCACAAGAATGCTCAAAACTTCCAATAAGTCGCAAAAGAACATAGCTAATTGCGTAATAGAAACATTTTTTTTTCTGCCTATCATCATAATCGTTGGTAGATCTTACTCTAACGTGATATAATTTTTTTAGTACTTAGGTAAACTGCAAATGTGTGATTATTGGAAAGTTTAGAAACCGCCGAGTCAGAAATAGGTAGACATCACAAAAGCGTATTGATGGTTGGAGCCGAAAAGTCACTTGTAGTCACTTGTAGTAATTTCAAAGGAGAACTTCAACATGCGTGTTAGAGATACTTTATCTTGGATTGTATGTTTTTTAGTGTCCCCAGTTTTCTCCAGACAGTATTATTTACGCATGGAATGGTTATAATTATACATCTGGATCATGTGCGCTACAAGATCCATATTTGGTATACTTTAACATGTAAGCTGCTGTGAAACATTATTCACGCCACACAATGTCATGTTCTTGTTCTTCAGTTATACAGAGTGGTACATGTTCAGCCAATTTCTGTCAAAACTCTGGTAACTGTGTCGATAGTTCCGGTAGCCCTACCTGTGAATGCCCAACTACCGGTACATTTACCGGATCTCTCTGCCAGATTGGTAAGCGTTATAACAGAAAATCGTTAATCATCACTATTCTTCAAATTTCATACTGTATCAGGCAATATTTTTGCGATTTTGTACCAGCTTGGGAAATTCGCGAGTAGATGATTTTGCGATTTTGTGATGCTTTCATTACTATAAATTAGCCTTATACTGAAGTGGAAATTTTCGCGAAGATAGACTCACGAAAATTGCGAAAATGAAACCACCGCGAAAATAACCACTTATGTTCATCATGTGCATGAACATCGTATTCAATTTACTGTTACAAATCGTTTAGTACTCCGTGTACAATGCATGGACAATAATAAAATGTTTCTGCATACTGAACTTTCATATTGATTAGTACATTAGTACATTACTTATTCTTACAATTCTTCTCCCAACAGATTTGAGTTGTGGGGCTGTTACTTGCCATGCCTCACAAGCCTGTGCGAATGGGCAGTGTGCGTGTCCTGAGGGAACACATTTAATCCAGGGCCAATGTCAAGGTAGGCCTCTGGTTTTGTAGACTATTTTACGACTCCTTTTTTGCCCTGTAACACAAAGACTTACGATCGATTAAAAGATATGTTTTTTTTTTAGCCTCATCATGGACAGGGTGCTCCAAAGTTGATGATCTTAATCCTATACCTTGCCATAACCCTAATCTTAATCACATCCTAATCCTAATCCATGACTGCACCTGCGTTTCAAATGAGGCTACAGAGAAAAAAATGTCGATCGTAACTTTTTATCGATCGTAAGTCTTTTTGTTACAGGGCTTTTCTGATTACTATCGGTGGTGAACCCAAGGTGTCACAACAAGCGTGCGCCCCTTTTTTGGGAACCACTCATTGATTTCAGAAAATCTTTAGCTGCACCCCCTATTTTCCTATTTTCGAAGTTTGCCCATATTTTTAAATGATGGATCCTGTAGATTATGTTCAAGTTATAATGTTGACCGTCGTGTTTAATAATGCTCTTCTTTGTGTCTCTTTAAAGTTAATACATGTGTTTTTAGCATTACATTTTTCTTTGTCCGTTTTGTTTCAAACAGACGAATGTACTGCATCATGTGACCAGTTTACAGAAACATGTAGCCAATCAGCGTCAGGAGGTTTTATGTGTTCTTGCAGACCCGATCGAGATAGGAGTTACTGGACAAATACGTGTATTGCAAGTATGTCTGACATCATTTCTACCTTCCCGTAGAAATATGAAACTCTCCAACTTGGTGATAAAATCTTGATATAAAAGCTCCGTTTTTCCAAAGTAATGGGCATTTGGAGGCTTAAAAAGAGAAGACTATGAAAGATACTGCTTCAATGCTTAGATGAATATGAATGACGTGCTATTTTTTAGAATTTAAAATAGCACATTGCATTTTATCACACATTAATCTGTTGAATTACAATTCGGGAAAAATTGTAACGTTGCTACAGCATTTAAAAAAAAATAATAAAAAATAGCCAAATCATATTATATACATGTACATATATATTTTAAATAAAACGTATCAATAACTATACCTAAAATAATTGGAATACAAAAATTTACATGATATTAATCTCTTTTCTTAGGGGCACGTGTTTTTATCATCAGATTTGCAATTACTCGAGTCGGAATAGAGCTGGTTAACTTCAATGCTAATTACGAAAACCCGCAAAGTGCAGAATACATAGCGGCAGCTTCAGCAATTGAAAATCTTGTAAGTATACAATAGTCATAACGAGAACATGCACATTGAATTTCGATAGCAATTTTATATCTTGGTGAACTACGACAAAGATTCCTGACGCCTCCTAAAAATATTTAATACAATCCAATGTATTTTTCATACTGGCACGTTTGAGACATTGTCATCATGACTTTATTTCATTTACTACTGATTTCTATGTATGGTGTTCCGTCCATTCTTTATATTTCTTTATGTTCTCCATTTTATTTCTTATGAAAATAGATGTATTTCAATCCTGAAATTTAAAGAATCTACAAATACATATTACGCGAAATGATTTTAAAGACAAACAATAACATTTTTCTAACATTCCTCTTTTGAAGTTGCCACAAATTCTGCTGGCTCAAGGCGTTCAGGGGATCATCAACGTGAGAGTGGTTCGATTCTTCCAAGGAAGTTTGATGACAGAAATCAGTGTCCCTGTGAGTGATCAGTTCACAGGAGACGCTAGTACCATCAGAGATGCGATCTTCTCCTATCTGAGCAGTAATGATGATACTCTTAGCGACGGAACGCATGAGATTGAATTGGACCGCCAAATACAGACTCAAGGTAATACTACATTTTTTTCCTTATAAGTGTAGATAACTATGTAAACGCTTTATTTCTAAACTACGTATGTTGAGTGAAATTAAAGCGGATGCATATTGACATCACTATACAGCTGACAATATACTGGGTTCTTTGAAATTTTGATCGACTTTTGGGAAGACTTATGATGATGATGGTATCTTGCATAGCGCTGTTATCCGCCTTTGATGGGCGTTGCAGCGTTGCAGTTACATCTATAGTGTGCAGGGCTCCGTTGCAAAACAGTTCTTATATCTGAACCGGACTACGCTCCGCCGTGTTTCATCATGTTTAATGAATAAAACATAGTAAATAATAATAAATAATAAACAGTGCCTTTACTATAAGATTAAAGAAACATATAAAGCAAAGTTGACATTGTATAGATTTTCATTCAAGCCGCAGAGAGGACAGTCGTTACAGATCTGTATAAACGTAACATAATAATTATGTTTTGTGTTTCAAATAATTAATGCAAAGTACAATCCTGAATATTCGCAATTCCGTGACATCTTCTTTTTGTTATTTTCTCACGCACAATTGCTTTTCAGAAACGACTCAAATAAATGAATGTGCCGATAGTGCTACCAACGACTGTTCAGAAAATGGGATATGCGTGAACGATGTTCCTGGAGTGGGTTATACCTGTCAGTGTCTACAGGGCTTTGTTGATCTCTACCCAAACACCTTACCAGGGCGAAACTGCGTGCCCTTTGTCATAGGTAAGTTGAAGATTTTTTTCATGGGGGATGTATTGGCAGGTGGAGGATATCATTCGAAAGTAATATTTAAATTCAATTAAATATATTTTCAGACAAATTATTTACATTGTTTTAAATTGTTTAACCTCGTTCAGGATCACAAAAAAAAACATTACCTTAGAGCCAATGCTGTTATTATAATTGCAAACCTTTAGGTCAGATAGGACTTACCTGAAATTTAGAAGCTGATTGGTCGTTCAGTTGCCAATATATTGATGACTAGATACCACCATAGTCATAAGCTTGCGTAGGTACGTTTAAGTTAACACTGCAGTCTATGAATTTTTTATTATAATGAACTATTTGTGTATGGATTCCGAGGGTACGATAGTTCTAAAATGACATATAAGGCATCATATTTTTAGAAACATACAAATTTTGCATAAAGCCTCTTGTATTTATTCTAATAGCCAGAGGTAACAGTCAACCTGGAGGGCATTTCATCAAAGGACTTGTCGGACATTTTATCCGACAAATTTGCTCTCAGCCGATCAGATGCAAGCATTTCAGTAGCTTATAACAGTTTGTCGGTTAAAACGTCCGACAAGTCCTTTCATGAAACGCTCCCCTGGAAACCATGTGACTAAAGGTGCCCTCACACTACGGCGTGTTGAGCTAACGTTTGACCAGCGTTCTTGGAATTTGGTGTGTACGCTCGAAAACGTTGCTACTCGTTAACAACACGCAATTAATCGTTGTCTGAACGCGAATGTACGCTGAGATAAATTCATAATTTATTACACGTTCACAGTTTTGAGCGTTTTCTAGCGCGTAACAACGCACTTATCAATAGGTTCTGTATGCGCTGGGCAGTAGCAGTGTGAACTTTATGCGCGTTGGATGTTCGTTCCCTTGTCGTTCTCTATTCTTTCCCTCGTCGTTCTCTGGTCGTCCAAACGCGTCTAATCTATCTCGGGAATTTTTTTTTTTTATTATTATGGTTTATTCCTATTCTTTTCATTTTTAATCAATATCTTTGAATGCATCGATTTTTTTTCCTCCTCGAATAAATTTAAAAAAAATAATAATGATATAAAATATTCCTATTATGTCGGAGAAGAGATTATGGGATAATGAATCGACATGTAATTCAATATAAATGTGGTCTCTTAATCTTTATTTCATTTGGGAATTAGCTACATTATATGATGGTATATATCAATAATACTTGAATGCTGCGAGCGCCTTTCAGAGTCGCCTCACTAAGCCTGGTAATAGTTAGTTAACATTAAAAGCCCTTATAAACACCGAGTAGGATACATGTATAAGGTGATAAATAAATGTACCTATTATTAGCAATACTCTATCATGCCATGAAGTATGTTTAGAAAGATTTTCGTCAAGTGGTATTTATATAATTTAAGAAACAAACCTTCGTATAACAATGTACATATATATTTTAAATATAAACGTATCAATAAACTATACCTAAAATAATTGGAATACAAAAATTTACATGATATTAATCTCTTTTCTTTAGGGGCACGTGTTTTTATCATCAGATTTGCAATTACTCGAGTCGGAAAGGAGCTGGTTAACTTCAATGCTAATTACGAAAACCCCAAAGTGCCAGAGAATAACATAGCGGCCAGCTTCAGCAATTGAAAATCTTTAAGTATACAATAGTCATAACGAGAACATGCACATTAAATTCGATAGCAATTTTATATCTTGGGAACTACGACAAAGATTCCTGACCCTCCTAAAAAATATTTAATACTATACCAATGTATTTTTCATACTGGCACGTTTGAGACATTGTCATCATGACTTTATTTCATTTACTACTGATTTCTATGTATGGTGTTCCGTCCAATTCTTTATATTTCTTATGTTCTCCATTTATTTCTTATGAAAATAGATGTATTTCAATCCTGAAATTTAAAGAATCTACAAATACATATTACGCGAAATGAATTTAAAGACAAACAATAACATATTTTCTAAACATCTCCTCTGTTTGAATGATTGCACATAAATTCTGCTGCGCTCAAGGCGTTCAGGGATCATCAACGTGAGAGTGGTTCGATTCTTCCAAGGAAGTTTGTATGACAGAAATCAGTGGTCCCTGTGAGTGATCAGTTCACAGGAGACGCTAGTACCATCAGAGATCGATCTTCTCCTATCTGAGCAGTAATGATGATACTCTTAGCGACGGAACGCATGGAATTGAATTGGACCGCCAAATACAGACTCAAGCGTAATACTACATTTTTTTCCTTATTAAGTGTAGATAACTATGTAAAACGCTTTATTTCTAAACTACGTATGTTGAGTGAAATTAAAGCGGTATGCATAATGACATCACTATACAGTCTGACAATATACTGGGTCTTTTGAAATTTTGATCGACTTTTGGGATAGAGACTATGATGATGATGGATTCTGTGCATAGCGCTGTTTATTCCGCCTTTGATGGGTCGTTGCCAGCGTTGCAGTTACATCATAGTGTGCAGGGCCTCCGTTGCAAAAACAGTTCTTATATCTGAACGGACTACGCTCCGCCGTGTTCATCATTGTTAATGATATAAAACATATGGTAAATATATATATAAATAATAAACAGTGCCTTACGTATAAGATTAAAAGAAACATATTAAGTCAAAGTTGACATTGTATAGATTTCATTCAAGCCGCAGAGATGGACAGTCGTTACAGATACTGATATAAAACAACATAAATAATATTGATTTGTGTTCAAATAATTAATGCAAAAGTACAATCGACTGAATATTCGCAATTCCGTGACAATCTTTTGTTATTTTCTCGACGCACAATATGCCTTTTCAGAAACGACTTCAAATAAATGAATGTGCCGATAGTGCTACCAAGACTAGTTCAGAAAATGGATATGCTGAACGATGTATCCTGGAGATGGGTAAACTCTTTATACTGTCATGTCTACAGGGCTTTGTGATCTCTACCCAAACACCTTACCAGGCCGAAACTGCGTGCCTCTTTGTCATTAGGTAAGTTGAAGATTTTTTTCATGGGGATGTATTTGGCAGGGTGGAGGATCATATCGAAAGTAATATTTAATCAATTAAATAATTTTCAGAAAATTATATTACTTTTAAATTGTTAAACCCGTCAGGATCACAAAAAAAAACAATTACCTTAGAGCCAACTTCTAGATATAATTTGCAAACACTTTTATCAGAAAAGTGATACCGAAATATAGAAGCTGCATGGTCGTTAGTATGCCTAATGGTATACTAAGATAACCAACCATAGATCAATTAAGGCTTGATTCGTTGTTACTAAGTTAACACTGGCAGTCTATGAATTTTTTATTATATGATATAATGACTATTTGATGTATGATTCCGAGGTACGATAAGTTCTAAATGACACTATAAGCATGCATAATTTTAGAAACATACAAATTTGCATTAAAGCCTCTTGTATTTATCTACATAGCCAGAGTAACAGTCAACTGAGGGCATTTCAATCAAAGGACTTGTCGACATTTTATCCGACAAATTGCTCTCAGCCGATCAGATGCAAGCATTATCAGTAGCTTTTTATAACAAGTAGTTGTCGGTTAAACGTCCGACAAGTCCTTTCATGAACGCTCCCCTGGAACCATGTGACTAAAGGTGCCCTCACACTACGGTTGTTGAGCTAACGTATTGACCATGCGTCTTTGAATTTGGTGGTACGCTCGAAAACGTTGTACTCGTTAACAACACGCAATTAATCGTTGTCCTGAACGCGTAAGTACGCTGAGATAAAAGTATCATAATTTATTACACGTTCACAGTTTTGAGCGTTTTCTAGCGCGTAACAACGCACTATATCAATAGGTTCTGATATGCGCGTAGGCAGTAGCAGTGTGAACTTTATGCGCGTTGGATGTTCGTTCCCTGTGTCGTTCTCTATTCTTTCCCTCGTCGTTCTCTGTGTCGTCCAAAGCTGTCATCTATTCTATGGGAATTTTTTTTTATTATTATGGTTTATCCTATTCTTTTCATTATCAATATCTTTGAATGCATCGATTTTTTTCCTCCTCGAATAATTAATAAAAATATAATGATATAAGATAATCCTATTAATGCAGAAGAGATTATGGGATAATGAATCGTACATGATAATTCAATAATAATATGTGGTCTCTTAATCTTATTCATTTGGTGATAGCTACATTATATGATGGTATATCATCAATAATACTTGAATGCTGCGAGCGCCTTTCAGAGTCGCCTCACTAAGCCTGTAAGTAGTAGTAACATTAAAAGCCCTTATAAACACCGTAAGATAACATGAATAAGCTGAATAATATTAATGTATCTCTATTTATTAGCAATACTCTATCATGCCATGAAGTATTTTAGAAAGATTTCGTCAAGTGGTATATTATATAATTGAGAAACAAACCTTCATATGGTTAAGAAAAAAAAGATGTATAGTATGATGTATCTAGAATAGGTATAAACCAAAAGCCTTGGACTACGGGAAAAGTATTAAAGGGAACGGAGTATGAATTACATAACAAGATGGTGTCGAACTGAGTGTAGACAGATAAAGGAAGAAGAGGTAAAAGTAGATGAACAAAACAGCAACAATGAGAACAGACAGAAAGCAGAGAGAGCAGAGATAATAAATGATGAAGAGTAGCGAGAAGATGAAGATAAAAGATGATATATAATTAGGATTAATGGTGAGAGGAGAGACTGGAATAGAAATAATGTGAAAAAGAAATCTAAAAACATGTAGTAGAAAATGAGATCTGAAAACTCAAAAGTTTTTATGATCATAATAGACTGCTAGGCGATTTGCAAACTATAACAGTTCAATACATATTATCCCTTCTTTTTTGGAGGGGGGGTGGGGTTGGTTGAGAGTTGTGGGAGCTTGTTAGTATTATGCTAATATTTATAGGAGACATCTATAATGATCGATTATATAGTTAATCAGATTAGCATATATAATAGAAAGCTGATTTGACAGTCATGCATTCGATAACTGCATAAACAGTGTCCTTTTTGATCTGATATTTATCCCTATATATTTAAGAATCCATGATTGTTATACCCTGCGAATAATGATGATTTTTTTAAGCACTTAATTTATTCAAATAAATGACATGGGTGAAAAATCAGCTTGCCGCTTTTTTAAAATAAGATGAACCAAATAAAGGACTGGTGCTGTTACAATAGACACTGTTCGTCATAGAAGGTGGATATACTTTTGGCTCAGTCGATACATTATGTTGCTCCGTTATTAATTCTTGAATGTGTTATTGTCACCGCATCACGTTCTGGGTTGCCTGGTATATCTGGACGCTCCCTCGCCCTCCTCGGTGGATATTCTTTCATAGAGTTTCACCCAGATAGTGATGGTGCCTGATTATCGTGAAATTTCTAATTTGGGCCCTTTTTTCACGCAAACCCTACCAATGCCCACTCTCAGTCCTACCTCCAAGTGAAACACGATCTAGAGTGGTAGATGTTTATTGTTCTAAAATGAAAATCATAATGAGATGATTTACAGGCATTGATCACCTTTTGTCAGGAGAGAGAGGGGTGTCGAAGTTTATTATGAGTCGGGGTTCAAAATCCTGGTATGTCATTTTTACACCATAGAATTTACTATCTTCCCATAAATTGGGATGTAAATTCTCAAACCAGATACAATAAATTCAAAATAAAATATTATTATCTAATTTAAATGACTATTTTACAGCACTTGTCATCGAGGCTAGAACCAAAATTAAGGGGAAAGATTAATGATATTTAAGGGCTAAGGGTTTTTTCATTTCTTTGAAATCGACATAAAGAATTGAATAAAATGTATTCGCGAATTTCACCTAATCTCGTATTACAGTCAACTCCCTCCCCAGACAAGAGATCCTAATGCCATAGTCCTCAATATATAGATTACTAAAGAACAATATAATCAAACATAGCACCATGTCAGTCTCGTTCCCGAGGTTATGGAGTAGGACTGAGCTGGGTGTAGAGCTTAGATTGATCCGGGGAAAACAATAAGGAGCCCCAGAATATGAGAAAAAAAAATGATCCAAATGGAGGTGCATTCACGTCGGTGTTGTAACAAAACTTTTCGAAAAACGTATCCACTGTAAGGGTGAGAATAGTCCAAGTGTATTAAGTGCGCGAGGGTACCCAAAAAAAGCAGGGACTAACTACATTCAAAAATATTAGAAAGTAAACATGAGCCAAAATTCAGTGATGCGCTATAGCGGCATAAAGGATAAAACCTATTACGACCGTTTATGACGACAGGTGTAAATGAATATTATCATAATG
>CALNVZ010003430.1:28317086-28329276 GCA_940671915.1 Paracentrotus lividus | reverse complement strand
TGCTTTTTTTAATTTCTCAACCCTAATCAAGACGAAGGGGTCGGGCCAAATGTCCCCTACCATACTCTTTTACACTACATCTACACTCAGAACAATATTAGGGTGTTATAAGATGGTACTGTTTTCTTGAGATAGAAAACATTACATTTTTAACTACACTGTTGGTCAAAAAGGTTGGATTTTTTCATTGATCCAGCAACATAAATAATTTTGATGTTTATTTATTTATTTATTTATTTGTTTATATTGGATTTTTCCTAAACCATGACCGGGTATTGAATAATTAAAAAAAAGTACTTCATCCACCACAATAAACATTCTGGCAACATTTTTTGGCTTACCAAAGCCCCCTTGGTGCTATCCCATGAAACGCTTTTGAGATGTAGGGTTGCTATTGGTCTTAAATCTAGGTTTAAAAAAAATGGTTTCTTGTCTAAGTGAGGGGTTGAATTAAAAAGCGTGACTGGTAAAAAATATAAATAATAAAAATATTCTACCGTTATGGTAAAAACAGAGAGAGAAAAAAAAAAACCTTTAACAATCAATTGTTATTATTTCTGCAATTTTTTTTTTTTTTCGTCTAAGAAATGACCATAGCAGTAGTGGAACCAGGATTTTGAAATACGAGTGGTGCATCCCGAAAATTTAAGGAAAAGAAGGTGCAGGCGAAATTTTTCAAATTTAAACATATAGAGTCAATCATTTTTTTTTAATCAGAGAAAGTGTGCGGGTCTCCTGCGCCCCGTATAGATCCGCCACTGCCAAGTTCCCGGAGAGTTGAGAGGGGACAAACAAATTCAAGAAATTTAAGCTGGAGCAGAATGATGTGGCTAGAGCAAAAATATAAAAAATAAACAAATAAACAATAGTAATAATAATAATAATAATACATAAATAAAAAAATAACAATAATAAAAAATAATAATAATATCCAAGCTTAATTAAAAACAGTGTAAATTCTGTTGGTGATCGTTTGAACTTCGTATTTTTGAGGTAATAAATTGCTCCAAAATGATATATAAGATATAAGAAATACCAAATTTTTGTTAACATTTAAAAGTGTTTAGATACGTTCATATCTTGGTATTCACAGAAAACAATTACATGTATATTTCAAGTCGAAAATGTTTATATTTCATTATTACGAATAGTTACTTTACATGTAGATATAGCACTTAAACAGGGAGGGAAAACTACTGAGCACAAAACAGAATAAGCTTTAATCATTTTATTCGATAACACTAAAAGCTGCTCTCACATTTGGGACTATAAGGATATGTGAGTAAACAACATAACGTCCGCCCATTATTGGTAAATGAGAAATTGAGCAAAAACATATAAACAAAGTTCTGTCGAACGAAGTTATAAGAAAGAGAAAGTGAAATTTGTTATAACAATAATAATACAATGCCTCAAAAGTCAACAACAGATAGTACGGTAACACAGTGAGCGTGCTTACATACCAAAACTTAGATATAGAAATAACGTTCGAGAGTATCCTTATATATAATACTATAATAGAGCAGAAATTAATTCCTTATAATAATGGCTCTATGAGTGGAGTAGAAGAACATAATCCATTAGCAGCTGTTATTATCAGACTTCAAAAATCAATGCTCTCCAAGCCATTCAAAATATCTTCTGAGATGAGCATAGTTATATAAAATATATGAAAAGTAAGATGCCATAAACTCTTTGGCACGGAGTACAATTGAATGTAGTACCAGCCCTATTGGCTTATCAGGCAATGAACGAGCTGATTACTGGCCAAACAAGCCCTTCGGAAAAGCCAATATAATAGATATCATTAAGCCAAAGCAAAAGCGAACATTATAGTGGAAAAGCTTCACAAATTCTTACAAATACTCAAGCTGAAGAAAACTTGGAAATCGCGTATGATAAGAGTACACACCTTGTAAATATACAACGTGCGAAGTAAATGCACTGTATTAAATAAAGGATTATTGTAGAAAAGATGAAAGAAATCATTTCACCAATTTAGACTTGTAAATGCATTTAATTACATATAAATATGATATTAAAAACACGATACAAGGATTACTTGACGATGTCCAAACGTTGGAAACAATTGAGTGCATTTCATATGTCTGTAAAAATAATCGAACGACAAAGAAGGGAAAATGTATAGATCAAAAAGAAAAAACCTAATCCGCTATCAATTATTAAAATCATATAGGTAATTTAGCCTCATAAAGGGCACTGAGAAAATACAGACCTGTAAGTTTTGGGAATCAATATACTCTTAGATGTTACTTATGTCATTCATCCAATTGTATTCCTGACTCTCTAGAATTATCTACATACCAGAAATGTATTACTTGAATTAAAAATGAAAATATCGTCAATATGTTTTTAGAAAATATTAAAATAGGTTCATACACCTAGTTTGAGATGAGGACAAAAAACATAATTAATTGAGCACAACTAAATACTTTCTTTTCTTTTGACTATCGTTACTCTCCATTATAACAAACAAAACTATATTATAATAATTAACCATAAAACTATAATGATATAACTTATATACCATCGGCACACAGCCATCTTGTCGTCGAACCAACAACTGCAACTCACAAATCTGGAGAAACAACAAAAATGAGAGGAAAACGCCTCTTATAGTATACATCGCTGTCCGAAAATCTTCGATCATCTACGAAGCGGATCACGCGCTATAAACCAACAACAACAACAAACAAAAGTTGGATCGCACTTCGAACTATGAGGTAACGTTGACCCAAAGCGCTACAACGATCAATAGCGAATGCCAAGTCTGCTTTCACTCACTAGCGTCTTTATAAGAACGCCTGTACACCACAAAAGATTTTGTAAACATGTTCAAAATACAAAAATTACCTCAGCCGTTCCTTCTGCCGTCTTTTCTTGGCGCGAGTAGATACTCTATACCAACGAAAAGCAAACTTCAATCCTATCGTTTTGCCTATCGATGTTTCGAACGACAGTCCCTGCTCATGAACTACGCGAAAATCAATTTAACATTCCACTGAACGTCGGCAATCGTGTATCTCAAAACGCACTATGTTTGGCGTTCCTAACGTTCTGTTAACACGTGCTACTAAAAAACGCTAGGCATAAAGGGACTCGCTGATCGTTTGCGTATAACCTGGCATCGTATAGGTGACGACTAGCCACGACAGCATCGTATACAGCTGACGCTATCATTTCGACTTCTCATGTCGATTAAGAGTATTCTCATTAACAATCTCCATGTATTGGGCAGGAGAAATAGAGCGTTCTTGAGCGAATATTTTGGACATAGTCAAATTTCGAGTGAAAATCGTGAACGCTAGACACACGTTACCTCAACACGCTCTAGTGTGAGGGCACCATAACCGTGAAATACATATGAACTTAATACATTTCAGTAGAAATACTTTTATGATGAATATAGAATACAGATTTAGCACTTTTTGTCTTTTAGATATAAATGAGTGCAGTTCAACCACAACTTGCAGTGATCAGAATAGCTTCTGTCTCAACACCATTGGATCTTTCATGTGTGTCTGTGATGAAGGATTTGACATGGCTCCAAACGGGAGCTGTCAAGGTGGGGTTCTTGAAACTTTTAAAATTTGATTTGAATTGATCTTAATTCATTTCATATTTTATTGAATGCAACCTTTGATATACAATACAGCAAATCTGAACTTCCAAGAACTGTTCATGCGGTGTGTTCCCTGATTTTGATATGAGGATTGACTTTTGCTACATGATAAACAAAGCACCGGTAACTAGAAATTGCCACAGCATATCCAAAAGTTGATAAAAGAATGTTTGATGATAAATATGATAGAAGGAAGAAATATGTATTCTACTGAACATGCATACCAAGGATTGGTTGTCGTGAATATAAATCGGCAAAAAGTTAACTTTCAGGTTTCTCTTTTTTCTTTCTCATATCGTAATAGTACAAGTTGGGAGATGTTTGGCAAGTTCTTGTCAGAACTCAGGCACCTGTGCCGTTGGAGCGACTGGTCCTACATGTGACTGTCCAAACTCATTCACAGGACCAGAGTGCGAAATAGGTAAGGTTATTATTAAAATGGAAATGACCACATCTCCAACTGAATTTCTGCAGGATGAAATTGCGTTGAGCACGCAAACAAAGTAGGTTGTCATCATAACGGACAGCCACAATGTATAATAACAACAAATTGACAATAATGCAATCTTCTTTCGGCTTATTTCATAGCATCATCGCTGACAACAATCATGACAAAACGTCCGATACGTTTAAATGCTATTATTTTCGAAATCAGAAATAAGATTAAATGGAATTGAAAATATATCTTGTGTTACCGCTCATAGATCACCATCATCATCATCATTAAGACGAATGGAAGAATAAAAACAGAGAACCTAATTTCATAATTTGTTTATGAGGTTAGTTCTCGTACTAATACATTACCATTACTCAAAGTGCTTTAAATAATGGTTGGTATGGTTACCCCCAATCTAAGAGTATCGCTTTAAAAACTAACCATAATGTAATACCAATTTTGACAGATCTACGCTGTGGGAACGCTGACTGCCATATCTCTCAAGTATGTTCCAATGACCAATGTGTATGTCCAGTGGGAACAGAGCTGTTCCTGGGTTCTTGTAGAGGTATGCAAATACAATCTTCTCAGATCTATAACCAATTCTGCTTCATGTATATTTATCTATTATATATAATTATTTTGATCACATGTCATTGTGTTTACTCTTTTCACTGTTGACAAAACGATGAGATGAACAGAAACATTTACATTTGTTTCTGTAATTCTTTGTCAGATATTTTTTGTTTTGCCTAATTCCCTTCACTTGATCGTTTATTTTCCATAAGAACTTTGTATACCGTGTGCAATAAGTATTGTCGCCCCCTTAGATAGAATATACAAAAATGCAGTATAAATCATAATTTAACTGAATTTTATTGGTATAAACGCAATGTTTTGACCTATAATATATCAGTTAGCATTAATATTATCTGACATAGCAATTTACCGGAAATTGTTTCCCCCTAAGGTTCAATGATGCTGGACCCACGATCTGGCCAATTTTTCTAAGCTTGACCCAGTGAAGACGGCCTAACTGATCGATGCTTATTCTTCACCCCATCTCTACTTGCATTTCAACATTGTTAAACCCATTTTTTCGACATGCAAAGCAGACTTGCTATCTCCTTGTTTGTTTTCCCTTCTTTTCTCCAAGTTTTAGCCAATTTCCTTTCGCTCTCAGTACTTTCCTTCTTCCTCCTGTTGTTATTGTCCACCATTTTTCCATGTCCGCAAGGAGGTTTGAGATCTTTAAATTCATGCGTGAAAGTTCAAACCAGCATAGCTCTACTCATACATATCACACAAAGTTCATCTATACAGCATAGAAAAGGTAATTTCAACAGCTAAGCTGTCATATTTGTTTGAAAGCCAAAATCATTACTCCCCTAAGTACTAAGTTTGATACAAGTATGATGTAGGGGGTGACAATACTTATTGCACACGGTATAGTCTGTTGCTGCATTAGATAGTTTGATTAATAATGAGTATTTTGATAAAGACTCATAAATTTGTAATATGGCATACTTCTAAAGAGACACAGAGAAATGCAAAAAACGAGAAAAAAATAATCCGATTGATATGGCGTCAGCCAAATAATAAATTTACTATCAGATGAATAATATAATCATCTGAGATCATTATGAATACATATTAGTTACTAATCAGATGTGATGATATAATTTGAATTCAATATATCATGAATAATTATTATTCGTCATTTTAGAATCAATGCAACCCAAATTGTGAATTTAACAAGAAGAACATGCACTGAGTCAACAACGGGTATACTCCTGTGAATGCCATGAAACAAGCTAAGCAGAGACAGGAGTTATTGGAACAGATCAGTGTGTGACAAAGTAAGCATCTCCACATCCAGAAACATATCTTTGCAAAGCAACATATAAACAAAGGCCATGTAATACTCAACTAAAAAAAATGGGAAAAAGTAAAGTCCAACAGGAAGTTTACATTCGCGAAATTTAGATTTCCTCGCTTATTTAAGGGATTTAGTAGTAGCTTCGCAAAACAAAGAGCAATAATCAGATTAATAAAATAAATTGATTGTTCCTCCAACAGTAAAAAACAAAACTGACTGTAAAGTTATCAGATCAAATGAGAATACATTTCACTGTAACAAACAATGCCAAGCATACAGACCGAACACCAAGTACCCTCTTCTGATAAACTCACCAGGCCGCTAGAGGACGGGGAACTTTACAACAGGAATGTGGGTGTGTGAAAAGCACATGGTTTTAATAAACGATCCGTGTTGTTATGAATTTTGGGTATGAAATCATTGATCATCTCGAAGTAAAGCAAGCAATTAGCTGCAATTTTGAAGGGATACCAGACTGACTTAAGTGTTTATAGGATTATGATTGGCAAAAATAAACTAATATCGAAAAAGATAGTATAAACAAAAAAAGATAATCGAAAATAAATACATTCAAAAATAGGATACGAGCACTATCCCCCTTAGACTCTACTCAAATATCTTAACAAACATCCCCCACATGTTTTTAGAAATATTGTAAACGTATACATAATTATAATAAAGAGCGTTAACACACTACTTTCATATTTACACGCACTTATACTCACACAAGCCATAATCACCATGCAGCCAAAAATCCACAAAAACAACCCAAAAGTACTACAAAGCCACCCATCTCCCCCTACATCACTCTAAAGAGAGATAATATAAAAATACACCCAAATAATACAAATTCTACCGCCCTAAGCTCCCACCCGCGACACCCGAAAACCAAACAATACATCTCGTCAAAGCCATTCTTTGAGTTAACAATACAATACGGACTAACTCCACCAGTATTTGAGTACATTTCGCCAACACACAATGAGTGCCAGCTAACCCTCATGAAATCGGCAACATATAGGAACACTCACCACATAAAATCAAAAAAACAACAATTAAATAATACAAGATAACAGCAAGAAATTAAAAATTTTTCTTGTTGTCATTCTCCGTATTTAAAGAGAAATCACCAAGGCCACCTTTTCCAACCCCAAATACATAATCAAAGAGAAAAACACGCACCATGTACTAGGTCGACATATATGCAACCTGGCGTGCACTACGCCAAACCATGAGCCAACTAACAGCGAGAGAGCAAAACCAATCCAACCAAGAACAACCCAGCGCACGCACACACACACAAGTCCAACCAAATGAGCAAGAATATAATAATCTTATACAGGTAACGCATCGAGAACCTTATGAGTTTCTTAAAAGACTGTAGTTAATATCAAGGAGTACAAAATGGAAACTATTATATAAAAGTGATATTAAAAAAAATTAATATAAATTACTTTTAAAATAACAAAATCCCAAATGGAAGTTCATAACCTCCTTTAAAATGACACAGATAGAGATAAAGATTATCTTAAGAATACTATCAATCTGCAACACGTAAATATCAACTAAGTCCTTCAAGGGGGGGGGGAGTGTAGATTTATGACAGAACATTGTATCATATCCGCTTTATGATTTTTTACGTCACCCATTCAAGAAAAAAACTATAGCACTCTCGATATCAGAACACCAGGAAATACTGATCAACCAAAACCACAACGTGTCTAAATTTATAAAGAAACCCTAATCTACTTGTCTACTTGCATTACAGATCGCCATGAATCCAAATCCGAGTTATGTCGATAATAGTTTGACATTTGAGACAATGTATGAGATAGTACTATGCACTCTCCGAATTTATCCTACTATATTGCGCAGCATCGGTAACGCAAATTGAACGCCAAACCAAAAACCACAATTCCGGGAGCAAAACACACATCATCGCCTCTCTTCTCTCCCCCCCATAGCCCGCTCGAATAACCCGGAAATAGTAATAAGTATGAAAAATAGATAGGACAAAGTGAACAACACGATTTAACTGCTTTCTAATACGTACATTGCAAGACACTCCTAGATAATAAACCATACTCTTAGTCTACCTAGCTCTGCATTTCTCTATCAACTCTCTCACTCCTCTCCCTCTCTCCTCCCTCCCTCTCTCTCTTTACATGAGCATGCTTCAAAACAATGCTACCCAAAGTGATATATACTTATCGAGCTATATCACACAAAAATCCTAGAAACCGAGAGCGCGAACCACCCGGCACGAAAACGGGCAACTCCACAAACGATACCAAGGCCCAAAAAAACACTCCCAGACACCAACCTAATCCGACGCCATATAAGCAACGTAACTTCGTAAAAGACACAGATTGGGCGTAACAGAACTGTAAAATATGATCAACCTGTAAGCCTCATCATGACATTCACTAGCGATCCACACCCCAGAAGAATACACGAATCCTTGATGCCATCCATCTTATCCCACTCAATAGAGACACACAAATGTAATATATGATACCATCACCTAGCGCGATGGAAACTCTCCCAAACAGCGGCAAGAAAACAACCTAGGAGGATATACCGTTCACGAATGAGCGCACAAGGGTAAGAAAATATGGCAAGTGGACGAGGCTTATATATTTATATTATTTTTTTTTCTATCTATATCTTTTCAAAATGCGCCCGGAGGCAAAGGCGACCGGACAGCAGAACATATACTTCTTACCCCCCCCCCATACCCACTCCCCTGATTAACCAACCCCAGAAAAAGCAACACGTCATAACACTTACTTGACAAACCCAATAAATGCCGGTACAAAAACATACAATGACCATAATATGGTTCTTTGGGGGAAATATTCATATGAAGAGAAAGCTCATATCCTCAACTATTATTTGACACCAGAAAGTCCGAAAATGCTTCAATGAGCAATGCCCAATTTTCTGAAGGACTCAAAAACGAGGCTGCTGATTTTTATATATGACTTTTGGTTTATTTTGTCTTTGTTAACCGATTCACGTCATTATTGCTTTTGATTCCACATGGCGCCCCATAGGCAGGTGGTCAATGCATAGTGACTTCCTGCGCAGCCTTGTTTTTGTGTCCTTCACAAAAGTAAGCATTGCTCAGTGAAGCATGCATTATTTTCGGAATTTCTGGCGTTCAATAATAGTTAAGGATATGAGCTTTCCCTACATATGAATATTTCCCCCAAGAACCAAATATTTCTAATTTGGTAGCTGTTTCAAAAGTGTATAGTTCTTTTTGGGACACACTGTATATGTAATGCTATTTGATTACAAACCATGAGTAAATACAAAAACTAGACGAATTACATAATTAGTAGCAATATCCATATATAATGCCTAATAAATGAGAGGAAACTACTGAAAAAAGACATGCTTGTAATTCATAAGCCACTTTAAAAAAAAAAATCTAAGTGGTTTCTACTCGTGACAGCATTAATGTGACGTCCCCTCGAGCCTAAGAAACGACTCACAGTGGGCCAGAATGCCTTCAAACCATGCCAAAATTATTTACTCATTGAAAAGGGTTAATAAAATTACTATAAACTGGTAACTATAGGTTTTTGGACCCGTGGAATCCGATGGGCATATTTTCAAATCCATATGACGTCAGCAAAATACTGTTTTCTGATTGGACAATGCAAACGTGCAGTGTTACACGTTGAAAAATTATATTTCCCTTTGACAAATTGGCTTATTAAAGGTTTTCTTGATCCAAGGAACACAATCATCGCATATTTGACTTGTTCTGACGTCATCAAAACACTGTTTTCTGATTGGATGAAGCGCATAGCTCATTTTATCTTACATAAACTTTAATATGTATTTGAAAAGGGTTAATAAAGTTAATCTAGATTGTGTTGTATGTGTTTTGACGGGGTTTAACTAGTATTTTTGGGACTCCTGTATGGATTGCGATGGGCATATTTCAAATCCAATAGCGTCAGCAAAATCTCGGTTTTCGTGATTTGGGAGTGCAACGTCGAGTGTTAGAACGTTTGAAAATCGTATATTTGTCCCTTTGGAAATGTAGGGCATATTCAAAGGGTTTACTGTGAATTCCAATCAAGGAACACAATTCATGCACAAAGACGAATAGGTATGGACGGTTGATGTTGTAAGAGCTGTCAATGCGAAAAGACATTAGTTGTTTCATCTGTCGATTTGGTATGAAGGCGCATAGTCTGCATTTAGTTTAACATAACTGAGATATGCCGGTCAGTTTTGAGAAAGGGTTAATGTAGAAGTTTAATGATAGTGATTGTTGTGTATGTGTTTTTTGAAGACTCGTAAGATTCTATTGGGCTGCATTTCCACTCGTCATTGGTGACTCCAGCAAAATGACTTGTTGATTGGGGAACAATGCAAATATGCAATTGCTACAGTACGGCAAAATATATTCGCTGACAAGTTCTATAAAGTTTCTCGACCAAGGAAACTTATTCGATGATTCGATTTCAGCTCTGTACATAAAACGTTGTTTCTGACTTGGATTAAGGTGTCAAATTCATTTTATCTTACTAGACTTTATTTTTAAATATTTTAGTTGTAATTATTTAGGGGTAGTCTGTGTAACTCTAAGAATAGATTATTGTATATCATCAGTTAATATGATATTGTCATAAAATCTGATCTTTAGTTAGTTTAATTTTTGTTAGTTTGTTTCTTTGTTAGTGCTTTTCTTTATCAAGGTCATCAATATTCATAACATAAACCATATATTGTTTATGTTGTTTGATGATTAAGTGTGCGGACATTAAAGGTTAAACCACGGACATAGAGGAGTAAAAGAACACAGATGAAATGTCTGATCATCATTTCAAAAGTGCCTCCACATCATAACATTGATGTTATCAGATTGGAAAGCGAACAGATTCCTGGTCGGATTGTGGTTCATACATGTTGTGTAGCCGGACCTTGAAAAGCTTTTCTAGGGGATTACTGTGGCAGAAGTAGAATCTCAGTTAGAAGGAGTAGATGCTGTCGGTCCCCTTTTTCTTCTAGAAAAGCGAGGACTTTATCTTTAAAAGAAGACATTGCGCTTATGCAAAAGATAAAATAATCATTGTGCAAGGAGAGTGATAAGTGAAATGTTGAAAGAACTGCGTCAAGCAGAAGATTTTCATTAAAGCAATCATAACTTGTATTATTATACGTTTGTAGGTGAAAATGGTAGCCATTCTAAACTCGCCGTGCAATCAGGCTTCTTTATACCGCGTTCTAACTGAGCTCAGTTCCTAATACGTCTTGCAATTTGCGAACGGGCATATGTCTGTGTGTAACTGATGTGCGGACGTAGTAAATATTCCTGATTTGGAGTCGCATCTGCTTTGCGAATTCAATGGCTAGCCTGGTCGGATTTCCAAAAAGTGTTCAAGAAGAAAACTCGGGGTCGTCCCCATCTGCCAAGCCATTATAAGAGATTCTAAGCGGGTGGTCAACGGTACTGAAACCGAGATGGACGTATCTTACAACAATACTGCGTACTTAATATCGTTTATAAGATGTGCTAAGGGTACGCCATCACATACGGAGCTTGTAGTGTTAGTTATATTAAGTTTACAATTATAACGTAGTGAAACGTTCCTTAAACGGGTAGGGACTTTACTAATCGCGTAGAGTACACGGAAGCCGATATACGAAATTTCATTTTTAAAACAAGATAAGCGGCATGTCATATTTCCCGTCATGTTAGACATATTCTTTCACTGCGTCTAGGTAGTTTCCTTGTGAACGGTGGAATTCTGGTTAAGCACCTCGGACTGAACTGTAAGTGCAGACATTATTAGTAATCGTTAGTCTATTGAACCGTTTACAATCTTTTAAGCGCACTGGCGAAGCGGGCCGAAGGGGACGACGAACGGAAAGGGCATTCCCGATTTTTTTGAAACATGTTCAAAAGCAACACGTACTGCTCAAGTTCTATAAATTATAAGTGACCGGTTATCACTTTTAACCGGGTAGGACTCTCTGAGAGAAGGACGTACTACGAACGTGGTACTAACTTTTATCATGTGCGCATGGCATTTAGTTTGCGTTGGAGTGCTATGCGAACGGGTATAGAGAGAAGGCGGTTATCAGTTTGAACTGGATAACAACGTATTGGGAAGCGATAAAGGGACGAGAGTAACGAGAACTTTTTTGAGACTGCTAGCAACGTATTCAAGAAATTATTTATAAAGTTATAAGTTGAACCCAAGCGTTA
>CALNVZ010003430.1:28277304-28314115 GCA_940671915.1 Paracentrotus lividus | reverse complement strand
ACAAAATTGTTTATTTCTATGGGGTGAATTTTTGTGTGCGGCCTTTGACAGGGGTGGGTACTTTCTTTTGCTGGCCAGTTTATTATTTTCGTTGTTCTTTGTAGAACATTTTGAATTACTAAACATAGTTATATCATTCTTTGCTCAGTATCTGATGATGTCAATATCGGTTTGATCGTCGGTATCGTGGTGGCTGTCGTATTACTCATGATCATCATAGTGGTTGGTGTTTGTATCCTCTTCGCACGCCTCAGTGAACATCGATTGGGACGCAAACCCACCGTCAGGCCTGCAGATTACGGGACAGATGACGTAAGAGACTTGATATTTAGTCATATCTACCTCATTTACTGTTCTGCTTTTCAAAATATATTACTTCAGACAATCAGAAATGCCGCGTCACACTTTAGAGAAAACGAGAAAGACAACCTATAACGATGATTCTGATCAATGGCGGAAGGGAGGCACATAAGCATAAAAAGCAAAATTGAAACCGTTACGATTTTCTAAACTCTAAAAGAAGTAGTTAAAAAAGAAAAAAAAAAAAAATGTACTAAATATGCACAATCTGCTATTGCAATTATTACAGATGATATACCGTCTCGCTGCTTCTGTTCCTAATGTGTACTTCCAAAATCCTGGATCGATTGAGAATACACCACCTCCTCAACAAAACAACACTCCACCCAGTCCAACTCAAAAGAAACGGCAAAAGTAAGTCTAATACGTACAACAACCCTAAATTTAAAAATAGTGCATAATGATATATATTTTGACACTCGCCCTAGCTAAAATTTATTTATAATCTTGATTGAAAGGATTCATTCTAATAGAGGGAAGATAGTCATGACACCTGGTTAGTTGATAGTTCTAAGTGTGCATTGGTACAGTCAATAAGAAATTCTTAATTGCACTAATACACACAGAGAGATCTCTACAAAAATCTTGTAGGTTTTCTGAAAGGAACCGAATTAAATTCTGAATAGATGTACACATACACCAGAACTATCCTCATTTTCTATCTTATAAAACGTTTGTAAAGAATAATCTGATTTCTTTTTGTCAATCATGCCAGATTTTCAAGTTCTTTCAAGATATACTGTAAATAAATGTCTGTATTTCATTATTTTTCAGACGTCCTCGCAAGAAAGGGCCATTCTTTCACCACCCCTGGTGAGAGAAGAATTGGTGCTGACATTTATACTACACTAAATTGCCGTCGTTGCACATGATGGAAGAACCCCTTCGCACACCACTTTTTTTCTTGGCACTTTGCTAGCCAAAATATTTATTCATGTATATAAAAGATATAATTTCTAAATTTAATTTGTAAAAAGTTAATTCATGCTTAGATTGATGACTGTACACAAAAACCCCCCAGCCTCACGGGGAGGGTTTCTACTCACAGAATGACGCCAATCTCATAAAGTTTGTATAATCATCCCTGCGCGAAAAAATACAAACACTCCTGTTTGAAATTTTAAGAGATTTTGGGCCTCAATTGTGTGCTTTATTAACGGGGAACATTTTATTGAAAAAAAGTTTATAATTCCATGTTACGTCTACACATGCCTGCCTAAAAAAGTAAAATAATTTTCCGTTATAGACTTCTAGAAGATATTGATCAATAGCAGATGATACACAGTATAATATGAAATGAAATAAAGCAATATAATATCACTTGTGTAGCTCATTAAGACAAAGGTTTGCAATCTGTCGCAAAAAAAAAAAAAAAAATAAATAAATAAATAAAGAACTTTGTAGTATTCCCTTTTAGTTGAAGCAACTGACAAGTAACCAATAAGAAATGTTCTTTAACATTTGAATATGATCACAAAACTTTTGTGCTATGGTGCTCAGGATCTGATTATTTCTAGGCATGTCTATTATTACTATTTTTAATGTTGTTTATAGCCCAACTGAATCTGGAAGTGTAGACAAACTTTTGAAAATTTATGACAGACAAATCGAATAAATACAAACCTAAGGAAAACAAAAACAAAACATTGCACAATGAAACGGCAAGAATGTCAAGAATCTCGCTGACATTTTATTGCGTATAATATACTAAGATTTTGCCTCGATTACTATAAAACTGAATTGTCTAATTAATTCGTCTCAAATGAGTGATTTTTTTTCCTGAACCGCATTCTCTGACGGGCAAGAGGGTTAGGTTGTATTTGGAGAGGAAAGGAGTGTGATGTAAGAGATAGCTGGAAACCGGAGTAGAGAGGACAAGAGAAAGAGAGAGAGAGACAGAGAGACAGACAGACAGAGAAAATTAAAGGGAGATGGAAATATTGTAAACAGACAACAGCACAATGCACATTTAAATAAAAGTATTTGATGAAAACATTTAGAATATTAAGTTGTATCGTTTGTGACAACCTGTCGCAATAGACACTATCAAAACAAACCACAAATATGAACCAGAATTATATCTTGATTATTTTCACTTATTTATTTCCATTTTAACTTTTTAGTAGAAAACGTTTAACATTGCACTGGATTTGGTAAGGAAACAAAGTGTGTAAATGTTGTCATGCATTTATTATTAATTGGATTTTTAATCATATAATTACAGTATCAATCATTATTTGAAAAAAAAAACATATTTCAGCTGCAAGTACGCTAAATCAGTATTCACATGACATGTCTATGCTAAGAAATTGGGAAAAAAAAACACGATACTTTTACAGTGCTTTTTTAATACAATAATCAATTTCATGCATGAAGAGTAAAGTTCTTTTGATGATTTTATTTAGGTTATAACACTTTTGGCTCTTCAGCTTCACAATATTTCCAAACACAGAAGTTCAATTATAATTCCATAAGTATCAAAATATGGTTCATTTAATAAAGAAATACCATTAAGGACAAATAATAAATACAATTATTGTGATTAAATCAATATTAAGATATGCATTTGAATGAAATGTTTGAATGAGCATCAGTGATAAACATTATTGCAGAAAAAAAAAATCCATGAGTGATATGAAGATTATTTCCACCCATCAATACTTTTATAGTCTTTTTGATAACCATCTTTCAAAACTGATTTACTTTTGATGGAATAATGATCTTCATTCCCAGGATTCATCTCACCCGCCATGACACCGGTACCTTGGTTATCGGTTAACGGCGACCCATGTTTATAATTCCGTAAAACGTCTGCAACATTTAGTTTTTGTTTCCCAACATCCTCGCTGGCTTGCTCTTTCACAATTTTCTCTGGAACCTCATCCTCTGAAACATCAAACATCTTCTTGAGTCTTTCTTGATTCAAGTTGAAAGCAAATTTGGTATCCATCATGGCATCCTTGTTCACATTGTCAGTCACTTTCTTCCTCCTACCTCCCGGACAGACGTCCGTTACTATGGTAACGTCCCCCTTCCCTTCGAATTCTTGGAGCTTTTTGTACTCCTGTTTGAAATTGTGGATCCCGCCGCCACCGTACTCGAATTCGACGTCTTCGAAGTAGTGATGGTTGATGTGGTATCCGTTGTCCGACGTGCTCGACGGGTAGAATCCGTAGAGTGTCACGTGATCACAGAATGTCTTCGCGATGATGTAGGCATTGAATCCTGTTGTAGCATAATATTTCAGTCCGTTTAACCTGTATTGACGAGACGAGGGAAAGGTAGAACTGAATAGTTACACAAGCGTAAGAACAACAACAACAACAACACAAAACTATTGGCATATTCACCATGTTTAATGATAGCTATACCGTAGTCACACCCGAAGAGCCCGACTCCGAACCGACATCTAGCTTGCCATTCATGGCAATGTATTTTTTTGGTCGATGTGGTGTCGGTTTGGAGTCGATCTCACCGGTGTGACTACGGTATAAGTTTGGAGAAATAATGTTATAGAACAATGAATTTACAATGTTGTCCTAATATGTCACATATTTTCTTTTCCAGTTGCTTTATTATTGCTTTCTACTTTGTTATTGGTATTTCAAGATCAAAACTGTAGGTTATGATTTTAAATTGATGTGCTGCATATTGTGCAGTGTAATTATAAATCATTATGCTTTCTTAAATTTTGCAAAGATTTTGAAATCTTTCAGAATTCTTAAATAGTCATGTGCTTTTATAAACCACTTAATTAGTATTATAAAAATGGAGATAAAGAATGCTAGGATAGTACTCCTTGCAGGATACGATTGGATGAAATTTGGTATAACGGCAAGGACTTTGAGAAAATAAAAATTTTAAGGGGAATATCAATATAATGTTTTCTTTCCAATAATGGTAACGTTATTTCCTTTTTGCGATAATGATAGTTACATTTATATAGCGCTTAATACATATATCCACCTTGTTGTTTTGAAGCGCTTATAGTGTTAACTAATTATTACCCGGCTTAGCTAGGCTACCCCGAAAGGCGCTCACAGCATTCAAGGAATTGCAACCTACCGGTACCCATTCACCTCACTTGGGTCGAGTACGGCAAATTGCAGATTGACATCTTGCCGAAGGATGCTGGTGGAATGGACGGGATTCGAACCGCGTACCTTGTGATCGTAAGTCCGCCGACTTATCCACTCGACCTCAACACTTCTACCTCTGCGATACATATCACTTTTTTGGGAATACAAAAATGATTAGTTTACCCTTCAATATGTACAGGTCTCCAGCTGTAAGCCAGTTGAATTGGTAGATGGTAGTAGTCCTTCAGCACATGAGCAATATCCTTTAGATGCAAGCTGCTATTTCTTTGAACAGTCGACTTGGAGTACCAAAGAATCGAGTCATTAAGGTACCTCAGCCTATCGACATAAGTCTGATGCCAATGGGTATTTGGAGGCGTCTGCGTCAGGTTATTATGTAGATAGAAAAGCGTCTCGAAGTTCATAATGGTAAGATGTGAGCGTTCACCGACATCAGCGGTATAACCCTGGATTGGGGCCACGTTGGCGCGTATGATGTAATCATGCTTGTCGATCTCCTTCCCGCAGTTGGAGCCGCTAAGTATCCCGCTGTTGCCGACGACTACGCAGCTGTTGCGGCGATCGAGGGTGGAGACCCGAGGCCAGTAACGATCGACGGGGCAGTTGATGTCAAAGTACCGTCCCGAGGCGAGTTCGGTGGCGTAGTCGGCAAGGTTGATACGTGGATGAGTGTTTTGTGAGAAGCTCATCTCGTGAGCTGCAACGTCCTGGTCGTAGACGAGTACGGCTGTTCGTCGAAGGTGACATTCAGGATTGCCACCACTGCTGATTTGATACAAAAAATGATACAAAGAAACGTGTTGCTAATCCATAGTCTTATAAAAAAAATTATACGTGAAAACATTCGATGATACTGAAGACAAAAAAGAAGAGTGAAACCAAGACGATGACGTGATTATTTTTTATAACCTGTATTTTTTAATGAAAACTGGCATTCCTCGTGATATTGTATTCATATATTTTTTTCAATCGATGAACTTAAACTCAAATCTCTTGACAAAACTTCACATTGAGTTAAACCATGTAAACTGAGTTTAATTTAACATTATTCTTCATCTAATATCTTTTTGATATTTTCATAACTACAATTTTACAGCTAACTCGGCTCATGAATACCTTTTCTCTTTGGATTTAGTTATGTTGTGATTATAATATGACAAGAAGATGCATATGTAAAAAAAAAAAAAAAAATACAAGAGAAACAACAACCCAACAACCAACAACAACACAACAAAGCAACACAACAACGTTAACGATGATCAAGAAAAAGATAAAAAAAAAAAACAACACAAACTCCAATTGTCGAAATTTGATATTTTGTTGACTCATACCTGGGTACAGAATCGATGACCACTCTCTGGTAAGGGTTGTATCTCTGATAGGATGACATACGGTAGCAACCATTCCTGATAGGACAAGACACACTCTCACAATACTTTGTTGCGAGTCATCTTCACGTCTTCTGAGAGTTTTCTGGTTTCAAATGTCAAAGTCACGAAGGAGTGGATTGGACGGTATATACATGTATGTGGATCTAAACATAAAGACAATAAAGCTATTGAGTTTATGTCCAGTGTCATAATGATGATCATGACAAAAATTGTGTGCGGTCTGTTATTCCGCAATAACCCTCTTTATTAGACCGATGAATATAATATGTATTATAGTACCTCAGCAAACAGATAACCTGAACCACTTAATTAAAATGGAACGACTCCGTTGTAGAATGCATTTAAAAGTATTAATGTCATCACAAAATTTGCATGTAAGGTAATGAACTATTAACACGACGAAAGAAATTAATAGAATACAATAGGAATACAATAATCGTGTTTGAAATGTATGATGTAGAGATAAGACTTACTTAGACATGGAAATAAATTATATAGATTGTTAGAAATGCTACTCAAGTCATTGATTTGATAAAACCCTATTTAATCCGAATGCTTACGGAAATGAATATTGTCTTTCAAAGGCTGAAACAGGTGGAAACTAACTTCCTCTTTCCTGTAGCATTACTGAATAATAATTATGTTTCATCGACAGTGACTACGCATTAATGTAACATATAACCCTGTGGAGCAAAGTGCTTATTTTTTAACCACATGCATATCTTAGTAGGCCTATTGAGAAAGTAAGTATACACAATCGGTTTGGGATCCAGAATAATACTAACGCCACCTTTAATATATACAACAACATTGGCATATATGATAAGTATTGAGTTTACATACCTTTTGATATACTCTGAGATCTGATCGATTGAAAATCCATCGCTGGAATGTAACCAATGTTACCATTTTGCACCCCTCTTTTACACATGCATCTGAAAAGGCTATGCTCACATATGATGAAATCCTCGCAGTATAGCGTTTGTCTTACCGAGATCGTGTCAATAATGTCAACAATATGTCTGTGTCCGGTTAATTGATACTTTTACGTTCTCTGCGTTTATTAGCGTTTTGACATGAGTCGTTAGTACTTTGGCTTACATAGAGGCTACAGATTAATATGATAATACAAATTTTTCTTCGTGTTATCTGGCGACATAATTTAACATTACATATTTACATTCTTCAAATTTAAATCGATTTGTTGGATACTTTGACAATTTATATGTGTGTACCCATATATATTTTTAAACAAACTATTTTGCAGGCTGCCTGCGTGATCTTGTATTCTTTTTCACCACTATTCTATTCACATTGCACACTCTCTATCTCTTCCTCCCCTCTCTCTACCCCCCTCTCCTTCCCCTGTATGTCCCTTTCTCTCTATAATATTTACATTCTATTTTCTCTCTCTGAAACACTTGCATACACAAACACACGCACACAGACGCACACACCACACACACCCATACACACACAACCACACACACACACACACACACACACCCATATATATATATACCACACACACATACGCAAACACACACATGTACACACAACGAAAATTTGTTCGTAAAATAGATAATTTAATTTCATGATTTAAAAATTGAAGAGTGCAACATAGTATACATATTTATGTAATTAACTTCTAATTCATTAAAAAATAGTAGATCTTTAGATCGAAAGCACAGAGTAGGGTAAATTGGGGTTAGTGGGACACTTTAGCATTTACGTAAGCATAGGCCTAACACAAAAATAAGATGCTCAATAAAGCAATCACATACCTCATTTTGAAGTTTATTTAGATATAAACGTTTTATAAATGTATTGGTTACAATTTCCGCCAAATGAAGGTTTATAAGACAGTTAATCATTACCACTCCATTGTCCTACTTCCCCCGTCAAGTTGGGGTAAGTGGGACAGCATAATACTTGGAATAAAATGTGGTTTAAAAGTGAGAAACAAAGATCTGTCTTCATTAACACTGTTTACACATCTGGAATATCATTTCTAAGAATCTTAGCAATGATATTCCAGATATCATAAGAACTGATTGCCAAATTATTTTCTCAAACATTGTCACGACTCAGTATTATTCTTTTTTTCCTGTACACATTTCAAGTGATGAAGTAGAAGTTTTTTTTCTTCAACATATCAAAGCTCAAGAGCACTTTTTGAATCTGTGATTCTGTAAACAAAGCAAGCATTTCCTTCGTCCTTTACCCCCGTTTTGTATGAAAGTAAAGAAAAAATACAGTACTAAACAAAATTTGAACTTATTTCTTTCCCGTATTACAACTTTACAAAAACTAAAATTTTAAAGTCTGCATAATTCAACAATAGCAGTGCTCCGTTTAATAAAACCCGTGGGACACTTGAAAATTTAACTAAGCATTATTTATAAAAACAAACTTTTTAAAGCAATCATATATCTCATTTTGTAGTTTAGATATAAACGTTTTAGAAATGTTTTGGAAAAAAAATCCCCCAAATGAAGGTCAAAGTGACAATATTAATCATTGTTACTCCATTGTTCAACTTACCCCCGGCCGTCAAATTGGGGTAATACATGCAGTGATCTGTGATATAAAAGTGCGGAGTAAAGATCTATCTTCGCAAACTTTATTTATACATTAAAATACTATTGAAATTGGCGCGTCCCAACTTACCCCAGCATGTGGGGTTAGTGGGACAGTTAGTTAAAACAAGCTTAAAGTCTATGTTTTAAATCCTTATAGTCATTTATACTATTTCAGAGTTTAAAATTTATTATCTCGGAAACATTCAATGACCACATCCATTAACCACTCCTAAAACCAAGGGATCTATACACGAAACAAGTATTGCATACGGTGTATTTCTCAACAATAGCTATGGCTGCAATTGAGTTTTATGTCAAAATGTGCAGATATAGATTTTTCAACGATACGATAACTGTTTTTTCCCAAACAGGCAAGCAATTTGTTGCTAGATTTAGTTATAAAAAATTAAAATAGTTCCTCACTGAGGCATGGTCTAATATTAATACTGCATATAATGCAATTCCCCCCAAATGTCCCACAAACCCACTGTCCCAGTTTACATCCCCAATTTACCCTAATATACTATATTTATTTATTTCCGCTGTATATCATATATTACAAGAGTATGAAACTAATAAATGCTATCAGCGGTATGTATTTAAATCCAAATAATGACTGGAACATTAAAAAACAAAAAACAAAACAAAAACAATAGACCGATTACTTGATACCGACACAAAACACATAAAATATAAGACATTAGAAGAAATGTAGCCTAAAACATTGCTCTTAAAAAGTGACAGATCCCTACATTAAGAAAAAATATCAAAAATAATATACACTGTCAACAGGAAGACGACTTAGATTACTTCAGAGAATAGACGATGTGTATTTAGGCAAAAACAACAAATACAAAAGAAAAACAATGGAAAAAAAAAGGAAAATAAAAAAAATATCTCATGTGACATGGGGATCCATGATAATGAATAAAAAGCTGTAATGACAGGCATACTGGACTTCCTTTGTCGATCAGAAACTTAATGTAATCTAAACCTGTAAGTGTATCGATGCAATCAAAGTAGAAAACACATAGAAGCGAGTGCACAAAAACAAAAACAAACCAAAAAACAAAAAGGAAAGGAAGAAGAAAAATGTGGCTCAAAGTTCACTCGGAATTTGCAACTTTTAATCCAAGTGCAAAGTCGTTCAGACTAATGTGATTTCTGGCAAAACAAGTTTTTAGATATAAGGGCGAAGTTTTGAAAACTGAAATATTAAAATGGTACATAATGAGTAAAACATACAACTTCTCAGCAGGTAATAAAAGAAGTATATATTAGAAATAATATAATTTTCGCCATGTTAGCGTAGGAATAATACCACATTTACAAATATAAATAGATAATCATCACAACATACTTATTCAACTTGCCTTTGACCAAAAGTGAGGTGATCTAAGCGAGAAGGATAACTTGTAAATTATTCCCTGGGGGGGGGGGGGCATGAAGAATTAGCTCAGCGAATGATTAACAACAATAGAACAACTTATTTGTAAACGAAACACACAACAAAAATATTTTACAGAACTAGTGCACCATAGTTATGCCATTCTTTTTATTTTGTGTGTTTTCAAGTTGCCAGATTAACCGTTAACGATAATTTGTCATTGCGGCGCAACAAATATTTGAATACCAAAACCTTATATCTTAACAGACCAAAGATTTTATTTAATTTTTAAGTTTGTAGGGCGGGGGAGGATTGAGATAGCGGTAATATCATTTCTAATGTCTTAATCTTTCGCAATTTGTACACATGTCTCTCTGAAAGAAAATACGAGGTGGAGATGGGCTGAAGATAAATGGAGTATTTTAATAGAAACACACTTCTATCATTTCAAAAGCTATAAAAATTACAATAATACATAAAATACTATTACAGAATAAGAATTATCACCTCGGTCCAAAAACGTAATTGTTTCGTTCTGAAGTGTTGAATAACTTACGCGATATCATGTAGTGCATTCTTATAGCAGTACACGAGTAATTATGTACAGATAGCGAAACAAGGTGTGCATACATGAAATGGCACATGTCATAAGTTAGCGGTGAAAATCGTTACACGTCCCAAAAATTGTCAGAAATGACATGATTCACAATAACATCTCTAGTTCTTAGTAGTACAGACATGTACAAAAAGTATATTATATATTGAAAGCAGAGACGAGAAGGGATGCTAAATATTTCTTGGTGCCATGTTAAGGTGTGTCATAAAAGCATACTTCAGAAGTGTTACAAGGAAGAATAGTGTTAAAATCTTCACAAATTAAACTCGGCGAATAATTTCTTAATCTTTCATCAAAATGAGAATAAATCATTACGTGGATTCGTGTAAAAGAACGCTATGCTTCTAAAAAATATAAACTTGTAAGTACAAAGATTTTTTTCATCCGCGCTAATCAGGGTGTCAAAACAAGCAAGAAAAAATAGTCAAAATAGGCAGAATCCTGTCTTTTACTACTTGATTACAACCAAACAAAGTTTTAGCAAAGTAATATGTTGTCCAAGCTTAATCTGATTTTACATTGCATGGCAAAGAAATGGCGGAAAAAATGACAATTATTGTATAAATTGCATTCGACAAATTTTTTTTTGATGCCTGCATTGCATTGTCTAATGAGGATGTGTTGCACTATAAAGTTTGTTTACATTGATTTAATATTGATTAAATTACGTTTGAAAAACTTCTTCTGACATTTATCTAGGAACCCATAAAACCGGGCAGTGAGAACATGATATTTACTCGAGACTACATGAAGACCATCTGGTGTGCAAAGATATAACGAACAACAATAAGAAAGTACCAAAAATGGGAATCCTATGATATTAAACATGCCCTCCACCGTAGGATCCTCCACCGTAGGATCCTCCACCCCTTACCCTACTCCACTAAAAGTATCTTTTTATGAAAAGTATGAACATAACAAAGCTGAAACTTCACAGACATGTAGCCTGATAAATTATCTACAATATGAATTATTGCACAGCTTCTGAATGTACATCATTTTCATGCTATGTGAAAAAATGTGATAATTTTCCCTCCAAAATGTAACGCCTCCACCCTTTTACAATACCCCAACTTGTGACACATGGCCATATAAGAATATCGACAATATAAACTGCATTGAAAAGAAAATAACCTTCCAATGAACTATGAAAAATTAACAATTTAACTTCTAACATACACAAGTTGTTGCAATGCAAACATATATCTTTTAAAATTCAAAACACTTTGCAAATACTTTTCTATTAAGATTAACCCAGCAAACACAGAACGTTTTCAGAACGTTTTCAAAACGTTTTTTCTAGGTCCTGTACGTCTTCGTCCTAAATGAACGTTTTTAAAACGTTTATAAAACGTTAAAGTTTGGACTTCTCATTTATGTCAAAGTTTAGGTTTTTGAGAACGTTTAAAAAACGTTTTTTGGACGTTACAAAATTGATCGTTTTGTATAGGACGTTTACAAAACGTTTGATATAGGACCTTTACAAAACGTTTGTGGACGTTTTGTACATAACGTTTACAGAACGTTTTATATACGTCCAGTTCAATAAATCGATCGACTTAGAACTTTTAAAAACAAATGCCAGTCTAAGTGATCACTATGTTTTCTACGTGCAACTAAATAAAAACAAATAAAAACACAGATCACTAAAATACTATAGGCGATTTCTATATGAAAGCGAGATTTGTTTGTTTCATTATAATGGGGTATATATAGGGATTCATAAAAAAAAAAAATACAGACAATAAATATTTTTAATGATTTACATACTCAATTTTATTACCGGTAATTTCAAATCATTTCATATACGACGATCTTACACATCAACGAATGAGGATGCGCGCCGAGGATTGATCGATGACGTCATCCCAGCAAACACAGAACGTTTCAGAAAATTACAAAATGTAACCTTTTAACAAAACCTATAATGAGACTTATTTTATTAAACGTTTTATGAACGTTTTTTATACGTACCAAATGGGACCTTATGCAAATGAGAAGGTGATTAGCATATAATACGTTAGACATATCGAATACGTGTTTATGAAATTACTTCCATTTAACAGTTATAAATTCATTCTTTGGTGTTTCATTTTATTGTAATATTGTTCTGAAACACACATAAATAAAAAAAACTAATTCAGTATTGGAATGTACAAACACAACAAATAAAATTAAATAACTAACCATCAACAACGATACTTATAAACTATAATTTTCTGGAGCATCAACAGTGTTAAATCCTAATGGTATCCAGTTAAGTCTACTTTTAAAGCATGATTTGGATTGGAGACACCTCACTCTAAAGTGCCATTCCACAAATGGTGGCCAAGGGTTTGAGGTGCATGAAACATATTTGTATTTACTATATTGTTTTTAAGAGGTTTCAAAGGTTTTTTAAAGTTTCTAGACGTTCTTAACGTTTTGTATTACATTCCAAGGTTTCAAAAACGTTTTAAAACGTTTAAGAACGTTCCAGACGTTTCTTAGGTTTTCTGCATGTTCTAAACAACATCCACAATATTTTTAAACGTTTCAAAGGTTTTTTTTTACGTCTAGAGCTTCCGAAAGGTTTTTAAAGGTTTTTTTATTGGTTCTTTAACGTTTAAAAAACGTTTTTAAAACGTTTTTAGAACGTTTTCAAAAGGTTCTGTACGTCTCCAGCTTCCAAAAGGTTTCAAAGGTTTTTTGGTTCTTTAACGTTTAAAAAACGTTTTTAAACGTCCATAAAACGTTTTTACGCTAAAACCTACATTTTTGCGTCCATAAAACGTTTTTTACAAAACGTCCAAAAAACCAATTCGGAACGTTTTAAAAACGTTTATAAAACGTCCGTTTGTAAGTTGGGAAGTCTGTTATTACTATTACCATTAATCTAATCTTTAGTACTGATTAATGTGACACTTTGATGAAGTACAGTTTTTTGTAGCAAGCAAGTGCGAGCAGGTCTGGGGAAAGGGAAACAAAGTAAACAGCTCCACACAATCTATCGAGTTTAAGGTTAAGTGCATTAAACTCAACTCTCTCCTTCAAGTTTAGACCATCAATGTCATAGAGCCTGAGCACAACCGTACTAGACTTACAGTCAACACTCGCTACATAGACCCTGTCCAGATCGTCCACGGCAGCATACAGGTAGACATCGCTTGGAGCTTGTAGAGATTTCCCAGCATTCCCATCCCTGTCATGTACCGTCAACATGCTGGGATTGCGGCGACAACTTGTGACTATCAAACCAGATCTGGTTGACGGCGCCTGCCATACCTCGTGTTTAGCTTGAAGAGTGTGTAGGAGTGTGGTTCCAGTCGGGTCATAGATGTAAACTTGTTCTCCATCATTAGTTAAGATGAATTCGTCTGATGGGCTTGTGCTTAGATTGAGAGAGCCTCGACATGGCACACTAATGGTTGATTTCATGGAGCCTTTGGAGGAATATACATGTGCTTTGTTGCTACCTGTCGCTATGCATACCGACCTGTCTTGTTGAAACAAAAGACGAGAGCACTTTTGACTGGTTGGTAAGTTTATGTACTGCTGTCGGTTGCCAGCTGAACTGATGATATCTATGACATGTGTGTTTCCATACGCAATGGCCACACTGCCATCAGAGTATCTGGCCATTCCTCCAATCGAGTCCTTTACATTCACACATTTAATGACATATAACTCACGATTAGCTTCTGAGATGTTTCCTAGAATAAGGCGTGTATCATTTGCAGGATCAACTCTCTTCTTCTGTGCCTTCTCCCTTACGACTCCAACAGAAGTGCTACCAGGAATGTCCTTCAGGTTAGGCCCGTGGTCAGCTTCAGCGACATTTCTTAGTTCGAGACAAGCACCATCTGCACTCTTCCTGGGTGCTTTCTTCGTTACGACTGCAGCAGAACTGCTACCAGTAGTGTTTTTCAGCACGAGCTTGTAGTCAGCTTCTGTAACATGTACTCCATAAATAGGCCTATCTTCTGCAGGATCACAACTCCTCTTGGGTGCCTTCTCCTTTACAACTGCAGCTGAGGTGAAACCAGCAGAAAACTTCATCAAAGGCTCATGGTCGGATTCTGTAACATGTACTCGAGCAATACAAATAGGCCTATCATCGGCATGATCAAAGCCTTTCTTATATGCCCTTTCCGTTACGACTGCAGCAGAAGTGCTACCAGAAGTGTCCGTCAGGACAGGCTCGTCATCAGCTTCCGTGACATTTCCAAGATCAATACAAGTACCATCTGCAGGCTTGAACCTTTTCTTCTGTGCCTTCTTCTTGATGACTGCAGCAGAAGTATGATCAGTCCCCTCCTTGAGCATGACATCCAGCTCCTCACAAAGCAAGGTATGAGCAGACAAACTGTTCAACTCAAGACGACCCAATCTGTCATTATCAACCAGCGTCAATGTACTACCCATACTCTTGATCCTCTGCCGATTGCTGGATTTCAGAGCTTCGAAATCTTCATCGAAATTACGCTTTAACGAATCGATTTCCTCAATGAGAATTCGCTGATTTTGCTCAAGCCGCAGTGCCTTGCTGTTGTACGCTTGAATTACATCTTTCTGTAGTTTCTGCATAAAGCTGTGTACCTCATTGCGTTGTGCTTCAACATTCTGGATGTTCTTCTCCAGTTCTGCCTTCTTTGTAGCAAAACGCTCGATAAGATCGTTCACCTAAAATGTAAATAATAAATAGTAAAAAGAACACAATGATTCAGATGTTTAGGCCAACAGGTGCATCTTGGGTCTTAAATTTGTGTTAAAATGACAACACCGGGTGAGGAATCCGGGTTGGCATTAAATGTCTTACAACTAGAATATGTGTTGTATAGTTTTGGTGAAAAATTTGGTGTTGAATTGTGCGCGCAACATCCTAATAGTAGTAGGTACATGTCACATGATCATGTATTGAAACTGAAAAGCAACGCTGGGGGATTGCGCAAATCAATATATTTCCATTAAGATTTGACTTAATAGTCATATTTTTCAGGTCTGATGATTAAAACCACTGTAATGTTTTACATGAACACTTATTAAAGGATAATCCCAAGACATTAAAACTGATTGTTTCTATTACGACTTGATTAAACAGAAATGAAGAAAACACTATACTATTAAAATCCCCTAAGTATGGGCTATATACAGAGTGAGTCAATAAAAATTCCCTATCATTTTGAAGTTGTCTTGTGAAAAAATATGAACATTTAATCATAGGTGTCATGATATGTCGTAGTCGTGTCATCCTCCTAGCATACTACCCTTTTCATTTTTGGTCTTTACACGCATGACTGACTAACAGACAATCTTCAGAAGACGGCTAAATCTCACTTGCGCCAAGTGGCAGGGTGAAGAATAAACAAATTTAAAATTTATTTCTCAGGTGCACGCACAAAGAAACATACCCTTATTTACACATAAAAAAAAACAAGTACACAACACCCGTACCCTCGCCAACACCACCCACATACACCATCCACCCACAACACACACACATACACACACACACACATAACACCACACACACACATACAAAAGCACATACTTAATCTTATCCACACCAGTACACACAGAACACATACACCACACACACACACAACACTACAAACCACATCCTCAACAAACACACCCACACACACAACACACACACACACACCCTCACTCACACTCAACCACAGTTCTTATGGAAACACTACTCCCAAACATCCAGTGATGGTCTTGGTAAACAAAACGTCACAGGGGAAATGTTATTTTGAATTGTCTACTCTGTGTGCGGGTGCGTGTGTGATGTGCATGTGTGTGAGGGAGGATGGGTCTTTGTGGGAATGTGTGTGTGTATGTGTGTACACACATTCTGTCAACATTTGTTTGTAATCTTCATCCATCTATTTGGCACAATCAAGATTCTCCTATCTTTTGTAGATTGTCTGTTACTCGGTCATGCATGCAAAGGACCAAATGAAAAGGGTACCAACATATGCTTGGAGGATGGCTCTACCAAGACATATCATGAAACCTATGATCAAATTTTCATGGTTCGAATAAGACAACTTCCAAATGAAGGGACATTTTTTTTTACTCACTTTGTGTATAGGGAATGAATCTGAACAATGAAAGCTTCATTCCTTCTTTACGCCCACACTTCACCGATAACGAAGACAGTCGAAAACCGATCAGTATAACTGAACTAACGTCCATCATTATTGTCCGAGTGGCGGAAATGATCTTTGGGATAGATCTTCGGCTCCAACAAAAATGGAAGAGGACCATATCCAAAGCCCAACCATCAACTAACCAATAAACATGATAAAGTACAACGTACTGACAAATGAACCATTCCAGTAGCACCAAAGATGGAGTTACAGAAATACCACGAGTAGAATAAAATTGTCTAATTCCGAACCCTGGTGTTAAATGACACCAGTTGGAATTGTCTCATGTAGTTCATAAGAAAGAGTTAAATTTAAGATAATTGGTACTGGAGATACATAAAAATTAAAACCTAACTAGAATTGGATCAAGGGGAAGTCGAGGGCAAGATAAATCGGACCCTCTAGGCATTATTTAAAGAACGCCAAATGTGTCGATAATCTACAACTGACAAATCTGTTTTCGATCCAGGCGAGGTGTAAAGTTTTAATCCATTTTAAAATAAGTAAGAAATTTCGTAAGAAATAAATAAATTTTATCCTTTCTCATCCAAATCTGAACAATAATGCTATAACAAAGGGTTTTCCCCCACATAACTGTAGTTTGCAGGAAAAAAAGAAGAGATAATTATAATTCCTGTATCACATTGGTTAAAAGCGTTATATCGTATTCGAATCCCCTTTCAATGATCAATAAACTCTAAAAACAATAATGCACTGTAAAAAGTTTCTTTTTCTGTTTTTTAAGCAACTTATATTAAGGATATCCTTTTAGGTCCAGTATTCCCCTCTATTTTTTTATTTTTTATTTTTTTAAGTTCTGTACATCATAACGGTAAGGTTAACAGGTATTTGTCACATTCAAACTTGTTACAGCGACTTTAAATATCAAATCATTTGAAACTATATTTTTCAAAATAATATTAATTTGGCTTTATTTCTTTATCCTTTACTCTCTCCCCACTATTTTTTATTTTTTAAAAATATCTTTTCCTTTGTCTGGTCAGGTACTTTCTCCCTTCTTTTCATTATTATGCCTGCCTCTCCATTCTCTGATCATGATGCGAAAAACAAGGAGTGAAAGACAAAAAATGGGTAAGGATACGCTCCTTTTGAGCCAAACACTAAAAAAGTACAGTGGAGAATAAGAACCAACTCACCTTGAGCCGTAATTCCTGCTCGAAGTCCACCTGATTCTTGACCTTGTGATTTCGATGGCTAATTACGAAGCACTTGAGACAAGCATGCACTTTGCAATCCTCGCAGAACATATCTTTGTCCTCCTGTTTATGGGTGATGCACTTCTCAGGTAAATTGCCAATTCTGATATCCCCTTCGATGACATCTTGTATGGATACGATCTCGTGGCCCTTAAAGAAGGTTGTCAGATGCTTGTGACAATACAGACATTCACCACACATGTAGTTATTACAGGTTCTGCAGAATGAGACGGCCTCGCATTTAAGTTCGCAAGCAGTACAGTTGGGACGCTTTTCAAGGATTGCAGTAATTCCTCCGCACTTGCAAAGATAGTCGTCTACGAGTCCGTTGACCGTCGCGTTGGTGCGGAGATCATCGACGCGGTTCGCAGACAACTTGGTGCTGGTCCTACAGAGAGGACAAACCATGTGATCAAGGTCTTGGTGTGACAGATCGTATTTCTTGAGACATTTCCGACAGAAGGTATGTCCGCATGAAGTCAAGATAGTTGCCTCGTCAAAGATGTCAAGGCATAACGGACACTTCAAATTCTGATCAGGAGTTTTCTCTTCTTCAGGTTTCTCAGCCATTATTATTCAAAATGTTTGTTTGTTTGTTTTTTTTTGGCTTGCTAAAAATCAGTTCATGTGGTCTATGTATCCAGCGTCCATTGCCAGATAAAAATAAAGATTTACATACTTTTAGAAGTTGGTTGCTCTATCTAAACCACTATTGTCTGCAGGTAAGCAGTGTAATTGTCAGTGACACTTATTTTAGTATAGTTTTAACATTACGCCAGTATTTTAAAATCCTAATATAACCCAAGAGGACTTGCCAGTACGATGGTATTTCTACTCTAGAGACTGCATCCATAGCTTTCCTGAGCAGCACCGAGTAATTAATAGGTTAACACACGAAACAGAAATGATGGAATACCGTGGTAAACTTATAGGCCTCAGGTTACAGCGTTCGTCAGTTGAATAAAATAGCGTCGTTTCCCGGAACGGCGTTGTTTCCCGGTGCGTCCTAAAAATAAAATATAAGTGAGTTTTTCCACTAATCCATTACCTTTGACCTGAATAATTGGATGAATCAAAGATTTATATACGGTAGTGCCTTCAAGATTGTTTACAGTAATTCTGTTTGTTCATGCACATAGCGGGTGACATTATGTTTACTTAAACTTTGCAATGGAATAAAGTGGTTATTGGTTTAAACAAATAAACGATAAAGTTCTGCCTATATCACTACAATGATAAGAGAGAAGCATTTCATACCGTATAAAGATAACGTATCATTAAAAACTAGGTACAGATTATTTCAAATATATTTCTTTTATTTTAGATAAAGTGTAAGGATACAGTTTTAATTCATATATATATATAATTTTATTTTACCTACTATTGAATTCAATGAAAGTGTAAGTCAGGGCAGCATTCCTCGCGCAAAGCGTAGGCCCTAAGTAGAAAATTTGATGTCGGCATGATGACATGGTGGGTAAATTGGGATTGACGAATGAAGACCAGAACAAAACAGGTTTGCTGAAGCAAATGAAATATTCCACAGATTAGGTTGACGAAAAGTGTATTCAATTTTCATGATTAATTCTAATTTATCATTATTCTTCTTCTGCCTCTTCCATTTCCTCACCTCTTTCACAATCAGAAAACGAATTGAGCAAGTCGAGTTCATGGTGCGTCCTAGCCTTTGGGCAAATCCTTGAGCGTTGCTTGTCTGCCGAGCAGGGTCTGAAAACATAGAACACAGGCGCGTTTAGAGAAATAACAGCAGCGAGTGCCTTGACTAAAGGCCAGGTGTGTCTGTATTTTAAGTGTTATAGCGCCACCAAACGGCACAGTATTTATCACTGTGACGAATTACTTGGTCTTCGAATCAGCAACGTAACTCAACAAATTTGGTGAAACAACGTGTAAAATTTAAAAAAAAAAAAAAAAAAAAAGTGCATGTGATTATTCATTTTTTTTGCCAAAACCGTAAAATTTCTAGTTCCTTTTTTAAAAATATAAATTGATGTGATCTCAGCTGATATTATTTTGTTAATTGTTCCCATTACCATCCCGATTCTTTTAACATACGATGACGTTACTGGTTGTTATTTCCGAACAACGATGCTCGATTTCTCAATAGCACGAAAGTGATGATTACGTTGATGACGACGACAGTGTGAATGGCACCAATTATGGTGAAGACCGTTGTATATGATTGAGTTACATCAAACAAAAACCCTTCATAGAGATAAAGTAAAAGACGGAGGTTAAATCGCTTTAGTTCAAAGCGAAAGCGAACTGAGCAACGCTCTCATTGACTGTGTGTTATAAATAGCTAGTCTTAAAGTATGCCTTTTGAGATAACTGCTAACAAAATTGCGTAAAAATTAACATACAATTTAATTTGTTAGTGGGAACCTAAAATGTTTTGAGGGGAAAAGTATGTGTTTTGATACTTGGCAACGTAATTATTATGGTGTGAATTCATTGAGTAGTGAAAAAGTGAGTTTTCATTCAAATGGGCCTGTATTATTAGACAACACTACTCAGGATGTTGCATTATGGGTTAGGAATCAGGGCAGAATTGAGTAGTTGAGGACTTGAGGTGGTGCTATACAAGGCTGCCAGTTCGTACTGGCTTTAAATGAAAAGATAAAGCCAGTTCACTCTTTATTTATGCACCTTTTCTACGCACATGACTGTGCTGCTCGTGTGCGATATCAAAATATAAATAGTCGAGAGGAGTCAAGTAATTCTACTGGAGGACAGTAATACAGTTGTAATTTGTTGAGTAGCTTAAATAGGATTTAACATAGGAAGTAATTAAAGTTGCGATACAAAATCGCATAACGATTTTCATTGATTTGGAAGAATGCTGGGTTTCCGTTTTTTAAGTTTAAACACGTTTTAGTGCTCTTGGTTTTAAGCGGGAGAAATGTTTCAACACATTCCCACAAATATCTGAAAATGCAGAATTATATGAAAAATGAATGTTTTATTATCAATACCTGTTACGTATCCGGCCGCAGTCACACCTAGTCTAAAACGAAATAACACCAATGCACTAGCTCGCTTAAAATCATCTGGGTCTGGTACAGTGGACTTTACAAAGGCAAAGCTTATAGTATCTTCAACGAAGAAGCACAGTCCATGGATGAAGGCTAGTACTGCGCGGACGAAATACCCGGTCCCTAGGAAGTCTAATAAAAGAGATATGGTGCCGATTATCCCAGCAATTATATATATTAAAAATGCAATGACATTCTTCTTTATAACAATGATTAAAATTGTCCGTCTAATGATGCCACCGATACCCGCTATTAGGGTGCTTTCGCTGGACTACGGAGGAGCTAATCTAGAACGTTAGCATTATGAAAGGCTTTATTTTCAAAATAGCTCAAACCCCAAACTCCTGCATACTGTTAGTACAGGAAAAAGAGTGTGTAAAACCGGTATTTGCTAGAAACGGCTAGCAAGCGTTTAAATTACAAGTTTTCGTGTGCACAAACGAGGGTTTCCCCTAGCTTCAAGAGATAGCTCCCCGTTGTCAAAATCTACAACGCTATTTGGGGGAAATGTACGTTCTCCCGAAACGTAGAACGTAGAGGTTTTCAGCGGAGAACGTAAGTCAGTTAGCCAATAAGCGAGCGCTTTGATAGGAATGTATACAGGCATTTCCCCCTTTGCTAAAACATAAAAGAAGCATAGGCCTACTTTGATTTGACTAATCATAAAGGCTGGCCGATAGGTTATTTCTTTTTATATCAGCAATGTTTTAGGTCAGCTGTTATACGCATAGACGCATTTGACACAATAAAACCTTAAGAACTAGGTATCCCCAGTAAAGTAGCCTTTGGATTGAATTCGTATTGCAACTATAGACGTTGAAAATACAGCCACTGCCGCGCGCCATTGACATCCTTTATGCAAGATGACAAAAAGCGGGTTTGATCGCATTCTGCATACTTCGTAAGTTCTTGTCTCGTATACAGTGCGTCCCAAGAAAGAGTAAACCCAACTTTGAGACTCTCATATTAAGAATGTTATTAGGGATATGTATTTCTTTATTAAATTATCATGACGAAGAGTAAGGGTAGTATCTCACTTCGCAGAAGCTACTTTGAAACTATGAAACGGATTTGGGCCTACTTTGAGACGGTTTTGAAACTACTTGGAGACAGTTGTGAAAACTATTCAGGATACATCTCCTCATACTCAGTCAATACAACGTTTCTTGAGTCGCGGGAAGTACTTTGAGACAGTTTATGAAAATTGTCACGGAGACGTCTCCGCGACGGAATAAAGTATTGGAGACGTCTCTAATACTTTTTATCCGTCGCGAAGACGAAGTGAGATACCTCAGTACCACACTTGTACCTGTTCTATCATGGATGACTGAGCACTTGAATTTTTGACAACTTTGTTCAGTGGTGGTGGGGAGGAATAATACAGACTGGCAAAGGTGAGGACTCATGGGCCCGAATTCCCAAACGTGGTTTAGTTAGTCCATGGTCTAAATCAATTGTTTAAACCACGGATTTAGACCATGGTCTAAATTTTGGTATTCACAAACCACCTGATTTAGACCATGGACTAACTAAACCACGTTTGTGAATTCGGGCCATGGTTTTCTAGTCATGATACTCAGATCCTGTCAAGAGCATAGATCATAGTACTATATCTTTTATGGTGGCGTACCAGGGGGGTGGGGGTGGAGGGGAGAGGTGGCATAACTAGTACCTTCAGAACCTTGGGCACTTTCTTCCAAGTTTTGCCACAAGAAACACTGGCTTCTAAGCATTCATTCATTGTTTTAGGTCAGTCCTCCTGGGTCTATTCATTCATTCAAGGGACAAAATATTTCAAGAGACTTGGAAGGGTTGCTTTTGCTCAAACTTGGTATAATATACTATCAGACAAATTTTACGATTTTTCTAAACCTAAGTGCTCAGTCGACCGTTACAATACACTTGTACGTTTGGTGTAATTGAATATAGAGTGAGTATTTATGATGAAATAAACATCAAAGTCACAAAACATTTCAATGTGACAGATGCTTTTAAAATTAGTTGTTTTTTCTGTGTCGCACTGTATATCAAAGCCCTATATACTGATTGAATCCTCCTTGCAACAATAGACGTTACAATGTCTTACAAGCCAAAGGGAACATGTGCGGTTACCATTGGAAACTTTTATTCAAAGTTATTGAAGAAGATAGAAAACGAGGGTTTGCAGGCATTTTGAAATTAGTGCCCTCTTTTATGCTAACGTTCTAGATAAGCTCCCCGTAGTCCTGCGAAAACACCCTAATGATGACAGGGAGACGACACGGGACTGACTGATTCCTAGCTGTTCTGCGTGTGGCACCAAGGACATCATCCACGCGTAAATCGAATAACTGCTGATGAAATAGGTAGGGTTATTGAATAAGAACAGTTTGTTGTTGAATGGAAACGTCGTTAGGCAGGCCTTGTACCAGGGAACAGATTCTCTCGGCTTCACTTCTTTGCCCATATGCGAACTCGATACTTCGTTTGTTCTGTGTCTGTCTCGCTGTTTATTAACGGAATGTTTCCTACTTCTGGAAGAAACTCAGGTTGGCTTTCTTCATAATAATGCGACGAGTTAGCCTGCGTCGCATCAAACCAGCGACCGTCATGACTCCTAGAAATGTTTGATGTATCAGACTCCACCGTATGACTTATTTGAGGATAGTGAGTGGGAAAACGGCAATATCAAGTTGTTTTGTTTTTTGCTAACTTAATTTCATTATACAGGCCTACGATCGAACTGAATAAGAAACATATCTTGTTCCTCGAGGCGTTATTTATTTTTTTAAAGTTGAGTTTAGTTTAGTTTAGTTTAGTTTTTTTCTTCAAAGGTGTATTTGAAACCCTGACCCTAGCCTTCCAAAAGGCTTCATATAAATTCTACTCTATGTAAAATGTTAAGTTAACGTATACCAATGTGCGGCATTAAATCGTAATTAAACAAGGCGCGTCCATTATTTATGAGGCCAGACGCAACAAACTGACGTTGGAAATACGGCTGAGAAGCGCATAAATTTATACAGCTGGCTGCAATAATAAATTAGTTCACAAAAACTCGCGTAAGAAGACTTCCCTGCAGTGGAATGGTATTGTCCGTTCGTTTGAGCAAACTACTCGTGGAGATGAAAGAAATTGATGAACTTTTACCATGGTGTTATTTAATAGATTCTCCAGACCAATTGGAGGAAGTATACATTTTGGCAAGCTTATAACATGATTGTGCTGAAGTTGTAATCAGAATGTGCAATTCATATATATTGATGCTCAAAACAATGACATAGATTGTGAACTTGTCACAAGTCATGCGAAGACGCCGTTCACATGATTCTATGTGATATGCATGTGATAAGCGTAAATATTGACCAGTCGAGGAAAGAACCTCTTATGATTATGTTCAAATTGACAGGACTTTTTTTAAAATCAATTAAAATGAATGTACCATCTCCGGAAAGCTGGGAATTCAAGCTTTTAATTGACCTGCGAACAATAAGCTATAATAGAATAATGCGGCATCGAGGATCAAAACTATGCAGCGCATGAGCTATTTGAGAGCAAAATATTATATTGTACAGGAATTGATCTGACTAGGCTTTCGAATTGACAAAAAATGACAGGACTTTTTCTTTCCTTTGCAATAAGTTATTCCTATTTTTGAAAAATTCAGACTCTTAGCGTACTTAATCAGAGTGAACATTTCTTTGAAAAGGTAGTTGCTCGCCACAATAAAGAAAATAAAGTGAAAAACTGTCCAAAAAAAAAAAAAAGTCAATGGGCGCGTTCGCTTAAGAAGAATGGTAGCGCCCTCTATCTCTTAAGTTTACAACTAGAATTGATATGGACAAGCACCAAGCCCTGATATGTGCCACAGAACAAAAATGAATCCGGGACACCTAATAGGTGAACGCCCCTAATTTTCAATAAAAAAATATACAATATATAAATTCGCCGGCTACCTCTCCCCACATTCAATTAATACAATCTTTTTCATTGAAACATCACAAAGTATTTTCAATACAAATAAACATAAAGTCATTGTTTACATTGTAAAAAGAAAATGGGAAATCATAAATGCCAAGCGGTTTGTTTGAGTGATCCCCAGGGTATTTCAACAAGAATTTAAACAATTTTCTTTTAGTTAAACAATAATAACAAGATAAACACGAATAGAACAGTGGAAAGTATAGAAATGGAAAGAAGAAGAGACTGTACAAAAAAGAAAAATAGAAAAAAAACCATTAATACCCCTGATTCGTCGCATAAAAAAACTCGGTATTATAAAGTGAACTCACATGCAAGGTGAATGAGTATGCTAGGCAATACTGCAGATAAAACCGACTGTGCCATAATCCGTGTCAAAGCGGACAACCATCTCAGGAATAAGTACTCCAAAAGATTTAGCCATACCCGCTTCCAGCCTCAATAACTGAAGTTTGGCCGAGAACGATAACATAACCCCATCGCCAGTTAACGATCTGATTTTCCTCAGACGGCTTCATTTTGTCCAGATAATATCATTTGTTATTGGAAATGAAACACAGAGTTGAATACTCTGTATCTGTATCCCCCCTGATTTCATGGTTGATCGGTCAATATGTGTGAATCTGCAAAAAGCGTGCACCGTCACAAAAGTGCTAATGTTGCCCAAACTTCTTAAAAACCTAAATTGTAGACTGGAGTCGTGTAAGAAGGGTTTGAAAAATATGTTAACGATAATAGCCTCAGATAGACATGATCAAAGCCATAAAAATTTGAAATAAAACTGGTTAGAAAAATTTTAACAAAACAAATGGAAAAAAAAAATAAACATCGAAACTGAAAAATTTATCCCCTCAGATGGACACAGGTATCAATGGGTATATCATTTCCAAATTTTAATGGTAGATAGCATGTTGACAATAAATGATGCTATGCAGGGGATAGTTGTCTTGGGGGTATTGTCCGGGAGGCGATCGCGTCCGGGAGTAATTGGTAGTTGTCTTGGGGTCATTGGGGATGATTGCCAAGGGGGTAATTGTCCAGATACGGACCTTTCCGCCATATTCAGGGGTAGCATGACATCACCGTAACAAATAGAGGAAACTTTCCAATATTATACAAATTAAGTATAATTGAAAGCACTCCAAATGTGGTCAGGGTGTAAGATTTTGTTGTAATACTTAAAACAAAAAATGAGGTCTTTTGTTCTCCATGGTGGCATGCCTGGCATTAAACACACACTTACACACACACACACACACACACACCCTCACACACACGCACACACACACACACACACATACACACACACACACACACACATATATATACAAACACACACACACACCCACTCAAAAACACACTATTTTCTTAAGGCCTTTATCTGTCACACTCCCTATCCCTTCTCCCTATAGGAATTATTTAATATACACCATATTGTACAACACAAAGTCACCCTGCATAAACATTCATACAATGTAAATTATGTACATATTCAAGCTTGTTTATTACAAGATAATCAACCATCAAGCTGCTTCGCACAGATGCTTTTGATAAAATGTGAATAAATTTATGTGAATATGGAAATATGATTTCCAAAATCTAAATTAAGAAATTGCAAATCTAAACAAAATATGAATACATTTAATCATTGGCGGCGATCCTGGGGGACGTGTCTCCCCTTAATTTTTTCGGGGGATCGTCCCCACCCCCCTCGCTTTTTAAATCTTAACATTTTTTAAAATTCATTTTTTTAGCTAGTGAAGTTAATAAAGAGGCAAAATGTACACTGTCCGTCATAAAGGTGGAATATTTTTTTGCCGCTATTGCGACATGATTTTGCTCTGACTTTAATTTCTTGAATATGTTTGTCCCTGCTTTTACTTTTTGGAACCCTGGCTATATGTTGGACATTCTCCCAACCCTTTACGTGGACCTTTTTCCAAAAAAGTTTTGTCAACCCCCGTGATGCCCATTTTTGTCATTTTTTCTCATTTTGGGGCCCCTTTGTGTTTTCCCGGCCAATCAAGCCCCCCTCAGTCCTACCAACTGGAAACGCTACTGAGGTGTACTGTTTTATATTGTTCTTTAAGTTAAATCTATATTTCTGGGGACAGGCTTAGGTCTCATGTCTAGGGGAGGGGTTGAAGTAAAAAACGAGATTGGTGAAAATTCGGAATATTTTATTCCATCTTTATGCTGAAAACAAAATAAATGAAAAACCACCTTTAACCCTTCAATATCATAATTTTCCCCTTAAATTTTGTTTAGCCTTAATGACAAGGCTGTAAATAGTCATTATTGAAAATATCTTATTTTGATTTATGTTTGGTTAAGATTTTACAATACAATTTAGGGAAGATAGAAATTTCCATGGTGTAAAAATGAATAAAAGGAAATTTGAACCCCATCAAAATAAATTTTGACCCCTCCCCTAGACAAAAGAGTCGAGCCTGTAACCATAAATCTAGATTTAATTTAAAGAACAATAACAAATCTCCACCTCAGACGTGTTTCCTTGGGGTAGGACTGAGGGGGCCTTGGTGGGTCGCGTGAACAAAAAAAGGGCCCCAAAAATAAGAAAAAATGACGAAAAGGGCCATCTTCTGGGGGTGACAAACTTTTTTGAAGAAAAATCCCCGGGAAGGGTTGAGGGAGCGTCCAAGATATACTCAGGATCCCAAAAAGTGAAAGCGGTGACAAACACATTCAAGAAATTAATAACGGAGCAACATAATGTCGCTTGAGCCAGAAAAAAATATTCCACCTTTATGACGAACAGTGTATGTCAAATACAATGCTAAATGTTATTGTAAGGCAACATTTTCGGCTCGCGCTTCGCGCTCGCAATCATTGTCATAAGTTTCTGCATAATGTGCGAAGTATGTCATTCTATTTCGAATTTTTGATATACATGAATGTTATTTAGGACGCTTTATTCCGCTTGTCAATAAGTGTATTATTAATTGACCTTCCGGTGTTTCCGTCTTCCAGTCGTGACATGAAATCGCCGCCCTTGCATTTAATTACAACATACAATAAAAAGTAATCTTGGAGAAACAATTTACGAAACTAAATCAAAATGTAATCCAATATTAGAGCGCGGGGGTCACACGAGATAAATTACAACTTCAGCATTTACTTGACATGATTTTAAATGTTTATTTACATTTAATAGTATATTCAAAGTATGTTATATAATATAATATAGAATTACAAAGGTCAACTTACATTCCACTGGCGTAGCGCACCCCCAATTAAAAAAGAAAGTGCGTCCCGCTCTACCGATGATGAATAGTTCATCCCCCACTAACAAAAGAAATTAATGGGTGTCTACGTCCGTGTTACATTCTATCAAACTCATATTTTGTCCCCATGTTCGCCTTTGGACTATGACACTTGATAATAATGTATGCATATCAAAATAAAGCGACGCAAGCATATTTTTTAAAATTAATTCAGCAGGCGAAAATAAAGAGGTGTTGATATATACATGATATATTTCTGATGAGAAATTTGTATTAACGTTGTAGTCAATCTATTTGTAAAAAAAAAAAAAAAAAATATTACTGTAGTTTTTACATTAAATTATCGGCAAATCTGCTGCATGGTAAATTACTGTAATTTTCTTCACAGCAAGCTACTTAAAACAGTAAATTACTATAAACTTCATCGAAATACCATAAAATGTGCTTTTATTAACCGTGTATCAGAGTTGCCGATAATTTACTATAATTTATTTATTTATTTATTTATTTATTTTTTTTAAGTGTAACGCGAAGTCAATGGAAGATTAATGTACCGCGTTCTGTGACAAGTATTTAGATACTACATTAATAATGTGCCATGACAATGATATAATCATGATAATTTACGTGAATATTTTGAAAGAGACCACGAAACAAATTTAATATAGTCATGATTGTGTGGCATCATATTGAATCTAGCTGCTTCCAACCGGCTTGTTCATGTAATTTATTTGCTCCTTTCGACGACACGAAGGGTGATTCCATTTGGAGGATTCAGGAATCCCGTCTTGCCAAGAACAGGAGGAATCTGATGTAAGAGAAGGAAAAATATCAATATTATAGATAAACACCAACTTTCTTTTAAGAAAAGTTGTGAAAGTGTCACGTACTATCACTGCAATCTCGTAAAGTTGAATTATATATGGGCTTAACTTTCGTTAGAATGCTTAGTATCAGTTGAAGGTACAAAATACCTGCATATTGTTCTCATTTAGCTAACAGTCTTTATAGGCATTATTTATATATATGCTTATATCTTTCTAAGCCCATGAATTTACAAATTATATTATTACACAATGTGAACGTTATATTTTATTACATAATCATAGTGAAACTGTCGGCACCTAAAGAGAAGGAGAAAAATTGCTATGGTAGTTTGTATCAATCCAGAGTCATACACGGGAATAACATAACCGAAAGACGGGATGGAATGCAGAATCATGATTCATTTAGTTATTCATCGAGTTATTTTGTAGACAGATGGAAAGAGCTGCAATGACGCCAATCGAAACCGCTTTACCAAGTCTTGATCTTAAATTTGAAACCTATGTATTAGTTCACTTCATCTCTCTTTCACACCTATAGTACAGTATAGGCGTCTTTATTTACAATTCAATGATACATTTTACGATTACATTGTTTTAAATATACCAGAAAAAAAAGACAATTAAAAAAAGGGAGCTCGATATGATCAGTTATTTAACTCTACCCCACGGTTCCTACCTCTGTCTCTGGGGCTACTTCAAGTCGGAACTCCTGTAGTATCATGACTAGAGCTGTTCTGATCTCCATCATAGCAAACCTTAACCCGATACAGAACCGAGGGCCACCACCAAACGGGAGCCAGGCCAGTGGCGGCCGACCTGCTTGGTTCTCCTTCGTGAATCTGATTAAATAAGATGTTTCCAGTTAGAACACCCGTCGTGGAATGTTCCTCCAGTTATTATGAATTGTGAGTTTATGAATGTTACAAAAGTATATTAACTTGAAGAAGGCACATGCTCTTTTGTATGCATTTAATTGCCATGCTAAATGAGGCTTGATAACTCAGTTGGCAGAGGAGTGGCCTCGTATTAGGGAAAGTTGTGTCTTTGGAGAGGCAATAATCCTTATAAGCTGAAATATAATATTGCTTCAAGCCTTGGGCCATATTCGTAGTCTGGTAAAATAACACAAAACAAAATAAAAAGAAAATCATAAGCAAAACCCCAAAACAAACCAATCATTCAAAACTTAAACTTGATGTTGCTTTTTGTTTATTATTTTCTTTGTTTCATTGTTATTGAAGAATTTTGATTGGCATCGTTTACATGACTCTATACATCAGGATTCAATTTTAATGAACTTTGGTTCGATTTGATATGATTTATTGTTGTTACCTATCCGGATCGAACGTCTCAGGGTTGGGCCAATATTTCGGGTCCCTGTGAACTGACCATATCGGTAAACTGATGGCGTCACCGGCTTTGAACAGGTGACCATTGATCGTTGTTGTCTGGTTGCAAACTCGATCAATACTACATGGAGGATGAAACATGTACAGAAATTAAAGGTACGCTTTGAGCTTGTTGTTTTACAACAGTATACGTTTTCTAAGGATTAAAACATTTATATGACGCCGTGTTTTGGTTAAAAGCATTTGATTCAGTTCATTTAAATTCAATATTCATTTATTCTGTTTTCTATCCATTGTATAAACGATTGCATTCGAATGACGCATTTACCTAAAATGTTCTAAGGCATAATTTCAAAAATAGAAGAGGGTAAGCACTTCCATACTGTCTGGATGTACAGGTTATAGCGCACAGCACCGTTATCATGATGTAGTGATATCAACAGAGTTGTAATTACAGTCATAAATTTTCTTCCAAAAGAAAATAAAAGGCATAACTGTGCTGTCTTATTCCTACATATATGTATAAAGCCCCAATAATTTGGATACTGAATCCGATCACTGCCATTATATTTCTTTTAAATTCTGTTACATCCCTTGTCCCTTTTATATTTGATCCTGAACGCAGAATGCTTGACTTACAGAGCGCCTGGTGGGAATATGCGGAGAGACTCGCTGAGGCAATTCTCCAGGAAGGTGAGTTTCTTAAGGTTGTCATATGTTACGTCGTCTGCCGTGGGCGCCAATCTGTCGATCTCCTCAATGAGACGATCTTGCTGATCGGGGTTCATGGCGAGCAGGTAGGCTGTGAAACACAGTGCAGTGGTAGTTGTCTCGTATCCAGCAAAGAAGAACGCAAGTGCCTATACATGTATGGGCATAATGTGATCCAAGAATAATGATGTTAGGGCAGGAGCTATTTCATTGGGTCATAACACATTTTGAAAGTATATTTTCCTTTTTATTCTCTTCATCTATTGAACAAAATATATCATTTTATTTTTATAAGCTTAGAGTGTTTCTTAAATGATCAACAAAGGATATTAACTCAAAATGCTGTGTTTAATTTTGAAGCAGACGTAAAAAACTGTTTTGCCAGAAAACATTGCGTTGTTGAAAATGATAGGAAAACCAGGCGACAAAGTTGCTCATGACCTGTCCCATTTAAAATTCTTACGTAGCTTCTCACATTCATTATCAATGAGTAGCAACATGTTTATTGATTGATATTAGGGTTGGGCAAATAATTACCTTTTTCTGAGAAGTTATTTCAAACAAGTTGTTTCTATAGTCAAATTTGATGTAGAATCCAAAAATGACAATTATTTTTGTGTACGATGATGTCTGACGTCGCTGAAGTGCAAAAAACCGAAATAGTGTTTTTTGCCCATTCATCACACACTTTATAGGTATAAGCCGGTTTCATTTCGTTTCTCTATGGATTTTAATGTCTAGAAGCTCAAATCTGACAATTTTATCATGACCTAATGTACCTAGTATGTATTACAGGTGTTATTTAGTGATTTCGATATGAGGTGATTTTTGCTCGATATTGACTGAAACTTACTACCAAGCTACACTAATAGTCAACTTAGGTAGGATTAATTATGTTGGATTAATCATGTTGGGTTCCCTGACACCCAAAATCCATATGAAAACATAATAAAAGTGGTTTATACCTATAAAAAGTGTGATAATTGGGCAAAATACCCCATTTCGGCGGCCATTTTGGTTTTTTGCACTTTAGCGACGTAAGACGTCATCGTACACAAAAATAATTGTCATTTTTGGATTCTACATCGAATTTTACTATAGAAACAACTCGTTTGAAATAAAAAGTTGAGATTCGCCCAACCCTATTGATATAGGCTATTGCAAAACTGTCTGGAATTGATATTCCTAACAATAACCTTTTGAAATGTGAGGCCTTTCACTTAACACATATACTATACCACATACAAAATATAAGGGTTAACTCTTTGCACGCCACATGTGACTTTAGTCATAATTGAAAGTATTAACTATACAATCGTAATAATTCATTTTCTCTGTAATGGTTGAGCAAGATGAGTTGAAAATTAATGATAATTGTAGTGTCGTGTATGGCACGCCATAAGGGAATCAAATATTATTACATTTCACTCTAACAAATATATACTTCTCATTTACAAAACCATTTCACTCCAATAAATATACATTTCTATTTTACAAATTCATTTCACTCTACTTTAAAAATATGTTTTACTAAAATATACATGACCCTTTAAAGAAAATACATTAAAAAAAATAAAAAAATAATTGTTACAGTTATAGTTAGCGCTTAATACATATATCCACCTTGGTGTTTCTAAGCGCTTATAGTATTAACTAATTATTGCCCGGCTTAGCTAGGCTACCCCGAAAGGTGCTCACATGCAGCATTCGAGGAATTGCTTCCTTTCGGTACCCATTCACCTCACTTGGGTCAAGTACGGCAAATTTGCAGGTTGACACCTTGCCGAAGGATGCTAGTGGTATGGAAGGGATTTGAACCGCGTAACTTGTGATCGTAAGTCCGCTGACTTATCCACTCGACCACACCACTCCCACCATCTATATTTATATATGTTTCACTTTTCACAAGATATATTTGTTTCTCTTTTTAAAAATATGCGTTTTACTTTTCACAAAATATATATATACATTTCACTTTTCGAAAAATATATGTTTTACTCTGTACAAAATATGTTTCACTTTTCACAAAATATATTTCTTTTTTCGGAAAATATTTTCCTCTTTCAACAAAGATGTATTTCTCTTTTCACAAACATATGTTTACCTTTTAACGATAATTTATTTCTCTTTTGTAAACAAAAACACATTTCACTTTTCACCAACAAATATGGTTCACGGTCATAAAAATATGTTTCGCTAAAAAAAAAAAAAAAATTCCACTTTTCATAAAATTACAAGTATCTCACTTCAGTTACGAAGGCATGGAACCATTCTTGACCACACCACATTGTTTTGAATAATATGTGCTTGCCACGCATACGTTACAGATGCGTGTATGTTTACACTGCATGTGCGACATGCGTGTACGAACACACAGTGTACAATATAATTCATTCCTCTATCGCAATAACCTTTCACTCGAAAAAATATACGTTTCACTTTATTTTAAAATATATATGCCTCATTTTTCTTGGCCGAAAGGGGGCGCTGCGTATAGCAGGACGTGCGGGTTGATGCACCTCCCTATGTCATTTTGCATCCTAAATAATAGTATTTTATGAGGCCATCACAGCCGCGCAGCATGAACAAAAACTGATTAGCTAATAATTGATTAGCCCGATGTCATTATGTTCATTTCAGTTTGTAAGCTTTAGTATCATGGAATATAATGGGACAAAATTCAATAACTCGAAATGTTTGCTATCACAGTTTCCCTGGAGTTCTTCTTTCAATCATGTTTTGTACTCTCAATATGATTAAGAAAATCAAACAAACAGATCAAACAGTAAATGTTCTTAAATACATTCGCTTGCAGATTATTCTTTATCGTTTTTTTTTTTTTAAAGAAGCGCATGCCCATACCTTACTAAGGAAAGTAATCCGTTGACCTCAGGAACATAATAAGCGGTTTTCGGAGCACTACGGTAGCATGACTACGGTAGCTCTCCAGAACAAAACACGAACTGCGCATGCGCAACTCCCTTTTTGCTACCGTCTTCTTCCCAAACAGGACGGTAGTCGAGCGATTTAGCGTACGGTGTAGAATGAGTACGGTAGGCATAGTCTTGGTATGTTTTATGTACATAAACATCAAAGAAATACACTTCAATGAAAAAGCGCAAATGGAAGGAACAAAGAAATACATAAGAAATAATTGAAGAGAAGAGAAAAGAAGGATAAAACAAAGAAATACAAAATAATTTATAGGAGAGAAGAGGAAAGAAGGATAAAACAAAGAAATACATAAGAAATAATTGAAGAAAAGAGAAAAGAAGGAAAATTCATGGAAATACAAAAGAATTTATAGGAGAGAAGAGGAAAGAAGGAAAATTCAAAGAAATACAAAAGAATTTATAGGAGAGAAGAGGAAAAGAAGGACAAAACAAAGAAATACATAAGAATTTATAGGAGAGAAGAGGAAAAGGATAAAAACAAAGAAATACATAATAATTTATAGGAGAGAAGAGGAAAGAAGGATAAAACAAAGAAATACATAAGAATTCATAGGAGAGAAGAGGAAAGAAGGATAAAACAGAAAATACATAAGAATTTATAGGAGAGAAGAGAAAGAAGGATAAAACAAAGAAATACATAAGAAATAATTGAAGAGAGAGAAAAGAAGGAAAATTCAAGAAATACAAAGAATTTATAGGAGAGAAGAGGAAAGAAGGAAAAACAGAAGAAACATAAAAGATTTATAGGAGAAGAGGAAAGAAGGATAAAAAAGAAATACATAAGAATTTATAGGAGAGAAGAGGAAAGAAGATAAAACAAAGAAATACATAAGAATTATAGGAGAGAAGAGGAAAGAAGGAAAATTCAAAGAAATACAAAAGAATTTATAGGAGAGAAGAGAAAGAAGGACAAAACAAAGAAATACATAAGAATTTATAGAGAGAGAGGAAAGAAGGATAAAAACAAAGAAATACATAATAATTTATAGAGAGAAGAGGAAAGAAGGACAAAACAAAGAAATACATAAGAATTTATAGGAGAGAAGAGGAAAGAAGGATAAAACAAAGAAATACATAATAATTTATAGAGAGAAGAGAGAAAAAGGACAAAAAAAAAATACATAATAATTTATAGGAGAGAAGAGGAAGAAGGATAAAAACAAAGAAATACATAAGAATTTATAGGAGAGAAGAGGAAAGAAGGATAACACAAAAAAATACATAAGAATTCATAGGAGAGAAGAGGAAAGAAGGATAAACAAAGAAATACATAAGAATTTTTAGGAGAGAGAGGAAATAAGGATAAAAACAAAGAAATACATAAGAATTTATAGGAGAGAAGAGAAAAGACGGATAAAACAAAAAAAATACATAAGAATTTATAGGAGAGAAGAGGAAGAAGGATTAAAACAAAGAAATACATAAGAATTATAGGAGAGAAGAGGAAAGAAGGACAAAACAAGAAATACATAATAAATTTATAGGAGAGAAGAGGAAGAAGGATAAAACAAAGAAATACATAAAGAATACATAGGAATTGGTTAAAGAAGAAGAAAATAAAGAGAGATACACAGAAATGCTATTCAACGTCGTCTTCGCAGACTGCGAAAGCGCTTAGAAGTCACGACGGTAGTGCGAGTGCGAGGCCATACGGTCGATTAAACCCACCGTCTTGTTACCTACCGTAGTGTTCCGAAAGCTCATTAATAGCTATGTTCACACGGACCATCGGGTTTTAGTCCTCGAGGACTGTATCCTTAAGAATTTAAACCCGACGGCTTGTTCTCGAGTTACGTTCACACGGAGTGCTTATCTCGCGGGATAGTTATCCCCGAGGATAAGCGAGCGGGCGCATGGACCGGAAGTAGAACAGGTACTCTCCAAGAAGTAAAGTATAGCTGTATATTAAACTTCAGTTCGAACCTTCTTTTTTTTAAAAGTAAACAATCAATAAATAGGTGTAGCCTATCGACCACCGACTATCGAGCGAGTTGCCTCTGCAAGCTCTGAACTAAGTGGAAAGTTTCAAAAGTGCACGTGTGTTACAAAAATAAAAACAAAAATAAAACAAGCCAGCAACTACAGTCTATTTGACTTTTTTTTTATTTTCATTTTCTTTTTTGTATTGTTTATTTCTATTTTAGATTTAAATTTATACCAATAATATATTGATATTTTAAGGTTTTCTTTCAAGTGTATGATTATTATTTATTTGATTATTCAAAAATGAAGTTTAGGTATCGTGCTCGTTTTTTTAATATGCAATCGGCCATGCTGTTAATTTTTAGAGCGCGCAAAGTTTCGTGAGGTACTGAACCGGAAGTTTAAAACCTGCACAAGAGGTCACTCTTATCCTCGAGAACAGTAACTCCAAGTTAAAATCGTGTCCACACGGTCAAACGCGCGATCGGAGACCACCCACCGCTTGGAGTTTCGAGCCTTAACCCTAAGATCTGTCGAGAACATAAACCCCGACTTGTCCTCGAGAACATAAACACCGAGTTCGTTCACACGGGCCTTAACTCCAAGTTAACTCCAAGTTGTCCTCGAGAACATATTCCTCGAGGACAACTTGGAGTTAACTTGGAGTTAAGGCTTGCCGTGTGAACGATACTAATGTATTAACCCCTTTAAAAACGATGTGAGCGCGAGCATGAGCGATAATTTTATTCTTTGTAAAAGGACCAGAATGCATGGAAATAAAGAACAATTTGACGTCCCCTAAATTTTAAAATTAAGATCAATGACTTGGCCCCTAATTGTAAGATCCATAATCCCCCCACCCCACCCCAGTGCCCCTCCCACTTTTTTTTATTTCCCTTTCCTTTTTTCTTCTTCTCCCGCTTCCCCTTTACTATCTCTTGTTTCTCTTTCTTTTTTTTCCTTTCCCCTCTGCTTAATTTTCTCCCCCTTGTCCCC
>CALNVZ010003430.1:28156609-28277289 GCA_940671915.1 Paracentrotus lividus | reverse complement strand
GGGGGGGGGGGGGAGCTCACCTTATGATGAGCTACGCATTCGCATAGCCTAAACAAACAAACTTCTACATCGGGTAGGGCCTAAAATTATTGTATTCAGCCTTCCGGCGTCGTCGACGACGTTAAGGGGTGTTTTCAACATCGACAGCATTTTCATCAGAATAGAGGTGTTTTCAGGTATAAATTTCTGTTTCGGGTGCTTAATTCTACCGTATTTGCGCCATTTATGGTACGTTACTTTGTTCAGTATTTTATCGAATAGGCGTGAAAATTTTGGTGTGGGTAATACGTAAGTTTTTTTTGTACATTTTTAGGGTGTGTGAACACGAATGGGTATAATTTGTTTTCCTTGAGTGACCCCCGTGCTCTTCGCCGCCACACCTCACCCAAGGATACGCGCTTGTATAAAAAAAAAAAAAACAATTATTTTAATTTTAATTTTTATCTTTGTAGGCCCTATTATTATTATTACTTTTTTTTTTTTTTTTTTTTTTTTGGGGGGGGTGTACTTGACTGGGTAACAAATTAGAACGAATTGGAATGCATAATGATAACAATAACGATAATAATATCTGGTTAATCATATAGCGCTTTCTAGTTAAACTGCTCAAGGGGCTTCACAGAATATTATTACCCGATTAAAAAATTCATTTTCATACTTGTGTACATGTGATATGTTTCAGAAATTGATGTTCGGTAACAAATTAATATTTTTTTATTAAAAAAAATATATATATATATATAATTGGAAATAAAGAAATCCGTGACAAATTGAAATCCGAGACGTCTCGGAGACGTCTCGGAGACGTCTCTAATACTATTTATCCGTCGCGGAGACGAAATGTTTATTCTCTCTCCGCGAAGTGAGATAGCACCCTTAAATATCAAGTCCTATTCATTAATGATTCAGTGGCCTGGGAACAATTAAAAGGTCTGAAAATTTTCAGCTGAAAAAGGACAATAGTTTTTTTCCCTCTGAATAAATTATTTACTTTAATTGCCTGAATGAACTACTCGTATATAGTTTGAATCCAATTTGCATATCTTAGTTGTCTAAGTTTTATTTGGTCTAATACATACTTGGTCTAAATCTCGCATGGTCTAATTATGACCACTTGGTCTAATTGCCAATTCGTCTAATAGCCGAATGTTTGAACTTGATCTGAATGCCAACATTAATGTTTGGTCTATTACATATTGTTGCTGGAAATGACCAAGTGGTGTTGGATCAAGTGGACATTAGACGAAATGGATATTAGACCAAATGAGAATTAGACAAAATGGTAAATAGGCGAATTGGCAATGAGACCGAAAGGTAATTACATGAACTGGTTTTAGACAAAATAAAATTAGAACAAGTGCGTTGAGACCAAACGGCTATTGGTCAAAGTGGGTTTAGACCAATTGGCAATTTACCTCGAGTCAGAATTAATATCAATTGTATAGAAAAAAAAACAGACAAACAAACGGATAAAAATGTTTCAGGCTCTGATTAAACCCAAGAAAAGACTTAAAAAAAACCACCCCAAATCCAGTTCGTCTCAAAGGTATATAAGATAATTTAATGTGAATGATATATCCAAATGAATTAAATTGTGCAAGTGATTTTATGTGGCCTATTTAATTTCTTTAAAATCAATTTTTGCATGCTTGTTCTTTTTATTCCATTGGCAGAGCAATTTCCCTTCAGTTTATTTGATTTTACCTTTACTTAATTCATTTTGAAATATAATAATTTAGTGGTTTGGTTTCTTTTTCTATTTCCCAGCTGTCCATATTCCCTTACAATTTCAGTTTATCTCTCTCTCTCTTCCTCCTCTCCATCTCCTCTATAATATAAACATATTGCATAAATATTTTTTTTTATGACACGCCTTTCTCTTCTCTCTCCCTTGGGGGGTGTATTATATTACTTTTTTTATGACGCCCCTTCTCTCTCTCTCTCTCTTCTCTTTTTTTTTTTTTTTTTTTTGGGGGGGGGGTTGGGGTGAACTTACTTGTTTGCCATCTTTGACTGTAATTTTGAAGTGCAGGCTTCTATATATGAAGAGCCTGATTCCAAAAGGCGCTAAATCCACATTGACCAAAATGGATTTTATAGGATAAATAAGTGCATCTTAGGCATGGAAATCAAATGCAGCATATCGGATGAAAAAAAAACAGAAGAAGGAAAAAAAAAAAAAAAAAAAAAAAAAAAAAAAAAATTATTTTTTCGTGCAACCCAGTGAAGTGGCAGCTCTCCGTTCCATTCTCTTTTGGCTTCTGATTTTAATATACAGTGGCGGATCCAGGATTTTGAAATACGGGGGGCGCACCCCGAAAATTGGGGGAAAAAAAAAGCGCAGCCGAAAATCGTCCGATTTTAACATGTACAGTCAATGTGTGGTTTTCAAATTATAGACGTGGCGCGCGTCCCCTGCGCCCCCGCCTGGATCCGCCACTGATATATAAGATTGCTAACCTGGGAGGCATTTCATCAAAGGACTTGTCGGACATTTTATCCGACAAATTTGCTCTCAGCCAATCAGATGTAAGCATTTCAGTAGCTTGTAACAGTTTGTCGGATAAAACGTCCGACAATTACTTTGATGAAATGCCCCCCAGTAGGTCAGACAGGAATCGCTTAAGATTCGAAGCTTATTGGTGACTGAATATCACCATAGTCTTAAGAGTACTTAGGTATGCTTAATTAAATTAACTCTGCAGTCTACGGAAGTAAAATAATCACATTTGTACATATTGTGAAGCAGGTAATGATGCTTAGGAAACGAATTTGTCAGGGTTTCTTCTTGACAAATTTTCACATGCACTGACAGCATGTAGGGCCCCACAGCTTATATTGTTGCAAATCTCAACAAAGTTACTCAAACCCTTTAAGAGGGAAAGTGTGCCTCTGCTCTCCCTGTAGAACAGCTATCAGAATTGAAGTCTCCCAGGGTAAAAAAACCACACAATTATTATTGATATCTTGATATTGGCTCGTATTCACAAAGGTGGCCAAAAGTTAAACAAATCTGAGGTTTAATTATGGTCTGCAAAATGGGAGACAAATGTGTCTATGTTGCAATGTTCCTTACACGTTTACTGGATTTTGAAATCATACTTCGGTCAGGAAAACTGTTGTACTTATCATTCCCATGCAGTTTTTAATAATTTTAAGTACCAACAATTCTGATAAATCAAACTACTACTTTTCAAAACATCTTCGGACCACTTTTCTCAAAACGTTTTAATTTCTAAAGCTCAATGTTTTTGTTTTTTTATGTAGGCCTACAGATGATATCATAAGCTAAACGTTCTATTTTATTTCGAATATGTATACCACATTTGTTTGTAAAAGGGATATGTTATATCAAATTTGATATTATGTCTAGTTTGACAAAACTATATTAAAAAACTTAACAACTCTGAGACCCATTGAAATGTTGCGTCACTTGCGTTGATACCCCACAAGGCATACTTTTTAAAAACTCAAATTCAACGTAATTCATTACGTGGAGCAGGAAAGACAAATATGCGTTTCATGGTACAGTAATTCTATTTCTATGATACAATGTTACTATTTTAATTAGAATATTCTCTTTTCCCCTTTTCCATGATGCGATATATAACTATTAATTAAAAACGGGCATCCAAACAATACTATACCTAAAGAAAATGGAAAAAAGGGCAAGCGGTTCTTTGACATATGTTCAATGATAATAATGTATCATTACATAATTTTATATGAATATCTTAAAATACCTTTTCCCACAAGTATCACAATGGAATATTTACATTCTTCTTGTATTATAATAAAATATACGTATTCCAATGAATTAATACACAGCATACTAAGATAGATGGTGAATTAGGAAGTCGCAAAGTAGGCCTGGTATTGTGTAACTATTTTCGACAGTTCATTCTCTATTTATGTTGTATACTTAACCATAATTATACATAACATTTTGATAGTGTGATATAAAAATCAGTTATTGTAAACTTATTACAAAACTTAATCTATATTTATATTTATAGTATTACGGATAACTGTCCTCCAGCTCCTTCGAACGTTGGTTTTTATATGGCTTGAAATCCGAAACGAGTTGTACACTCAATGTGACTTACTGAAATAAAAGTTAAAGTTAACCTAGAAACGGTCGGTATATTTTTAGAAATCGTGAGGGAAACCTGATGGTTCCCTGCACGAAGGACACCACCATTCGGCTAGGTTTACCGTTTCTCCTGCTTGCTTTCCATGAACCAATTCATCCTCTGACTGTCTCATTTTCAAGAGTAGTTGACAGAGAACAGTCGGAGTCACAAGAAGCTTTTCCCTCACCGATCCATGCCTTTTCCAGTCGAAAAAAGAATTGTACAAGGTGTCGTTTGAATCCAAAAGATGAAGGTAGTCGGTAAGTTCGGGAATGGAATTGAAATCCTCAAGATGAATGAACGAATTTGGTGGTGCAGCCCACAGGTAGTCTTCCTTCGGTGCGCCGTACACTATAGGTACAACGTCGTTGTTTAAAGAATTCTGCCAGAACTTTTCAGTTATATAATCCTCACACAGGTTGTTTTCCAACGCAAGATAGAACTTATAAGAATGGATGCGTTCCAGGCAATGTTTGGAACCACGAGGACATCTTAACTTTCCACATCCTCCGTAGATGTCTACTTTGATATGATTGGCAAGCTCTTGAACCAATTCATTACGTTTCCATGAAGTGCGTTTACAATTAGATGCCATCCAAGCAACCAATCCAGTCTTTCCCTGGGCCCAATTTCGATTATCATCTGCAGGAACTTGTGGTCGTTTGCTGTCGTAACTACCGTAGGGTGTTTGGATGGTTGAAGCCCGCCGGTAGGTGATGGTGTAGTTGTATAGATGGGAATTATTCCTCGGCGGTATAGGTGCGCCCCAACGAAGGTGAGGACTCTCCAACGTGTAAAAAACCCAAACTTGATTTAGTGGGCGTCTGCTCAGCATGTCCTCCCAATCAACGCCATGCCACCATATCACAGCATCACTCTTCGCCATCGTTTCATAGCTGGTATCTTCAATATACCGAAGACTACAGTCTAATCCTGGACATTTTACATCCTGCGGCTTTGTGGAAAATCTCGCGTCTGGGTCCCTCTGCCAGAATTGAACTTGACGGACACAAGGGGACTTGGGTGCTGGTGGTTTTGAAGAACCCTTCGGTGCCTTTGTCGTGTATTGATTCTCTCCATTTCTAACAATCGGCTTAGCCTCCAAATCGCCCTGGGGAGTGATACTGTGATGAACCTGGCGAAAATCAAACGTTTGATTATGGTGGAATATCGTCAATGATACCAAAAGGGTTCCAAAACAAAATAGGAAGAGTTTGCATAATATTCGTCGCGATCTCATCAGTTGTGGCATGTTTTCAGATTCAAATTCGTTCGTATTTCACCGTTAAACATGTGAATTGATTAAAATATCACTCTTTGATATCAGTGGGAATTAATTTTTGAATCGATGATCACTGATTCGGAATAGGGATCCCGTCAGGATGGAAAACAACGAAAAACACTTTATGCCACAGTAGGCAGCGAGGTCATCACGGTACAATGACTTTAAATAGTGAAGGCCAAAATCAGTTAAACTCATTTTCATGGGCTCAATAATTCTTTTCAAAGTTACAACAAAGAATACCAAAGCTATATAATTTATGGTAACACGTACATACGTACAATGGTCAGTGGTGTGTAGGCCTACTGATATGTGTAATGCGAAAAAGTCTATATATTATGATTAATACATAGACGGCAATAGACCAGTTTTGGACTGGTAAAGACTTATTATAATATACGAAATGAATCAGTGGGGTGTGTAGAACAACTTGCTTTTTATTTCGTGAAAAACGGACAACCTGAAGTTGAGTTAGAGGACATTATCTGTCCCCTCCCTGAAATCTTTAACATCAAGTAAAATTTGGAGGGGTTCTTGATGACGTCATAAGTGTGAGGGAAAGTTGCACAGTTTGAATGCTGCACTATGTATTCAAGTCTTATACATGTATTGTAATGCATTACTTTTTATCCTTTTCCTTATTTCATTCATTGTTTTCCTCACGTTCCTTATATTATTGATTGTTTCTCTATTTCCTGATGTAATCCGTTGTATCTCCTTCCATACCAATGGTGTTGATATTTCTGCTTTCCTTATGTTATTTATTGTATTTCTCTCTTTCCTTATGTTATTCATTGTTTTTCTTAATTTCCTTATATTATCCATTGTTTTTCTATCTTTCTTATGTTATTCATTGTTTTTCTCACTTTCCTTATGTTATTCATTGTTTTATTCTCACTTTCCTTATGTTATTCATTGTTTTTCTTAATTTCTTTATGTTATCCATTGTTTTTCTATCTTTCCTATGTTATTCATTGTTTTTCTCACTTTCCTTATGTTATTCATTGTTTTATTCTCACTTTCCTTATGTTATTCATTGTTTTTCTCAATTTCTGTATGTTATCCATTGTTTTTCTATCTTTCCTTATGTTATTAATTGTCTTTCTCACTTTCCTTATGTTACTCATTTTTTTCTTCTACTTTCCTTATGTTATTCATTGTTTTTCTCACTTTCCTTATGTTATTCATTGTTTTTCTCACTTTCTTTATGTTATTCATTGTTTTTCTATCTTTCCTTATGTTATTCATTGTTTTTCTCTCTTTCCTTATGTTATTCATTGTTTTTCTCTCTTTCCTTATGTTATTAATTGTTTTTCTCACCTTCTTATGTAATTCATTGTTTTTCTCTCTTTCCTTATGTTATTCATTGTTTTTCGTTATGTTATTTATTGTTTCTCTATTTCCTAAACATAATTTTTGTTGCTTCTATTTTCTTATTCATTGATTTCTCTTTATTCCTAATGGTATTTATTGTTCTGTCTCGATTGTTTTATCTTTCTACATTATAATGCATTATAGATAGTAATAGATATGCTTCATGCATTACTTCCGGGTTTGCTCCTCACACTTGTGACGTCATCAAATAGCCCTTAAAAATATCCACGGATCTTCCAATTGAACCCGATTGTATATACAATGTTCAAAGCAGCATTTCTCGTGAACGCAATATGCTAAAGGGATCAACTAAACGGTGTTCTGTTTCTCATGTACTAAACTTGATAATGCAATTGAATTCAACAAGAATGGCCTCTTCTTTAATATTCCACTTTAAGGCCCGGTCCCACTGGCGGGAGGATTAATTGCGCATGAGTTGCGTATACAAATTTAGTTCATCCGCAACAAAAAACAAAAACAAAACAAATAATCCGCAATTCATTCGCAAATCATCCTAAAAAGCCAGTGGGACCGCGCCTTAAGTTATTATATTGTAGTATGCATACTTTTTAAACAAAGGTTGTACTTCACAACCTGAAAGCTTGCCTGCTGCTTGCCTGACATAGCAACAATTAATGTATGCAAACTAGATTCCATGTATTGTAGTTCATTCTTTTACGACAGGTTGTGTGAATACCTTGTTACTATAAACATGGATAAATTATAATAAGTTAGTAAATTGGTCTATTGAGATTTTCAATCTATTACACATCTATAGCAAAATTCAACCGTCCGTTTAGCAATTAGGGGAGACCGGGGACAAATCTAACACGGGGCGATTATAACAGAGGCTCCCATTCCTAGCAGAAACACGCTATAAACTTAAAATTTGTAGAGAACATGCGCATTTAATCGCTCCACATGATGTATGAGTGTTAGCAGATTTAACAGTTCGTGGAACTTTCTACAGCGGAAAAACCGTTTTTTGAGCATAAAAGTAATATTTTATATTACCCATTGTTTTTCTTCTGGACAAATATGTGGATGAGCTACGGCTGTCATTTTTGTATATTTAGAAATTATGTTCTTAGGCATAATTTGCTAAGTTTCAACGACGAATACCGAAGCTAGATAGAAAAAAAATCTCTCCAAATATGGTCAGCTCTGCCAGGGGCAATTGTAACAAGCTGTTAAATTGCCCCTGTTTCTGTTAAAGTAACTCCCGTAGGAACTCGGTAAAGCAGATTTCCGCTGAATACAACACCAAGCTATTAAATAACCAATCAGGGGCCGCGGAGCGTTTTTGGAAGTGGAGGGGCTGAGCGGCAAGTGGGAGGGGAGGGGGGGGGGGCTGAACAGACTAAAAAAATCACAAATGTAGGTCATTTTCCCGTTTTTGTACACGTTCGCTGACGAAGCCCTCCCAGGCTCCGTGGCCCCTGCAAATTACATAGAAAACATTACAATTGTCCCGGAATTTGTTGCTTCCTGTAAACATAATTAAAACATAATCAGAAACCTCTGAACCATGGAGCTAGCCTGATTAGACACAATTTTCAGGGGGCATTATGCTACAAAATATATATGAAGAGAGTGAACATTAGGTTCCTTTAATGCCAAAATTGTAAATAGGAGTAGACTTGGAAATAAAGAAAAAACAGCAAAGAGTATAGCTCGTCGATAAGGGTGCTTTCTCACTTCGCGGAGACGTCTCCGCGACAATAGAAATTTCGTCTCCGCGACGGATAAATAGTATTAGAGACGTCTCCAAGACGTCTCCGTGACAATTTATGAAAAAAATCCGTCTCCGAAATTCAGGAGACGTCTCGGAGACGTCTCTAATACTATTTATCCGTCGCAAGATGTCCTCCGCGAAGTGAGATAGCACCCTTAGCTTAAGCATCATAACTTCAGAACTTTGAATGTATTTTCAATTATAATGCTTTACAAAAACAAAAGGTAACAACATCTATAACCTCAGACATGAAAATTAGGGTGGTATCTCACTTCGCGGAGACGTCTCCGCGACAGAATAGAAATTTCGTCTCCGCGACGGATAAATAATATTAGAGACGTATCCGAGACGTCCTCGGAGACGTCTCCTAAATCTCGGAGACGGATTTTTTTTCATAAATTGTGGCGGAGACGTCTCGGAGACGTCTCCGCAATATTGGAGACGTTTTTAATACATTCTGTCCGTCGCGAAAACAAAATTTTCTATTCTATCGCGGTCTCCGCAAAGTGAAATACCAGAGCCTCAAGTTTTTATTCTTGTTGTTGTTGTTGTTGTTTTTTTTTAAATAATTTATATCACTTTACTGGAAAAGAAAAAAGTAAAAAATATGAAGAGAGTGACCATTACGTTCTTTTAATGCCAAGATTGTAAATAGGGGTAGACTTGGATATAAAGAAAAATAGCAAAGAAAAGCCTCGTTGATAAGCTCAAGTATCAGAACTTTATAACTTTGAATGTATTGTCGATTATTTAGCTTTACAAAAACAAAAGGTAACCATATTTATAATCTTAGACATGAAAATTCAATAACTTTGAACATATCTGTCTAATACGTTTTGTTAGAAATGCAATGAAATATTGATATTTTCCGAAAAAAAGTGCCTTTAGTTTGTTTATCATTTGCTTCATTGTTATCAGAGCCTCAAGTTTGTTATTCTTGTTTTTTTATAATTTATATCACTTACTAGAGAACTTCAGAACTTCATAACTTTGAATGTATAATCAATTATAGTTTCTTTTTTTACAAGGACAAAAGGTAACCTTATCTATGAGCTCAAACATGAGGAATAAATAACTGTGAACATATGATTTTATTTCATTTTATTTTATTTTATTCGTCGAGTGTTCATGGTATAACACATAAAAGAAACACTGACAGGATAGCCCATGAAAACCGAAAAGGCTTGTTTACAATGGGGTCCTATAAAATGAGAAAGAGAATAGGGACCCCCCCTGACTTGTTTTTTTCTTATTAAAAAACGCACATATTAAAAGAGAGAAAGAATAAAGAGGAAGGGAGAGAAAGGGAGAGGCGGAGAGAGAGAGAGAGGGGGGAGGGCAGATAGGAAAGTAAAAAAGTAAAGAGGGAGTGAATGAAGAAAAAAGAAAGATAGAAAGAAAGAAAGACAGAGGAGAGAGAGGGATGGATGGCAGCCCCCATAAAAAATTAAAAAATATTTTCAATATGATACCTGAAAATATATGTCCAATACGTTTTGTTAAAAGGGCAAAGACATATTGATTTTGCCAGAAGAAAAAAAAGTGGCGTAAATTTTGAAGATTGATTTTACAAAAAAAAAGAAAGAAAAAAAAAACTGTTATTTTTACTTCTTCTCAGAAATGTATCACTTTATTTTGAAAGAATGCGTTGAAGTCAAAAGGCGTAAGCCTAACATAAAGTGTTATACAACAGTTGTCAGTTAAAAGATATATTGTGTAGGTACAAAGTAGATAAAGAACCAAAATTTGAATTAATGAAGGTTCTATAATTCTACAGTTTAAGGGTGAAGCCACAACAACCTAAAAAATAATCATTAAAAAAAAACAAAAACAAAACAAACTATCATAACTTTTGCCCCATTTCATGCATATAACAAGTGGAAAATGTAATATAAATGAGTCAAGCATTGTCATGTTTCATTATAATTAGTTTATGTGGTTAATGATGTTTAATTTGTCATGTGCATAGCTTTGATAAAGAAAACAAAAATGTTACAAGTTCATGTGTTACAATTGCCCCGCACGTCTGTTACAATTGCCCCTGGTCACGGGGCAATTGTAACACTCGACCTCTTGTTTTGAAATGGTAATGGCTTCAAAATGACTTGTTTTACTTAACCCAAACCTATTCATATGTCAAGCTAAGATATGCATATTTCATTTTATTTAGTTTTAAGCAAGTATTTAGCTTTAATAAAGCTGATAGGTCAAATTTGGAAAAAACTATTACAATTGCCCCAGGTCTCCCCTACTGTGTTTCAAAAATTGTAATCATCATAGGCCTTAGGGTGGCATCTCACTTCGCGGAGACGTCTCCGCGACTGAGTAGAAAATTTTGTCTCCACGACGGATAAAAAATATTAGAGACGTCTCCGATATCGCGGACGGAGACGTCTCCGAGACGTCTCCTTGACAATTTATGAAAAAAAAAGTCTGAAGTAGTCCAAAATCCGTCTTCCAGACGTCTCCGCGATATCGGAGCAGCAGTAAAGGTAAGAGTGGTATCTCACTTCGCGGAGACGTCTCCGCGACGGATAAAAAGTATTAGAGATGTCTCCAAGACGTCTCCGCGACAATTTATGAAAAAAAAAAAGTCTGAAGTAGTCCCAAATCCGTCTCCGAGACGTCTCCGCGATATCGGAGACGTCTATAATACTTTTTATCCGTCGCGGAGACGAAATTTTCTTTCCTGTCGCGGAGACGTCTCCGCGAAGTGAGATACCACCCTTAACTAAAGCTATACTTCAAATTTATGTTCTTTGTAAGGCATCCATTGAAATTAGGACAGGAGGTTTTTTTTTTACCACGGTATTTCTTAGTTATTTTGATTGGTGCGTAACAAAGTTGTTCTGACAACCCAAAGGCATGCCCGATGTTGATGTATCTCACTTCGCAGAGACTGATTTGAGAACTGATGCTCAGAACAGTGCTCAACTTCAACTGGAGACAACACATACCAAACGAGACGCTATATGGAAAACTACCCAAAACAGGTGACAAGATAGCAACCAGAAGAATGCAGCTTGCTGTTCATTGCTTTCAACACCAGAGTTGGCCGCTAGCAGTCTCATCCTTTGGGACGCATGGCCGTCGGGGGCGTGGTAGAAAACGCAAGACCTACCTAGACATCATGAAATTGGATGCTGGAGTAGTTGGAACAGACAAGCTGAAGAACTGCATGCACGACAGAGATAACTGGAGGATTCGTACTAGGTCTCGGCAGTTTATAGCCGACCTGGTAGGTAGGTAGATTTGAGACGTATTTGGGACTACTTTGATATGGTTTTAGACGATTTTGAAAATTGTTGCGGAGACGTCTCCGAGACGTCTCCTGAGTCCCTGGGACGTTTCATGAATCTCGGTAATCTCAAGACTGTCTCAAAGTAGTCCCAAATCCGTCTCAGAGACGTTTTTTTTATTTTTATTTTTTTTACATTTTAATCGTCTAAACAAAGAGTCTTTGGAAGATATAGGCATGGGGGAGGGGGGGGGGGGGGGGGGGGGGGGTGGTGATAAGAGCCTGAAAGGCGGGGAATACATGTATAGTTAGAAGAAGATAGAAAAAGATGAGACCACATTACGACATTCTCTACCATTGTGCAAATTTTCGCGTCGATTGCGCAATCCGCGGCCAAGTTCTTAAGGGGGGCCATAATGCTCCCTCCCGGGAATGACAAGAATCAAAATACCCCGGGAGTATTAGTGTTAATCATATTGTGAGCACAAAACATGATGGAAAGAAGAACTCCAAGGAAACTGTGGTAGCAGACATTTCTAGTTATTTAAATTTTTATTGATGATACTACAGCTTTCAAACTGATATGAACATAACATTGGGCTAATCAATTATTAGCTAATCAGTTTTTGTTCATGCTGCGCGGCAGTGATGGCCTCATAAAATACTATTATTCAGGATGCAAAATGACACAGGGAGGTGCATAATGCGGACATCAACCCGCACGTCACTATACGCAGCGTCGCCTTTCGGCCAAGAAAAATGAGGCATATATTTTAAAATAAAGTGAAACGTATATTTTTTTTCGAGTGTAAGGTTATTGCGATAGCTAGAGGAATGAATTATATTGTACACTGTGTGTTCGTACACGCATCTCGCGCATGCAGTGTAAAAATATAGACGCATCTGTAACGTATGCGGGGCAAGCAAAAATTATTCCAAACAAACAATGCGTTGTGGTCAAGAAGGGTCCCATGCCTTCATAATTGAAGTGAGATGCATGTACTTTTATGAAAAGTGGAATGCATTTTTTTTAGTGAGTGAAACATATTTTTATGACCGTGAACCATATTTTTTTGTGAAAAGTAAAATCTATTTTTGTTTACAAAAGATGAATAAATATTTTTGTGAAAGGGAAATATGCTTTTGTGAAAAGTGAAACACATTTTTGTGAAAAGTGAAATGTATATTTTACAAAAGAAAAATACATTTTCGTTAAAAGATAAATATATTTTTGAGAGAAATATCTTTTTGTGAAAAGAGAAATACATCTGTGTTGAAAGAGGAAAATATTTTTTGCGAAAAGAGAAATATATTTTGTGAAAAGTGAAACATATATTTTTGCAGAATAAAACATATATTTTTTGAAAAGTTAAATATATATATTTTGTGATAAGTTAAAACATAAATTCTGTTAAAAAGTGTAACATATATATTTTGATAAAAGTGAAATACATTTTCTTTAAAAGGACATGTATATATTTTAGTGAAAATATTTTTTTTAAAGTAGAATGAAATGAATTTTTAAAAGAGAAATGTATATTTCTGGGAGTGAAACGGTTTTTTTAAATGAGAAATATATATTTGTTAGACTGAAATGTTATGATATTTGATTCCATTTTGGCGTGCCATAGTCGTGTCTGTGGATTGATTTCTCGTAGTCTTTGCTATTAAAGCCCCCAAAAATTGTCATAGTATTTTTTAAACAGATATTACAACGTTTTACGCTGAAAATTAATGCGGCGTGCAAAAATACATTTCCCTCACTGATGATCTTAGTTTAATATAATTGTTTGATTCATCTTCACCTGACTCATTAGCTCTTGTCTTGTCAACGGCTCTCTCTTCCTCGTCGCATCGATGATGCTCGATGTGGATGACATACCGTTGGCATTTTCATTGTCGTCATCGTCATCATCGCCCTCGTTCCCCTTAGTAGAATCAATGACTAACTGAAGAAAGTCGACATTCTTTAAAGAAGAGTATTAAACAAAATTATCATCGTGAGAATAACAAAGCATAATGTATCAGCATGCCTGTATTAGTTTTTATTATTGTTATTTTTACCCTTCCACAGGGTTCCTTTATTGGACATAAGACAACATTCATGCCAGTATTAGTGCCTGTGTTAGTGTTAGACATGCCTATAACATATTCAAGAAGCAATATAGCATAAAACTTAATCCGTGATGCTAGAGGAGAAATAGTTCAAACCAAATATTATGTTTGTGGAGTATGAATTCAGTATTAATACAAAACTATCATTGTCAGAAGAACAAAACACATGTCCCAGTATGCATGTATTAGTATTGGACACGCGTATATCATAAAACAATAAACCAATTCCGTGATGCTTAAACGATAAAGTGTTCATACTAAACATTATGTTTCTGAGACATGAATACATAATCAGCAAACTATATAAATTGAAACTACTACTAAGCTTTCACTGCGTCCGGAAATTCATCAAAATCAAATCAACCATTCTTTTTTTTTTAATAGTCATTCAGAGGAAAGTATAATCGTATCGTTATTTATTTATTTTTTTCATTTATCTATCTATATTTATTTCAGTTTTTTTTTTTTTTTATCATGTTGCGAGTTTCTTCAATTTAACAACTGGTTTCCGAGAGAGCCCTGTAATACATTACATTTAATATTTGTTAACGATTTATACCTATGTTTTAACCTGTTCGACACAGAAACTAAACGAACAAAAACAAAAACAACAAACTAAACAAAAACTCCAACGTGAATCAACAAACCTTTGTAGCTTTGTTTGTCTTCCTCATGTCAATGGCTTTATCAATGATATCTCCAAAGAATGTTACGACCTCAATAGGAAAAATTCTCAATCCCAACCAGTTCAGAATACGAGTGGCTCCCGGAATCATACCTCGATTAAGAGAAAGGTAATTAAAATTATTTTATTGACTAGCTCTTGCTAATCATTTTTTTTTTAAAGATCATTAAAATTTTCAGAAGATTAATTCTATTTTTCTTAATCGATTAAAAGAAAGACATGTACTAACTATTCTAATCTGCTATGAATGTACGCCTCTTGGAATGGAACATCAAAATTGTTATTATGGTTGTTTCGTGATGTATAGGAACAATATAGGAAGATACTATGTGTAGTCTTCGAACGATGACTAGGTTACACTGAAGCTAAATTTAAACTGACGTTTAGATATACTGTACCAGTGGTCATTTTCGCAGTGGTTTAATTTTCGCGAGTCCATCTTCGCGAAAATTTTCACTTCAACATTAAAGTCCCAGACCGGACCGACAAATGAAATAGCCAAAAACGAAAGCTAATATGCTATATAATACAACAATTCCAAATTAAGGCGTTTTTATTGTCCATCTAGAAAGTATTTAATTAAAAAGATGACCGAACCTCAACCAGGCCACCCCTCCCGAATACTTATAAAATTACCCCTAATTCAAAAGTGCGAGTGATGACGTCAAAAAATGTTAATGGAATGCAACAGCAGTCTTGTGGCAAGGCATGATTGACTTTGCCCTTTTATTTCATAACAATAGATTTCTAGCTCACAGGGCGTCTATAGCAACACAAACATGTTTTCTAAAGGCGAAACGCAATCATGCCTAGCCGCAGGACTGCTGTAGCATTCCATTAACATTTTTTGACGTCATCACTCGCACTTTTAAATTAGGGGTAATTTTACAAGTATTCGGGAGGGGTGGCCTGGTTGAGGTTCGGTCATCTTTTTAATTAAATACTTTTTAGATGGACAACAAAAACGCCTTAATTTGGAATTATTGTATCATATAGCATATTAGCTTTCGTTTTTGGCTATTTCATTTGTCGGTCCGGTCTAGGACTTTAAGGGGGTATCTCACTGAGTTGCGAACGTTTTCGAACGAGGCGAATTTAGAGATTATCGTATATAGAGAGATTGTAATCAAATTTGATTCAGTAGACCAGCCTTTCGACGTGAGGCGTTTTCTTTTGTTATGTGTCTTCCGGACAAACGGTATATATTGGAATGCAGGGAACTTCTGAAATGAATGGAGTCGAAATACAGGAATTCTTTTTATCTTGCATTGGCGCATGAATCGATTGCTTTTGGTTTAAACCACATTCCTTTCGATAAGCCGGGATTTTCCATTGAAAATAATTCGCCAAAAAGTTTTGAACATGTTCAAAATTTCTAGGCGAATTTATTTATGTCAAAGGTTGCAAGTGCATAATTCTGTGTGTAAAAATGGTTGAATACACATATAAATAGGTTTACTGATATTACTAAAATATATATAGAAAGGGTCAACATAAATTTGAATCGGATAATTACTCGATGAAAAAATATAATTTCTCAAAATATGTTTGAAAATAATAATAATCCAGCGTATATGAGTGTCTTTGATCATGTTGATTGGTATTGTCATTAACAATAAACGCAAATAAAACATTCAGATTTCAATTCGGGCGTGGCTGGGCGTTGGGGGTAATTGAGCTGGAAGTCATTTTCTTTTATAACTATCATTACTATTATCATTTCCATATTACTGTTATCATTTTGTTTTTTCATTTCTGCACCCATGACTGCATAACTGACAAATAATATCTCACTTTTGGCTATAATAATGTGCAGTCACACACACACACACGCCCCACGGTACTACACGAACCAAAACGAAGCAAAAAATGACTTGTTTCATTGATATGTGTTCACAATTCAGTGAAATTACCCCTGTGGAGCCGGGTCTGGGGGGGGGGGGGGGGGGCTTCAGCCCCACTTCAGTTCTCAGACAACGTGTACAAAATTGCAAAAATGACCATGCATTTGTCATTTTAGTCTCTTCAGCCCCCCCCCCTTCGGCTCAGCTCCTTTAGGGGAGACTGGGGCAATTGTAACAGTTTTTTTCCAAATTTGACCTATCAGCTTTTATTGAAGCTAAATACTTGCTTAAAACTAAATAAAATGAAATATGCATATCTTAGCTTGACATATGAATAGGTTTGGGTTAAGTAAAACAAGTCATTTTGAAGCATTACCATTTCAAAACAAGAGGTCGAGTGTTACAATTGCCCCGTGACGAGGGGCAATTGTAACAGACGTGCGGGCAATTGTAACACATGAACTTGTAACATTTTGTTTTTCTTTATCAAAGCTATGCACATGACAAATTAAACATCTTTAACCACATAAACTAATTATGATGAACATGACAATGCTTGACCCATTTATTACATTTTCCACTCGTTATATGCATGAAATGGGACAAAAGTTATGATATTTTTTTTTTTTTTTTTTTTTTTAGGTTGTTGTGGCTTCACCCTTTAACTGTAGAATTATAGAACTTCATTAATTCATATTTTGGTTCTTTATCTACTTTGTACCTACACAATATATCTTTAACTGACAATGTTGTATTATAACACTTTATGTTAGGCTTACGCCTTTTGACTATAACGCATTCTTGCAAAATAAAGTGATACATTTCTGAGAAGAAGTAAAAATTACAGCTTTTTTTTTTCTTTCTTTCTTTTTTTTGTAAAATCAATCTTCAAAATTTACGCCATTTTTTTCTTCTGGCAAAATCAATATGTCTTTGCCCTTTTAACAAAACGTATTGGACATATATTTTCAGGTATCATATTGAAATATATTTTTATTTTTTTATGGGGGCTGCCATCCCTCCTCTCTCTCTCCTCTGTCTTTCTTTCTTTCTATCTTTCTTTTTTCTTCATTCACTCCTCTTTACTTTTTTACTTTCCGATCTGCCCTTCCCCCCCTCTCTCTCTCTCTCCCGCCTCTCCCTTTTCTCCCTTCCTCTTTTCTTCTTTTTCTCTTTTAATATGTGCGTTTTTAATAAGAAAAAACAAGTCGGGGGGGGGGGGTCCCTATTCTCTTTCCCATTTTATATGACCCCATTGTAAATAGGTCTTTTTGTTTTCATGGGCTATCCTGTCAGTGTTTCTTTTATGTGTTATACCATGAATACTCGACGAATAAAATGAAATAAAATCATATGTTCACAGTTATTTATTCCTCATGTTTGAGCTCATAGATAAGGTTACTTTGGTCCTTGTAAAAAAAGAAACTATAATTGATTATACATTCAAAGTTATGAAGTTCTGAAGTTCTCTAGTAAGTGATATAAATTATAAAAAAAAACAAGAATAACAAACTTGAGGCTCTGATTACAGTGAAACAAATGATAAACAAACTAAAGGCACTTTTTTTCGGAAAATATCAATATTTCATTGCATTTCTAACAAAACGTATTAAACAGATATGTTCAAAGTTATTGAATTTTCATGTCTGAGATTATAGGTATGGTTACCTTTTGTTTTTGTAAAGCATAATAATCGACAATACATTCAAAGTTATAAAGTTCTGATACTTGAGCTTATCAACGAGGCTTTTCTTTGCTATTTTTTTATATCCAAGTCTACTCCTATTTACAATCTTGGCATTAAAAGACGTAATGGTCACTCTCTTCATATATTTTACTTTTTTCTTTTCCAGTAAAGTAATATAAATTATTTAAAAAAAAACAACAACAACAACAAGAAAAAAAACTTGAGGCTCTGGTATCTCACTTTGCGGAGACGTCTCCGCGATAGAATAGAAAATTTTGTTTTCGCGACGGACAGAATGTATTAAAAACGTCTCCAATATCGCGGAGACGTCTCCGAGACGTCTCCGCCACAATTTATGAAAAAAAATCCGTCTCCGAGATTTAGGAGACGTCTCCGAGACGTCTCGAAACGTTTCTAATATTATTTATCCATCGCGGAGACGAAATTTCTATTCTGTCGTGGAGACGTCTCCGCGAAGTGAGATACCACCCTAATTTTCATGTCGGAGGTTATAGATGTTGTTACCTTTTGTTTTTGTAAAGCATTATAATTGAAAATACATTCAAAGTTATGATGCTTGAGCTAAGGGTGCTATCTCACTTCGCGGAGACGTCTCCGCGACAGAATAGGAATCTTGTCTCCCGACGATAAATAGTATTAGAGACGTTCCGAGACGTCTCCTGAATTTCGGAGACGGATTTTTTAAAATAAATTGTCGCGGAGACGTCTCTAATACTAGCTCCATGGTTCGAGGTTTCTGATTATGTTTTAATTATGTTTACAGGAAGCACAAAATTCCGGGACAATTGTAATGTTTTTTATGTAATTGGCAGGGGCCACGGAGCCTGGGAGGGCTTCGTCAGCGAACGTGTACAAAAACGGGAAAATGACCATACATTTGTGATTTTTAGTCTGTTCAGCCCCCCCCCCTCCCCCCACTCCCTTCCCACTTGCCGCTCAGCCCCTCCACTTCCAAAAACGCTCCGCGGCCCTGATTGGTTATTTAATAGCTTGGTGTTGATTCAGCGGAATATCGCTTTACCGAGTTCCTACGGGAGTTTCTTTAACAGAAACAGGGGCAATTGTAACAGCTTGTTACAATTGCCCCTGGCAGAGGTGACCATATTTGGAGAGATTTTTTTTCTATCTTAGCTTCGGTATTCGTCGTTGAAACTTAAGCAAAATATGGCCTAAGAACATAATTTCTAAATATATAAAAATGACAGCCGTAGCTCATCCACATATTTGTCCAGAAGAAAAAACAATGGTAATGTGAAATATTACTTTTATGCTCAAAAAACGGTTTTTCCGCTGTAGAAAGTTCCACGAACCGTTAAATCTGCTAACACTCATACAGCATGTGGAGCGATTAAATGCGCATGTTCTCTACAAAATTTTGAGTTTATAGCGTGTTTCTGCTAGGAATGGGAGCCTCTGTTACAATTGCCCCGTGTTACATTTGTCCCCGGTCTCCCCTACTTTCAAAAAACGCTCCACGGCCCCTGCTTTGTGATTGCATAAAAAAGCAGTACCAAAGAAAACATGCCAATATCATACAATATAACCCACCTGTACTTGCCTAACAAGGCAGTAGGCCTACAAAAGAAAACATGCAATGATCACCATGATCATTCAGTACAATCCCTTTGTGCTTGCCTAACAAGGCAGTACAAAAGAAAACATGCCATGTTGATACAGTTAGATAACCCTATTGAGCTTGCCTAACTAAGCAGCACAAAAGAAAATTTGCAATTCTTTTACAACGAGATAACCACTTTGAGCTTGGCTTACAAAGCATCGCTAAAGAAAACATGCCATTCTGATAGAACGAGATAACCCCTTTATGCTTGTCTAACAAAGCAGCACAAACGAACATTGGTAGATCCTCTCTATATATAACATTCTGTAAATTCGCCTGGGTTCGTAACCAGTGAGATACCCCCTTTAGGATATTAATAGTAATGAACACATCAGACAATCGGAAAATATCTGTACGCAAAAATATTGGCTTATACACTAAATATCCCTGAAAAGTCGTACCCGGAAGGTTTATTGCAAGTTAAAGTTTGAATTCTACAGTCTGTGTCAAATAAAATGGTACAAGTAGAAAACATTTTTTTTTTATAGTATGAAGATTAATCACAACCTGGTATTGTCTGGTATTTTCATAGAGTAGGAAAATCAGACTTTCTTCTGCATTTCATCACATTTGGTGCTGTAATTTTTTTAAAAAATAAATATGACCAGTTTTCTACAATTAAGAAAAATCCAATTTTCGCACGACTTCCCAAGCCTTTGTGTAGGTTTCGCATAATGGCACTGAATTCAGTGCTCCAGAACAATAAAAGTGCGTAATTTCGATTTGTTCCTCGTCGCATAAAATTTAGCATAACTTTTGTTCTACAAAAGCAAATTATACAGAACAAAGTGCATCAACAAGAAAAATCTTTAGGCTTTGATTTGGTACCACATACACACATTATTTAAAAAGGTTTCACACCTAAATTATTTTTCCCCCGACTGTACCATTTTTATTGACACAGACTGTACAATAACATTTTCAAAAACAGCAACGCTCTTTATTATTCCATATGTTGCTCCAAGAAATAAGAGATATATCTGAAACAAGACTTAGATTAAACGTTCATGCATGATTTCAGAATGATAAGGTTCCTTTTTTTTTTGTAAGCGCTGCTATTTATGCACAGTGCAGTGATTTGTGAAGGTGAAAATACTTACTAGCGGCCATTGTAATAATCATTGTGGGTGATGAAAAATCTAGGCTGGCGAAGAATCTCTTGGCATTGAGAACGAATGGATCATTCTCGTTCTTCTGTGAATCAATATTCAATCCAAAGGCACACAATGCTATTGTATCCATAATATATGCACCAAACAATCTGAAATGAGAAATGGAATGCATATTGGTAAATTGTTATCTTGTAATGACAAGATGGCAACTTATATTTTATGGTGAAAAGTTTACCAAAGGAGATTATAACGACAATAATTAAAAGCAGCACAACGTCAAAATGGACAAAGACTTGGTTTCATAAGCTTTTAGCAATTTCATCTTAATTAAAACGAGGTCGTCGGAATATTTAATTCAAGGACTTTTCATCACATTTTTTTAGAAGTCACATTGATTTGTCTCAAATAATTTTATGAATTAAAGAAAGGATGGTGATAAACCAAATATACCCTATAAATTAAAAAAAGAAGAAGGATATTTCACGCCTTACGCTTTGAATTCGACTATCCCGTGTCTGTCTTTGCTGCATGTAGTTCTCAAATTTTGGACAAGTCTATCTGCAGGTCGACGCACCATCATGGACATCTGAATATCACGATTAGAAATAAAAAAGCACGTGATCATTATTTTTATTTGTCATTGACTTATTCGTGATCCTCCCTCCAACAAGACGTTTTTAACATTGATAAATACGATGTCTCGGTAATAAATAAGCAAATAATATCATGCCGTATAAGCATTATAAACATGTTTTATTGTAAACCTTTACAGGTTCGTGACAACTTATCTCCACTAATTTGATATTTTTGTTATAATGAGGTCTCAAATTAATTTTACATATATGTCATTTTCACAAACATAGCCTACACTTGCACCGATGTCTGTGGAAAGTAAAAAAAAAAGAAGAAAAAACACACATAAAAAACACAAATTTATATCGGAGCTATTACTATCTAAAATATTGGATAGTAGTTTTTGCGTGAGATAAAATACTTTGCTCATAATAACCTAATCCCCCAACACCATAATCCCCCAACACCAACCAACATGAATTGAAGCCTGCTTCTTACTTAAACGAGGATAGAACTTGTGCTTCAAGATTGCTGAGAACCTGATACATTTTAATAATCATTTGGATTAACCTTTAAGTCAAATCTCATGGAATCATAGAAAAAAATCAGTTCGACTTAAGAGAAATTCGACTAAGAGAGATGAATAACACAAGTCATGTATAATCTGGACTTTAAAAAATGCTTCGACTTAGCTGATTATTCGACTTATAGAAGGTCGACTTATGCAGAGTTGACTGTATTTATTTAAAAGACTACTTACCAGTTTCATTTTCCTACCACTGAAGGCAGGAGTAAGGGTGTGTCGAATCTTCTTCCATTGATCATCACGGCTCAGAAACAAGGCTTTGTTTAAATTTGGATTGTCCACAGGAATATACTTCAGGTGATACAACAGAGATTTGGAGATAAATAGATGATACGAATTAATTTTGTATAGGATAGTATACATATGTAGCTAAAATATAAACTAAGTTTATGTTTCAATAGCCTTGAACTAAGGCTGCAATCTAGGACCTTGTGTCAGGCAAGTTTCGACGAAAAAGGTATAAAATTACACTACTTAAAATTCATGTTAGTAAGGATTGTCAGATGAAACCCTCAAGAAAGAAAGAAAGAAAAAAAAAATCGTCTTCGATATTTATTAAATAAATGCTTTTGTTTCCAGGCACAAAAAACTCAAACAATATATCCACTCAAAAACTACTACTTTGAGCTTTCCAACGATACATAGCTAGGCAAGAAAGGGTGCTCTTTTGCAAAACGGCAGTAAAATCAGTTTTCCTTGTCGCCAGTGTTCTCTGGTGCCAAAAGGCAATCATGGTAATGGGAGGGTTAACTCTTACCATTCTGTTGTGGAAACGGTCGAAGTGTTTGACCATAATCTGCTTGATAATGTCAGGGTCAGACACAAGAATGGCCGGTGATGAGAACTGGAAAAATCTAGAGAAATGTAAGAAAAATGGGAAGCAAAACAATATGAGAGTTATTCGAGGTAAGTATTATTATTATTAAGTATTAATATAATATCTCATTGAGGCAAATTATTAGCTTAAAAAAAAAACTTTTAATAAAACATTAATGATATCAATAAGATAAGTACAAGTTTTCTCCAGTCGCGGTTGGAATAGTGGGCTGCATGCATAAGCAATAAAGAAAAAATCACTGGGATCTATTGATTAAAATTTAAAAGTCATACAATGGCATCATTCTCCACAAATAGGCCCCTGTCTACGGCATTACGCTTACAATTGAGTATCTAATTATCCTCAATTTTATTTATATATAAATATGTACACAAGCCAAGCTTTATATAACATTTATTACGATCCAAATTATAGCAAAATGCAATACAATACACTATAAGCTATGACATTGAAAATTTGTTGTCTTATCTTACCCACAACAGTCTCCATATTTCTTTACATAGCCATCCAGTGCGTACTGTACACCCTGTAAGAATGGAACGAGATGATATTGAATATGAATATAATTATCTAGAATCTAAAAAATAAAAAAAAATAAAAAAATATAAAACTCAAACAAACACGGTGCACGAACATTTTGTGTAAAGTATGAGTAAAAGTTTAGTTGTTCAAGAAGTCCTCAATTACTTGATATCAGGTGACTACTTTGGCACAGCCCCCCCCCACCCCTCATGTTTGGTCATTGTGCACTGAACCAGCACACAGCCTTCATCTCAGCGACTACACCCTCAAACACACGCACACATCCATAATCGCTAAAGATCGAGAATTGTGTGAGATGGGAGCAGCCCCTAGACGAAATCGGAGCTCCTCAAACGGATGCACCCACACACCCACATACATACGTACATACACACACACACACCCACAACACACACACACACACACACACACAACACACACACACACATACACATTACACACGCTCAAAGTATCAAAGATCAAGATTTATGTACGATGGGGGATGCCCCGAAAACGAAACCGGTGCCCCTTCTCTCTACACTTACGACCCGTTACCGTTTTTGCGATTTTATTATAATACTCTCTCCCACCCAAGGTGTTCCGCACGATTGGGAGTGGCAATGGGCCGGGGATCCCCCTCCGAATGAAGTAAGTGTAATGCCATGTCCAGTATCTGATTAAAAAGACAATGATAACAGTATTCTTTACAATCAATAGGAAAGGCGACCGTCTATAAATTAATTTTCATATCGGTTCAAGCACAGTTTTCTTACGATATTCTTTTCTCTGATTATATTTCATACACTTACTAATATTTTTATATAAAAATTTTTAATGATTTTTTTAAAATTGAATAAAGATTATGCATTTTTGAATTGATAATTAGGTGCTGAGGTGCATCCATAGGTCAGACAAGAAAGACCTAATAACAGACCAGTTTACTAAGTTATTATAAGTTTATGCATACTTTTTAAACAAAGGTTATTCTTGACAACCTGAAAGCTTGCCTGACATAGCAACAAGTAATGTATGCAAACTGGATTCCATATATTTTAGTTCATTCTTTTGTTACAGGTTGTTCGAATACCGAGTAACTATGTCGCCAGGGAAGAAACGGGTAACTGCTCTATTATTGCGTTATAAACTTGCGGTTCTAAAGACTGCATAATTGTGGAATTTCGACTGTGGGAACTGTCCTCTGTGGGATGATACGATGAGCAATAACTATGAAATCATGCTGTGATTTTATTGTGATTTCGATCAATGGAAACAGAATCACGTCTCGAGTTCGACTGCCGTTCGACAAAACCAATTGTTCAGTCGGGCCATCTCTTTTGTATTGGCTTCTACTATTCCAAATGGTGAACTCTGAGCCGTAAATTATCTTCCAATTGAGTTGTGTTTGGAGAATTGATTGTATAAGTTGTTGTTGTATTTTGGTTTGATTTGACAATCAGTCATAATTGACTATTTTTCCTGAAAAAAGAAGGGTCTATATCTTTCTTAACTTTATTTCAGTAACAGTTGATTATCTCCTTATAAAGTAGTACAGCATAATATTTAAGTGTGTATTTTAACCGAGATTATTTACCACATTTTAAACATGTATATGCCACTAAGAAGTTTATATTTATAATGGTTGTCTATTAGAATATGTTATCTGATTCAATGTGAATTAAATAGTAATAATCCCCCCATAGAGTGTCTATAAAATGCAATTTAAATGAAATATAAAATGTGACCACTTTAGACATGTGACGTTTTATGTAAGCCTACCGTTCCAGCAACATACATTTCTTCTACAATATCAATATCTAAGTACCATTATATATTGCATATCTACCTTTACAAAAATCCCCAATGGTAATTCAGTGGTATACCATTGAAATACCATCTATACCATTGATACATTTTTGTAAGGGTACAAAAAGATGATGTCTATTCAAGTTCAATTGTTGGTATGAGTAAAGTATATAATCTTTTTTTTTTAAATTGACAAATGTTTATTCTTCATGTCAAGCGAAATCTTAACATGTATGTAATAGAACATTGATATTTTACTTACAAAGTTAGTAACGCCAAGGCTGCAAAAACCAACCATGATGTCAGGCTACAACCAGACGAATCTTCCAATATTTCCATGACTCCGATTCTCAGACAAACCTACCAAACTCAAAAGCTGTGATTTCTTAATAAGGCGAGACAGCATACAACACTCCAAATCTCAACCGCAAAATATGAAGGATAATTACTATATGTTCCACTGTACTGTGGTGATAGACATGGTTATAAAGTTCACTCAAAATAACATCACATATTGACTTTATATCAAAGTGCCGAATGCCCCAGTGCACACAACAAACACTTGATAATACCCAAACGTCACAGAAATATATTTAATATAAGTATTTACCATCAACCTTGGGACGTCTAGCCAAGGTTCGTCAAACTAATTTGGCGTGAAAGGGAACAAACCTATAGACCCAGTATTAAGCTTTGCGATTGATAAGGATTGATCTATACATGTAGATCCGTCCAATACCATATCTCGAAAGTACACAGTTGCGATTCATTGGGACCTATTATGTACACTGTTAGAACGCAGGTTAAAACTTTCACTGTTAAAAAAAATTTGGTTTAAAATTTAAACATTCTTGTTTAATATTAAAACATTGTTGTTTAAAACCGGAAAAGCGAGGTTTTATAGCTTTAAACAAGACCTGTTTAGAGATTTTAAACAGGTTTTGGTTTAAAAAGACCGAGGCAAGTGTCACGTGATAGTCATGAGCAAATAGCACCACTCGCTACATGCAAGGTAAATCGGCGCAACATTTTAATCATGGTGAAGGACTTATGCCTCACACATTAAATAAGTGTATACAGATGTGTTGGCGCAGTGGATAGAGCGTCTGTCTTATAATCAAAGGTCGTGAGTTCGATACCCATAATAATGTTTTTATTAGGTCGTTAGGATTATGATTGGTATAAAGCCTTGAGAGTGAAATGGTCAAAAATGAAATCCCCAAAAACTTTTCTATTATTATCTTTTAAAAAGTTGTTCATATGTTTATTTCCTTGTGCGATACCATCTATACATGTAAAACGATTTGAAGGCTCTGCAGCTGGACGAGGGCTCGGGAGGTTCTATTAAAGATTAAGCACAACATACATGTTTTAATTTGTGACCAACTTAAGAGGTGGAGGGCTGTGATTCACTTTCAACACAAAATGAACCCGGCGTTTTCTCCTCAAATAATGGTTTTAAAAAGAATGATCTAAACGTATGTGTATGGTTTCCTATATCTGTATCTCTAGTTATTTGTATTACTAAATAGTATGTTCAATATGATCTTAGCCAAATGTCTTAGTTTTCTCTCTCTCATGTTTTACTTTTTTTTAGTGTTCATGTGCCTTCATTTTGAACGTCATCTAGATACATGTTTCTCTATCTTTTATATCCCGTCCCTACTTTTATTTCATATTTTTTAATGCGAGTCCAGTCCAATGCTCCTTACTCTTAAAAATATTTTTTCTCTCAATGCTTTTTAAAATGTTTTCTTTAAACATGTCTCTCTTGTTTCTTTCTTCTGCCCTCCCTAAATAGCACCTCTTAATTTTTCATTCTCTTTCCATCTCTCTATTTATATACTATTATTTACCATTTTCTGCCTTTCTCTCTCTCCTCATGGTGTCTTTTCAAACTACAGTTACGTATCCACACGGGGGTATAATATTAAATAGGTATGAAAACCTCTTGTTTACTTTACATGTTAAGAATCTTTAAAATTGTCGGCTTCACCCCCTATTCGAATCCATTGTTAGAACTATTCCCCTCTCTCTTTCTTTGTTTTTCTTTTACTCCCTCCTCCTCCATCTCCCCCTCTCTCATCCTCATTTCCCACTCACGTTCTATGAAAATGATAAATGATAAATAAAAAAGCTAATTTAAAAACTCAAAATTTTGGACCCCAGCAAAAAGGTAAAAAAAAAAAAAAGAGACACACAATTTAACTGCAAAAAGTAGGCGTAATTATTATTTTTTTCCATCAGGTTCAATAGTATTCTACATTTTCCGTAAATCAATGGACATCTGAGTCCATAGCACATTATGATTAATAACAAGGCAATTATTTATGAATCCCATGATCGTTACAATTGCAACACTATTGAAATAATATATATATAAATATATTTCTTATTTACGTACCGCACAATAATGTTAATCAGTTTCAAAATGTAAATTTTGTATTTATCTAATAGTTATTACTTCTTTTACAGGCTAGCCCCACCTTTATTCATGTACTGTTCTTCAATTGTTCTATATAAAATGCCTGCAAAAGACAGCAATACATAAATACATAATATTAAAAGAAATAATACAAAAGAGCTATTGCGTATAATGAAATGAGCCATGTATAACAGTTGAATGGAGATATATGGCTTTTTATGACTTTACATCACGAATTTCCATCTGTTCGTATTTTTAATCCAATATGTACATTATGCAGAAGCTGTTTTTTTTTTACCGGATTACAATTTCTATCCGTGTTGGGAGTCTATGTCTGTGTACATCGCATAAATTTGGGTTGAACCCAGGTTATCCTCAGAGCACTAATAAAAATATACTGACAAATACAAGAAAATAATGGCAATCTCCGAGTAATTATGAATCAAACATGCATTAACTCTGAATCTAGAATTACACTTTCTGACGTAAGCATCTAAATATGCGTTGTGCTTTATCAGTTCTTCACATTTAAATAATAAACGAAAACCGAACAAATAAAATTCTTCCCTTGGCATATGATAATGGCAGAATTGGGCGTTTAGATTCACGACAAGTCTTTTATCTGTACAGAAGTGAGAAAGTGCATGAAATAAAATCATTCAAATGTACCACCACTCTTCGTTCTTGAAGTAGGCCTTTATATCGCATTTGACTTTAAAAAAAAAAAAAAAAAAAAAAAACATTTTTGAAAAATGTCTAATTGCTGCAAAGGGTAACACGCTCAGCAAGAAACGTTTGTAACGTATCATTATCATTATCATATCTTTATCGTTAACATTATTACGCAATAAAATCAAATATCACTATCAGTCTTCAACAAAAACATATTAATTTCAATTTATGAATTTCAATTCATCCTATTGTGAAACAGATAACTCTATCTCGGAGCTGGAGTTCTTGGTCCCGTTTAATGCACTGACTTGATTCCGCCCTGAATGAGAGCCGCTCTTCTCAGATTCCGAGCTGCATGAGCAACATATCTGCCTCCAGCCCCTCCGCACGGCACCCTTCCTTAAACATGTGAGCACGAATATAAAGAACCCCTGCAATGAGTTGAAGATGATGAAGAGCACCTCCGCCGCGTCATCCTGCAGGAGAACAAGGTATCCAGTTGTCCAGGTAAGACCCATGAGAACTAGGAAAGAGACACCAGTCTGGGTTCTCTCGATGCATGCTCTGCGTTCAGCCTCGCGATTTTGAAACACCCTCCCCGGCAACCTGGCAGATTGCCCGAGTCGACAAATCGCAACGATGAAAATCAAGATGTTAATAAGTAGGATGATACCCATTGGCACAAGTAGGCCGCCAATCAAAGGCCACCGCTGAATGTAACAACTGAGAGATAGAGAGATTGAAAGATTGATCATCGTCAAGTGATTTACTTATCGTAAAGCTATTTACTTATTTTGTAGAAAAGGCATATGTGTAATAAGTGAAGGGGACATTTACAGCAATTTATGGAGATTACACTTTCATTGCACACCTATTCCCTACCGAATACTTCCCCACCTGACTTGGAATGGCTATATCACACTGTCATACATACACTGTCCGTCATAAAGGTGGAATATTTTTTTGCCGCTAGAGCGACATGAATTTGCTCTGACTTTAATTTCTTGAATATGTTTGTCCCTGCTTTTACTTTTTGGACCGTGGCTATCTTGGACATTCTCCAATTCACGTGGACCTTTTTCCAAAAAGTTTTGTCAACCCGTGATGCCATTTTTGTCATTTTTTCTCATTTTGGGGCCCCTTTTTGTTTTCCGGCCGATAGCCCCTCTCAGTCCTACCCCATGAAACGCGACTGAGGTGGACTGTTTTATTGTTCTTTAAGTTAAATCTATATTTCTGGGGACAGGCTTAGTCTCTTGTCTAGGGGAGGGGTTGAAGTAAAAAACGGAGATTTGTGAAAATTCGGAATATTTTATTCCATCTTTATGCTGAAACAAAAGAAATGAAAAACCACCTTTACCCTTAATATCATCATTTCCCTTAAATATTGTTTAGCCTTGATGACAATGCTGTAAATAGTCATTATTGATAATATATTGTATTTTGATTTATGTTTGGTTGAGATTTTACAATACAATTTGGGAAGATTTCCATGGTGAAAAATGAATAAAATGAATGTTGAACCCAATCAAATAAATTTTGACCCCTCCCTAGACAAAAGAGTCGAGCCTGTACCATAAATCTAGATTTAATTTAAGGAAAATAACAAATCTCCATCTCAGACGTGTTTCCTTGGGGTAGGACTGAGAGGGCCTTGTTGGGTCGCGTGCAACAAAAAGGGCGCAAAATAAAGAAAAATTACGAAAATTTGCCTCTTCTGGGGGTGACAAAACTTTTTTGAAGAAAAATCTCCGGGAAGGGTTGAGGGAACTTTCCAAGATATACCAGAATCCAGAAAGTGAAAGCGGTGACAAACACATTCAGAATTAATAATTCGGAGTAACATAATGTCGCTTGAGCCATGAAAAAAATATTCCACCTTTTGACGACAGTGTAGATATTTCTCAATTAAATGTATCAATATCCTTTCAATATTTTTTAAAAGAAGATTCAGAAAAATGATATGATTTAAATGCATTATAGATTTTAATATTAATGTTAAAATAATTATTGAAAAAAAAATATACTGATCTCTGTATTCATTGTCGTATTGGTCAGTACGTTGGAACTTGTATATTTATAATAATCACTTTAAGGTAGTATCAGCCTTATTTCACAATTGCGAAAACTAATGCAACTTGGGCATAACTGTAGAATATGATCGACCTATACTGTCTATTCATCTTACTGTCATAGGTTGCCTAGATCAGTAATACGAAACGAAAATCTGACTACCAATCTTGACCAGACTCTCCATCAACATCGTTGATATTACAGCGCGTGCGGCACGGACCGCACACAGCAATATACACACGGCGCCATCAGCGTGCATTATTCTCTGCGCTAACGGTCAGCGGTTCGCACCGTACGGTATATTTTTCGGGTTCGAAAAATAGGACGATTTTTGATAATCGCAATATAATGACAAACATACACATTTGAACTTAATCATGTTGTGGGAAGATATAGTCATTGGTATACTACTATATCCTTCAAAAACTAGAAATTTAATATTTTTGCCTGCAAAAGGCTGACACTACCTTTAAAACTGAACACTCACAAGTCTTTCAAAGCGTATTCCTGCCGCATGATTCCACCTGTTGCCCCAACAATGACAGCTGGCACACCTGAAACATTAAATTATCATGAAATAAATATTACCTGCAATTCAAAATGATAAGTGTTGGTCCAAGAATAATTAATAGTCTAATTTAAACTTTCTTTGCTTAAATAAAAATTGAATAGAAAAATTAATTACAAGAAAAAGCATTTTTGTTTTAACGATATAAACCTAGTTTATTTTGTTTTCTACAGTAATGATATACATGTCATTGTCACCTTTTGCGTGTCTATCCACAACTGACTTCATAACCAACTCAACATATGGAATAGCAAGGCTGCTTTTATATTACGTAGCTTTGTGAAACGAAAATGATTCATCCATATTCCCTCGTTACTATGATTACATCAACAAATTGGATACCAGACAGAAAATTATCCCGAATTGCATGTCATCTATCCGTTTGCCGTTAACATGAATGATGATTTATGTTAGTTTCCTCACCCCAACCAACCAGGGTTGCCTTCAGCATAAACTTCGGTATGTAGTTATCCACGATTCGAATCGTGGTCAAGTAGATGTGAAATCCTTCAATCCCCATCCAAGTCAACGAGGACAGAGCGAAGAAATGAGCCAGGGCAGCAATGACGCTACAGGGTATAATCTCTAACTCGGCAACGCGAAACTCGCCATCAAAACCGATAATTGCTAAGAAAGCGACGTAGAAACCCAGCAGTGTGACGCAGAAACATAGGAGGAGATAGAGATGGGTGTTTTGGCCATTAGATGTTCGTAGTGTCCTGTATAATATATTGAATATATATATTGTTTTTTGAAAATTCTTCAAACATTTATTGAACTTTCTGAAAATAAAATTGTATTTTACCATCTTCAAAAATTATTAAATCTAAAAGCAAGTGAAATATGCTTTTAGCATATGAAATATGCACCTAATGATATATATAAAAAGTGTAAAGCAACAAATCGTTTGAAAACATTCCCTCAAAATTTCAACTATGGATAAAGGAAGCAAGTGACATATCGACCGAACTAGAGTTTTAGATATTTTTTTTTAATCAGTGTCAGTTTCTTCCTGGTCAAGTTCTATAAACATTTATCCAGCTAGAACATGTAGAAGATATTTAAGATAAGGCATCATGGGAAACATAACATTAAACTTAGTGTAAATGACAGACACATTTTTTTAAAAACATACCTTTCCATTTTTGTTTCTTGCTTCCTTTTGTCATAATAATTGTTTAACTGTTTCAATTGTGTCGATCGCTTCAAAACCTGGAAATCGATGTGTACATTAAACATAAATTATAATATTGCACTCTGCTGATAATTTCCTAATACCTTATGCGGTGTTTAATAAGCTAGTTAAAAAAAAACACAAGACAAAACTATTAGATTCTGATTGTGTTTTACACCTTTCCCCTCTTGTGTAAACTTTGGAGCTAATAACAAATCTCATTTGGTCCATGTTAGAGATTTGTTACTTACTTGATCAAAACGAGGTACGACAAAATTGTGATAACAAGGCCGACAATAGACACTCCACACCCTACGATGCTCAGCAGACGCAGTGCGAGGTTGTCTGGCTTTTCCGAATATATATCCTACATCATTTTTTAGAAGAAATGGCAATAATGGTTAATATCTCCAATTAGCCTTTCAAATAATGCTAAAAGATTTATATATAAAAAATAAAAACACAATCAAATGTCTTCTAGTACTAACCGGCTAGAACCGGTTTCAAGCTTGTCCCTGTCCATTCTTGAGAGCAGGGGAAGACATTACAGCCCACAAATTAAGATTTTTGAGGTAAGGATTATCAGTGATTTTGTTTGCATGTTTTAAGCAGACTTATTCGTTATGGCCATGAGTGTACGCCAATCCACTGATTTTATTAGAAATATATTAAAAAAAACCCCCATAACTAACGGAGTGATAATTACCACGATTACTGCAAAGCTAGTTAGGTGGTCACACGCGCAGGTAAGAATGTTAGCTTCGGTGGACTCTACATCTCTTGGATCAATGCGTTTTGTAAAAGGTATGTCTGGATCCGCTCTGATTAGCTCGCAGCCTCGGGTAGACCAGTTCCCAATATCGAAGTCCCAGAAAGTACACACCGGGTCGTACTGGTCGTTCTGGTAACGATTTTGAAAGGATAATTTTTATCTTCTTAAAGTTCACAATTCTTTTTAGAATGACATGTTCCTATAAAAATAGGTTAAGATTTGTTCTTAATATCCAAAGAATAGCAATTATTGTATATTTAATTAATGTTCTTTACCGTTGTATGGTGATGACAAACGAAATGTTTGTTTTCTATCATTACGTACATATTTTAACTTACAACATAAAAGGCGAAATATTTTCATTCACAAAATTTGATTTTTGGCATATATAATTAAATGAAATAAAAATCACATATTTTGCCTTTATTTATTATTATTATTTTTTTTACATCGTTCCTTTGCCTAAGAATAATGAGACAGTCCAATCGTAATGAAGAACAAGAGCCTCCTACAACCGTTTAATGATAGTACATGAAAAATTGGATGCTCCAGTCTTACCGCATTCGTGGAGAAAGTCAAATTGACCCGTTGTGTCAAATTCTCAAGTTTCCGCCCACCGACACTGACAGACATCACAGGTGTAGGGACAACCCTGTCAAAAGCATCGTTCTTCTCACTGACACTTTCTAGATACTCAGAAGGATATAGTACATCGTTTGTATAGACGAGAAAGATAATTCTAGCCGATCCTGTCATGGATGTGGATCCTCCTTGGAATACCTCTGCGGGAATGACAGCCTGCACAAGAGTTGTTGGAGAGACGCGGATCGTACTGTCGTCTATCACAGTAGCTAACGAGGTGTTTGTTTCAGTGAAATCTGACATGTTTAGTCCAGACATTCGTATCATGATGCCATCGGAGGTATCAGTATTTGAAACCATTTGAGCCTGAAGTGGATTGATCAATTTGAATAATTTAACATTCTATAATTGAATCATGTTTATGGAATAAGTGGTATAAAATTTTTTACTTGCGATGCAAAATTCATATATTCGATCCAGTAAATGAGTTAATAGATGCATTTCCTCCACAGTGCTGCTCCCAAGGGGCTGGTGGCCATCTGAGTTTTGAGAAGCATGTCTGCAGCACCATTAGCTCCAGATATGTTGTATGTGCTTGTTAATGCCTAGTAATATTCTTAATATTATTGTTCTTAAGATATTATAGAAGCATGCGACAATGTTACTACCTCGACAATTTATTGGAAAATAAAATGTCTGGAGTCACTGTAAATTGGAAGTAACTAGTAAGGGCATTATCCAGATAGCGTACAAGCAAAGGGGTGGAACTCTTAATCTTAAAAGAAGAAAGGAAAGTAAATCTCAGAATTTTACCTTCACGGCAATGTTTGCAAACTGTTCGTTATAAGTTGTAGAGGAGTTCACTTCAACAAAACCGAGCTGCATCTCAAGACCCTGAACCAATCGTGATAGTGATTTATCCTCTTCTTGGGCGGTGATCAATTCCTCCTCATCAATATTCATTATGTTGTTAACAATGTAACACAAGGATGTCGTGACCTGTGAAATGATTTTTTTAAAATTAATTGGTATTGTACTAATTTTTGGTTCCAACTACCCTACAATCCAAATTGAATTTCATACATGGGTTAATTGGATGGGAAAGATATTCCTTGAATGCAATAAGACAGAGAATTAGAAATGTTACTCAGGTCAATGAGATTATTGTTAGATATTCTCTCGTAGTTAAATAACGTTTTTAGTATGTAAAATAGAGAAGGTGTGGTCCAGTGGATGAGCCAGCGAAATGACGATCACAAGGAAAGCGGTTCGAATCCCGTCCATTCCAGTAACATCCTTAAGCAATACATTAATCTATAAATTCGCCACATTCGACCCAGAAATACCCAGAATGCTGACATCGCTCTACAGAATGAGTGAATAAAAATGTCCCATAATTTTGATGTTATCTTGTGAAAAGCATGAAGATTAAATCATGGCTTTTATGACATGTCTTCGTAGAGTCATCCTCCTGGCATATGTTGGTACACTTTTCATTTAGATCTTTGCACGCATGATTGAATAACAGACTATCTTCAAAAGATGGTAAAATCTCACCTGCGCCAAGTGGATGGGTGAAGAAAAAACAAATTAAGAATTTATTACTAATGTGCACGCACATAGACACATACCCTTATATACACATACACAAATCACATACACACCCACATCCTAACACAAACCCACATACACACTCCACATACATACGCACATAGCCTATCTCATCCACACCAGCACCCACACATACACACCCACATCTTCAATAAACACACCCACAAACATACACACACATCCTCACTCACATTCACAAACAGTTATTACGGAATTACTACATGAATTGTTTACTGTGTGTGTAGGTGCGTATGTGTGTGTGTGTGAGGGAGGATAGGTGTGCGTTGGTTCTGAACATTGTCTGTTACTCAGTCATGCGTGCAAAGATCAACATGAAAAAGGGTACCAACAAAATAAATGCTGGGAGGATGACTCTACCAAGACATACCATGAAACCCATAATTAAACGTTCATGCTTCAATCAAGACAAATTCAAAATGATGCGACATTTTTTCTTACTCACTCTGTATAGGGTACCTATGGTTATTGCCGGGTAATAATATAACCTGCGCCATTGAATATGTAAATAGCTAGTCGGTTCATTATAGATGCTATATATCAACAAATAACTTAAAAGTATTATCCCCACGACTACTTCAGTTTTAAGAATGGAATTAAGATAATGAGAGTTGGATTCAAATCACGTTTATATTATAAATTTCCAACTCGCACTTTCTTCCACCAAATGATATAACGATCACTAGATACTTACATTATAATCAGTTGGAGTCAACCAAAGGATATCATCCATAATATCAGCTACCAGGTTAATCTCATATGATGTAAGGTCTTCTGTATTCATGGTAATAATGGCGGTTCTATATGCACTCTCTTCAATGTTATCATCAGTAATGGCTTCCTGATTGTGGACGAAATACAAGCCGAAATAGCATGGTTACTCTTCAAAGCCAGTCGAAAATTCTAAAAGCAAAATATTTTTGTATGACATCGATTTTGGTACACAATTTTATCGAAACCCTGAACAAACTTTGATTCATTCTAATAATGACAGATTCATAAAGAGAGAAAAAAGGCTGTCGACCTTACCTCTAGAATTTCTTCCAAAAGCTCTCTAACGTCACGAAAATCTCCACAGTTCACCGAAATATTCCAGATGTAACCAAACTCCCCCAAGATACAATCACCAGTTAATATAGGCTCTTCAGCTTCAATAAAAATAAAAATACAAAAAATAGGCTATTAAGCTTATAAAGGCCGAACAAGTCAACAAAATGAAAGAATAAGCTAAACATCATTCCTTAAAATTGTGTAATTATGTTCACGTAGCTGCAGTGAGGACATAGGCCTGTGTTTGTCAAGCATTTGTCACCTTCAATCCTAATACAATTTCTTTGATACTATGCAATTTTCTGGGAATAGGCTAAGCAACACCGCTGAGGAAAGCCTCTGAAGTAATTACAAGCAAGGAAAATGAGACATTTCAGCTATAACATCAATTGCCTTTACCCTCGAACCGATGTCAGGTAAAATATTGGAATTTCGTGCAATCCTTGGTAGACCCTGTGATATCATGTAGAGAGTAAACAATTTCAACATGCGGCTATTCCTGATTCATTACTTTATACATATGTTTCAAATGATCATGACAGGTTTTAATCAATATATATTTTTATGACCTTTCCTTTATTGTATATAATTTCCTATTTACCTTGTGTAGTATTGAACGGACAAACTGAACTGGAGTTCACCACAGAGCCGACGGGTGCCCGTTGCAAGTCGGCATATCCGTAGACTGTACTCTCGACTATACTTCTACAAAAAGCACCTGCAGCAAAATCCACCATGACTTGTATTTAATCTCATAGTATCTTAGATTATAATGGAAACTGTAAATGTGTATACTGGGTTAAAAGAAAAACAAGTATAAAGTTGTCATAAAACTCACTATGAAATCATTTTGTAGTAAAGGCATACTATAACAGCCAGTAAACCCAAAGTGCTCAGAATAATGCAAGCTACATAATTAAATATCCATTCAGTCACAGACATTTTTTTTCTTTCATGGTTGGAATTTATAGCCGATGGTTAGCCATTCTAAATCTCAAAATGCAAAGAACATCAATTTATAGATGGAGAACAGCATTGACAGATTAAAACAAAATTTTATTTATTTATTTATTTATTTTGAATATGCATTTCAAGGCAGTATCTTCTTGGCTTATGATTCACTTAAATATTCTTGCTTTTGATTATTACTTTTGTTATTATTATTATTTCGTTATAATAATTATTATTATTTATTATGCAAAGAAAGCATTACATGGCAGTGAACATAGAAAAAAGATATATCAACAATTTGAATGCCAGTGACAGGGATTAGTAGACGAGGAAAGAAAATCGACGTTTAAAAGTTTTTAGCCTAAAATTTGACCCCAATATCAGTTTATACATCTGGCACGTGTGCTGACGGAAGAGGGAATAAGATATAATTATCTGCATGTACAGTCTGTGTCAAATTTTATAGTATGAAGAATAATCACAACCTGGTATTGTTTGGGATTTCCATAAAGTAGGAAAATCAGACTTTCTTCTGCAATTTTTTTCATCACATTTGGTGCTGTAACTTTTGAGATATGACCAGTTTTCTACAATCAAGAAAATCCATTTTTCGCACGACGTCCCATGCCTTTGTGTAGGTTTCGCATAATGGCCATGAATTCAGCGCTCCAGAACAATAAAAGTGCGTAATTTCGATTTGTTCCTCGTCGCACAAAATTTAGCATAACTTGTGTTTTACGAAAGCAAATTATACAGAACAAAGTCACATTGTTCTGTATAATTTGCTTTCGTAAAACAAAAGTTATGCTAAATTTTGTTTGCTTTCGTAAAGCAAACTAAACGTTCTGCTAAATATTGTTCTGGAGCGCTAAATACCGTGTCAGGAAAAAAAATGGTACAGTCGGGGAAAAAATCATTTAAGTTTGAAATCTTTTCAAATGATGTGTGTATATGGTACCAAATTAAAGCCAAAAGATTTTCCTTGCTGATGCACTTAGCGCATGTTATAGAAACTGCCAGAATCGTGTCAGAATCGTAGGTGAACGAAGATCATATACGTATCTACGACTCTGTCTACGATAGGCAACGACAACGACTTGCTTCCACGCAAACAATAGACTAACAATTGCTTGTATCCGACGATAAAATAGCCTTGACCTTCGCGCATCTCGCGGCTCGACTTCTCTTTTCGCAGCTTAAAAATCAACAAAACTATGGACTTGAGCACTGTAGCGATCCTTGCGACTGACATAGGCGATCGAGTGTTTTCTACCTGATGGCGGCCTGTCGCCTTTAGGTTCGTGATTGTCCTCTCGGTCGCGCATTATAATTATAATCGTGAGCATGAGGTGAGTGATTTTTGAAAGTTTAAAAAAATTTGCGGCGATTGTACAGCATCTGAATTGGAGGCCGATCATGATTTTGGTGAAAGTAGTCAGCACGAAAGAGGGACAACAGCATGCCATATATATATATTTAACTGTGTTTTGTAGCTTGGTGTAACTATTTGTTATACTAAACAACTGGCCAACTTAATTTAATATCTTGTCTGAGATAATAAAACATTTGTACAAGTGACAAATTTACTCAGAAGGTAAAAAACAAACATTGCTCTCTAACTTCATGAGGCTTGAAGCATGTGTGCTGTCTAAAATGTGGTGGATGGCAGTTGCTTATAGCAACAACTTGAGGGTAGATTTGCATAAATATATTTTTAGCCGTTAAAGAAAATAATAATAATAATAATAATAACCCCGTGTTCCAACTAACCCCACTCTCCCCTATAAATGTTAGATAAGATTAAATAATGTGGCGGTCACAACTGACCGTAGGCTACGGGGCACGTGTGTGCCCTGTAGGCTACGTAGGCCAATTTCTGCGATTCCTACGGGTTTGATATCGCTTGCAGGACAAGTATCTGCATCGTGCCTGCAAAGTACGTCATTTGAAAAAAAAAACCGTAAGGAGAAGGTGCAGGCTCTCTGCAACCATCGTGCATGCAATGTGCTGTTCTTAAAATAATTGCACGATGGGCGTACGTGGCACAAGTAAAATTCTCGATTGTGTTCGTATGCATATTTATGACCAGCAGATGGGAGCATCTAGTTATTGAATCTGCACCTACATAATATATCCATTGCAAAGGATGTTTATAGTAGGGGAGACCGGGGACAATTATTTTATTCATAATTTCATTTTAAAAAAAGTTTGAAGAAAATCAGACTAAGAAATCATAATACACTCTAAAAACTGAAGTGCTTACTCGTGGGTGCTCGTATAGTGACTGCACTTGAAGAGCTAAATCAGCACCGGAAGTGCTGTTTTAGCACTTACCCAAGTGCTAATTTATCAACAAAAAAAATGTTCAATGTCGGTATGGGATTCGAACCGGATTCACTTAGACATGGAGGAGTACCGCTGACGTTACCAATAGACCAACGGAGATCTCCCTAACCTGCTTCAATTATGAAAGTATATTTGATAATTATGGCAACTTTGAAGAAAGTTCATCATGAAACAATATGATCTGCTAGCAATCGTGAGATGTGAATTGGTCTAACGTGCTCGTAAGCGCTTCTCATCCAGGGGACCCAGGTTCGAATCTGAACGAAGTCACGAGATGTACAAGATGATAAACATGTGCTAAGTTTATTCGGTCCAAATGAAGATGCTAAATAACAGAATTGAGAAAATTTACACATTATCCGATTATCATTGTTGTTTTTTGCTTTATTTCTTTATTTAAAAAAAAAATGCATAACACCCCCTTGCTTCGTGTGTTCACACAGATAAAACTTTTTCAAATTGCATGCCTAAAAACGAATTTTACTGCTGGAAAATCGAAGCTCACCTCCACTTCTTATCAACAGCCGAGATATTTTTTAATTGATCGCACGAATTTGATTTTATGCACATTGACGAAATTCACTTCACATAAACACTTTTTATCGCACATAAACGAAAAGTCATTAATGATTATGAAAGAACATAAACGAAATCGATTTCTCTAAACGTTAACTTAAATTACCAATAGCCTCGATCCGATAGGTATCGTTTAAATTGACTGAACATTAACGAATTTGACTGTAGATAGTTTAAAATCGACCGGGAAAACCTATAATTTTATTTACTAACCTGTGGTCGTGGTTGCAGTCCCCACAAGCATTTGACCGTTTGCAGTATTTGATTGGACACGGAATGTGTATGTAGTTCCAGGAGAAAGACCAGGTATAGTGGTGGAAGGGGAAAGTGTGGGTATTGCCGCCACTTCAACTCCATCTGGTCCAGTGTAGAAAACCTGATAGACAAAGCTTCCATCAATAGGTGTCCAAGATAAGGTTGCAGAGTTTGTTGTGACTGAATCCACAAGTACCTCAGTTGGGACAGCAGCTGTAATTTACAACAATTACAAGTCACAACATATGTGTGTTTTTTTTGTCAAGCTTGGTCCTCATTTAATATGTCTTATCTCTTAAAAGAGATAAGACAGATCGTGGATTCTCCCAAACATGCATACGCTACCTGCTGGCAATATACGACAACACTTGGCTACAACATGAAAGCAGGCTACGATCATTGGTGTCAACCTAAATACGTAGGTAATTTTCTAACTCTTGGAAATCTTTTAGGGACAGACGCGAACTAATGCCCGAACAGCTAACCAGCGATTGGTCCTGCACCTAGTGGCGAAATCCCATTCCCAGGATGTCGTAAAAAAAACGATCACCTCCGGGACAGGTAGGGTATGGTGAAAAGTCCTAGATCAAAGTTCGTCATTAGATTAGTGTCTGGAATTTACAGGGACCGATTGATTGTTACCAAAGCAAATGTTATGGAATCCTGTTTACCATTTTTTTTTTACTTGCTTATATTATTTATTTAATTTTTTTGCAGGCCTAGACCATACTGAATAAAAAAAAATCACTCATCAGTTTGGGTTTTATTTTCAATATTTATCACAAACTTGTTTAGCTTCATGACAGTATAAGTCAGTACTTTTTAAAAGAAATATTGATAAAACACCTGTGAAATCTGCAGCTATATTTACATGCCTTCATCATTGTGACTCGTCGACAGCTCAATAGGGGGTAAAATCCAACAAAATATCATTTTTTTAATAATAATAATAATAATAACCAAATAACAAATAATAATTTTGTTTCAGACTGTGGTTTCAATTCTAAACCTTTGTAGTAGGCAACATTGCTGATAATCTTTATCTAATGAGGATGAAAATTAGAAGATCTGTCATGAACGGATTAAATTACATACTGGTTGTTCCAGGTACTCTTCCAACTTCCCGAACTCCAACGATTGACGTACTATTCACGATGAATTCATAGTCGGTGCCCGGTGTGAGGCCAGTTACAGTAGCAGTAATACCAGTCACTTGTTGTGTGTTTAAAGTAGTGCCATCTGTATATGTAACGGTGTAGAAAAGAGCCCCTGGTATAGCAGTATAGGACAATACCGCCGTGTCTGTAGTTATACTATCAAGATTCACACTAGTCGCGATATCTAAAATGAGGAAAGTAAACATTATCATGCGCTCGATATGATATCAGCCGTGTATGATATTCATACAAGTTTAAAATAATATGGTGCAAATTATATTAATAACAACTTTAAAGTTAGTATGACAGCTTTTGTGGTTGATTGTGCATTTAAAAGGGAAATACGGACCCAAACTAAAATTAAAGGAACATTAAAAAAAAAAGTTTGAAGAAAATCAGACTGAAATAAGAAACCCTTGTACCAATGATGTCACATCTTTCGCAGCCGCGGATCCAAGCGGGGATGCAATTGACGACCCTCCCTACGATATGAAAATTTCTTATTGACTGTACATGTTAACCCTAATCAGGCCGGGGGGGGGGGGGTTGAATCAACCCCCCCTCAACATTTTTCGCGACCATGCCACCGCGCAAAATTTTTTGACCGCGCCGCTCGCTGACTTTTTACTTTTAAGTCTTGCGCATCTTTTGAAACCATTTTCGCCAAAATCGGTCAAACGGTTACGACGCTGCACGATTTTCAAAAATTTCCGTCAGACCGAAAATCGCTCGAAAACCTTATTTTGTGTACAAAGTCAATGCAAATAGAGTTTTCTCACCTAATTCACAAAGATGTGATTATTTTCACTTTCATTGGGTAAAATTAATTTATTTCAGCATAATTATGCTTCAAAAGGATTATGCAATCAATTTTGACAAAAAAAACAAAGAAAAACAAAAGTTCGAAAGAAAAAGAAATACATAAGAAATTCGAAAAGCAATACAATACATTAGAAAATGATTTTGATACCGATTTTTTTTTCAAGTACAATTGTTAGGAATGCTACAAAGAATATTTAGACCAAAATTTAGCATTCTAGGAACTTTATATAGTAAATTAGAGCAAAAAGTATGAGTTATGCATAAATTAGCATAATTAGTTAATATAAAATAAAATCACATTATTTCAGGAAAATTAACTGTACTGACTTGTAGATTACATCGCACACTACCATTGTGCAAAATTTCGCGGCGCCCGCGCGATCGGCGGCCGAGATGTCAGGGGGGGGGGGGGTTGATTCACCCCCCCCCCCGGCCATAGGAGAGCCAAAAAGGCCCGGCCTGATTAGGGTTAATGTACACGTGTTATCCGGGCTATACAATCCTGGATTCACCACTGTTTCAGATGGTGATTCAACCTTCAATCCGATTATGATCCCATGCAATTACCTGTAGTAGCTGTATTAGTGCCCACATCTACCACTTGTCCAGTTCCAGATGTCGATTGTACACGGATTATATAGAGAGTATCAGGAGTAAGGCCAGATATGGTTGTGGTAGGATTAATTGTGGGAGTCGCAGCAACTTCAACTCCATTTGATCCAGTGTAGAATATCTGATAGCTCGCACTTCCAGGAATAGGTGTCCAAGATAGAGTGACTGACTCTGACGTGACTGAATTCACAAGAACCTCACTGGCTATAGCATCTGAAATTTAAAGCATTTTTTTAAAGGTGTGTTTCAACACATTTGAAAGCGTGCTATTATTCTTTATTTTCATTTAAAATATACAATGTACGTAATAGTCACTGTGCTATATAAATTAATCTTATTATCATTATTATAGTATCATTTACCTGTAGTAGCTGTGTCAGTCCCCACTTGTATATTTCCTTCCACAGTAGATGATTGCACACGGAATGTATAGAGTGTACCAGGAGTAAGACCAGGTACTGTTGTTGTTGGGTTTAGGGTGGCACTCGCCGTCTGTTCGACTCCATCAAGTCCAGTGTAGAATATCTGGTAGATGACGCTTCCATTAATAGGTGTCCATGATAATGTCGCTGATGTTGTAGTCACACTATCAACAGTGACTCCTGTCTGTATACCTGCAACATGAGTTTTTATAGGAAATATAGAAATATGAGACAAAGATATTTAAGTAAAATAGAACTAAAAAAATTATTTGAATTGAGAAAAACATTAAATTTATCATTTTTTTCTCTCCCAACTTTCTCCTTTACTTGGATGAAGATGCATTTTGAAAACCATATAATTAATGTATATGGTATAAACCATGTAATGTTACTTCGACATACAGGCTTGCCATAGCTCAGTCGGTAGAGCACCAACCTGTCTAGTAATCGGAGGATGTGGGTTTGAAATGGTACCTAATATATTCACCTTACCAAGATAGATTTTGGCAAATATAGATTCATTTCCAAAGCAGCTTAGTATGGTAGCCGAGATTTGAACCTTGTATATTTTGTATAATACAATTTGTGCAATAAATAGCCTTGGCAGACCCAGAAGAAAATTGATAATTAAATTTGTACCAATATAATATTGTGATATTTATATTAATCCTCCAATTATTTAAACATTCTTCATATTTTAACAGAAACAAAAAAAAAATTACTGTATATGAAATCAATTTTTTTTTCTCCACCAAAATACTGCCTTGCCGTTTCGATACATCAGACATAATAGGCCCTAACCTGATTTTGCCAATTTTTTGTTGTTGGTAAAACAGGGTATTGTCTTGAAAAATGAAAATTGTAAAGATGATGCTGCGGGCATCAATATTCAAACATTTAGTATTTATGCACCTGTAGACATGGGCTGGATGGGTACTTCACTAGTACATGACTTAAGTTTTACCATTTTTTAAGGGGCAATACGCTGCAAAAACAATATTAACCTGTTGTTGCTGTATTGGTTCCAACTGCAACCTGACCGTTATTTGTGTTTGACACAACTCGAAGATCATACATAGTCAGTGGTGTTAGTCCAGTCAGCGTTGTTGTCATGGTTGAAGAAGTCGCTACCTGTTCAGCCTCAGTTGAACCAGAAGGCCTATAAAAGATCTGGTACAAAAGATTATCTGGTACAGCCGACCACAACAGCGTAATGGTATTCGCTGTGACTGAATCCACAAACACTTCCGTCGCGGCAGCTGCCAAAGCAAAAAAAACAAAACTTTATACCAATAATCTGTATCATTATTCATTAATCATTAATCATTAATCTGTATCATTATTCCCAACATTTTCATATTGCTCTCTTCACCTCTCAATATTTCAGCTCCCCAAAATTAACCTTAACACGTAAGGACGATGTTCAGCTTGAAACGCAAGAGAAATGAAGTGACGATGCAATAGGTTATAAAACATTTTATAAAAGGAGGAACTTTTTTTAGGGGCTCTTAAGGTGTTAAGGTGTCACCCCGCCTCACTGCAGTGGACGTGAAAATCATATGACCACATACTTACGAAAACGTTCCGCAGCCCTTCACTCTATTTCTTTCCTGATAGTGATACTTGTCCATATTACATCCCGCCCCACTCCAAATTATAACAAAGAAATGTTATCCAGCAAGTTAGGCAGCAAGTTAGGCAAGTTATTCCCAGAGCATATTAGAAACTGATATTGTTTTTGTTTTGTTTGTGTATTGTTTGGTTGTTCTGCGAGGGGGGGGGGGTGGGGCGACTAAGTCTCTCGGTCCAATACAGATAAACACTGCAGACTAAAGGTATTTTTAAGGGTTTAGTTAAAGAGCTTCTAAAAGTTTGTTAACAACATACATGGTTACAGTTTGCAAAGATATTCACTACAATCGCAAGCATTTGTCGCTGCATGACAAAGCAACACCTTGCTTTTTGCTACTATTTTTTTTTGAAAATGTTGCCTTATCATTAGGAACGTCTAAAAGAGTTTCTCCCACATTGAAATACACTGACCCCTTTATTAGAGATGTCGGCTAGGGGACCACCTCAATGAACTTTGCTTAAAGTAGACAACTGGAGAGTCAAAACTGCTTTTAATTGCAACCAAACTCATACCACTGCAACGGAAAATCTTTACTGATTCAGAATATCTAAACCCCTTGTCAATATCTCTTTTAGATCGGGAGTTATCACCTTTCAAAGAAGGGTCCCCATTTTCAGGCTTCAGCGGTACCCCACAAGGGCGTCGAGATTATGACGTCACAGCGTGGGCACCCGTTCTGTGTCCACTTTATGCACGTATCCCGTACTGTGCTATATTGCGTACATTGCACATTGTGATTCTTCAAAACTTTCTTTCTCTCTCTTTATCTCATGCTTCACCCAAGGCCCTGACTGGTCAAATGATATATCTTGCCGACTGTTGCTTTATCATTTGTCTATATATTTAAGTTATTCCGTTCCAATAATGTATTCTTTTTTATTATATTAAGATATAATTAAAATAGGCCTATCCTCAGCACGCGAGTGAGTGAAAACAAAAAAATAAAACTAAGTGACATTGTTTTCATTATGGACTGTTCAAATCACACTTTTAGTTTTGTTTTCATGACAAATTATTATAACCAGTAGGCCCTAATCCTATATATCTATATTGTAAGGTTATCATAATCTTGAAATTGTTCATTTGGTTTTGTAAGTCTTTATATTATTATACAGATCCCGAGATATTTTCATCCGTTATCTCTATAACAATAATTCGTCCAAACTTTCGGATGGAATAGCTCCTTAGTTCTTCAGTGACAGTATATGTGAACCTTTTTTTCATGTTTTTGGTATTGTTCAGAAGAACACTGAAATAACATTATTTTGTAGATTCGACCTTGTTGCAATGGATTTGACAGATTTTGCATTCGTGATAAAAGCAGCAGTCTTACGAGAGACGACTATATATTCCATCCGCCAGCAAAACTAAATTAGTAGACCGTAAATATTGCAAACAAATCAATGCTTACATAATTGATTCTTAAATATTCTGTCTCTTCAATATGTATTGATTTTATTTTATGGATGTTTCTGGTCTTTCAGCCATTGAATTTCGATAAATAAGGAATTTTGGAGGAAATGTGACATGACCACCTTGTCAAACTATAGTGTTAATCCGTGTAAGTTAGTTGGGATAGTCATGACGGTGGCATGATTATATTTTGCTCTAAAACCTTATTTGGAGGATTCAGATTATAAAGAAACAATCATATTAAAATCAATATAGATTCAACACAGAATAAGTCTTCTTAAGAATGAAGTAGTAGGCCCTACTACTATAGATTTACGTGGAATTTTAAGCATTATATCTCCGAATGTCAATGGACAAATTAAATGCTTCACCAACAACCAACGGGCCGCACCGTTCACGGCCCCTCGGTGAGAGATGAGCAAGGCAATTCGTGCATTTACCATGATTGCAAACTCTTCAAAAATCTATCGCGGCAAGTTCAAATCTACAAAATAATCACAATCGTTAACAATATCTGAAAACACGATATTCTAAGGATATACAACCCTTTATGAAGTTTGTCCAATGGTGTAATCAGTTGTGATAAAAGAGCCATATTAATCCGAGACACAGCAGCTATAGCAAGCTAGTACAGTGCGAGCTATGTGTTTACGTTTATATGCACAGTACATGCATGCATTGCATGCACATGCATGAAGCTGCGTGCGCAAGCTCAGATCAGCTGGCTAGCTTTTGTTCGAGCTGTCCAAGGTGTGACGTCACAAGCCAGGAGCTCCTACGCACGCCGAGCGGCCCATTTTGGGGCGGATTAAACAAAAACACTAAAAACCATTTACAGCTATTTCTGAGAGATTCAAGTCATTTTCAGCTGCTACATGTTAACCCTAATCAGGCCGGGGGGGGGGGGTTGAATCAACCCCTGCTCACACATTTTTTCGCGACCATGCCCCGCGCAAATTTTTTTGACCGCGCCAGCTTCGCTGACTTGTTTACTTTTAAGTCAATTGCGCATCTTTTGCAATAGCCTAGTTTTTTCCCAAAATCCGGTCAACGGTTACGACCTGCACGATTTTCAAAAATTTTACCGTCAGACCAAAATCGCTCGAAACCTTTTTTGTGTACAAATCAAATGCAAATAGAGTTTTCTCACCTAATTCACAAAGAGTGATTAATTTTACTTTCCATTGTGGTAACATAATTTATTTCAGTATCATTATGCTTTCATAAGGATTAGTCAATCAATTTTGACAAAAAAAAACAAAGAAAACAAAGTTCCCGAAAGAAAAAGAAATACATAAGAAATTCGAAAAGCAATACATTACATTTAGAAAATGTTTTGATTTACCGATTTTTTTGTTCAAGACAATTTTAGAATGGCTTACAAGAAATATTTTAGACCAAAATTTGCATTTCTAGGCAAGTCTTTATATAGTAAATTAGAGCAAGAAGTATGAGCCTTAGTGCATATAAATTAGCATAATTAGTTAATATAAAATAAAATTCACAGTCCTAGTTTCAGCGAAAATTAACTGTACTGATCTTGTAGATTACATCGCCAACTACCATTGTTGCCAAAATTCTCGGCGGCGCCCGCCGGGCTGGATCGGCGGGCCGAAGATGTCAGGGGGTGAGGGGGGTTTGATTCACCCCCCCCCCCCGGCCATAGGGAGCAAAAAGCCCGGCCTGATAGGTTAATGTACACGTTGTTTATCCGGCTATACAAATCCTGGATTCACACACTGTTTCAGATGTGATTCGACACTTCAATCCGATTATGATCCCATGCAAATTACCTGTAGTAGCTGTATTATGCCCACATCTACCACTTGTCCAGTTCCAGATGTCGATTGTACACGGATTATATAGAGAGTACAGGAGTTAGGCCAGACTATGGTATGTTGGCTCAGGATAATTTGTGGAGTCGCAAAGCAACTTCAATCCATTTGATCCATGATCGTAGATATCTGAAGTAGCTCGCACTTTCCAGGAATAGTGTCGCAAAGATAGACGTAGACTGACTCTGACGTGACTGAATTCAAGAACCTCAACTGGCCTATAGCATCTTGATATTTAAAGCATTATTTTTTAAAGGTGTGTTTTCAACACATTGAAAGCCGATGCCTTATTATTTCTTTATTTCATCTTAAATTATCAATTGACTCGTTAATAGTCCATGTGCTATATAAATAATCTTATAATCATTATTATAGTATTCATATTACCTGTAGCTAGCTTGTCAGTCCCCACTTGATATTATTTCCTTCCACAGTAAGCTGATTGCACACGGAATGTATAGAGTGATTACCAGGATGTAAGACCAGGTACGTGTTGTTGTTGAGGTTTAGGGTGCACTCGCGTCTGTTCCGACTCCATCAGTTCCAGTGCTAGAATATCTGGTAGATGACGCTTCCATTAATAGGTGTCCAGATAATGTCGTGATGTTGTATCACACTATCACAGGACTCCTGTCGTATACCTGACCAACATGAGTTTTTATAGGAAATATAGAATATATTAGACAAAGATATTTAAGTAATAGAACTAAACAAAATTACTTGATTGGACAAAACATTTAATTTATTCATTTTTTTCTCTCCCCAACTTTCTCTTTACTTGGCGATGAAGATTGCATTCTTGATAAACCAATATAATTAATGTATATGGTAAAACCATGTCAATGTTACTCGACATACAGGGCTTGCCATTAGCTCAGTCGTATTAGAGCACAACTGTCTCAGGTAATCGAGGATGTGGGTTTCGAATGCGACTTAATATATTCACCCTTCCAAGATAGATTTTGGCAAATAAGATTATTCCAAAGACGCTTTAGTGATGAGTAGCCCGAGAATTTGAACCTTGTATATTTTTGATAATAACATTTGTGCAATTAAATAGCTCCTTGGCAGACAGAAGAAAATTGGATAATTAATTTGTACCAATATAATATGTGTAATATTTTATTAATCTCCAATTATTAAACATTCATTCATATTTAACAGAAACAAAAAGAGATCATTACTGTATATGAAATCAATTTTTTTTTCTCCACCAAAATACTGCTGCCGTTTCGATAACATCAGACATAATAGCCCTAACCTGATTTTGCCAATTTGTTCGTTGCTGGTATGAGAACAGGGTAGTTGTCTTTGAAAATGAAATTGTAACAGATGATGCTGCGGGCATCAATATTTTCAAACATTTCTAATTTATGCACCTGTAGACATGGGCTGGATGGCGTACTACACTTAGTACATGACTTAAGTTTTACCATTTTTTAAGGTTGGCATACTGCCTGCAAAAACCAATATTAACCTGTTGTTGCGTATTTGTTCCAACTTGCAAACCTGACGTTATTTGTGTTTACACAACTCGAAGATCATACATCTCAGTGGTGTTAGTCAGTCAGCGTTGTTGTTCTATGGTTGAGAAAGTCGGCTACCTGTTCAGCCTCACGTTTGAACCAGAAGGCCTAATAAAAGATCTGGTACAAAAGATTATCTGGTACAGCCGACCACAACGTCGTTAATGGTATTCGCTGTTGACTGAATCCAGCAAACACTTCCGTGCGCGGCAGCTGCCAAAGCAAAAAAAACAAAATGCTATTACCATAATTGTATCCATATTCTTTAATCATTAATCATTTAATCTGTATCATTATCCCCAACATTTTCTATTGCTCTCTTTCACCTCTCCAATATTTCAGTCCCCAAAATTAACCTTAACAACGTAAAAAAAAAAAAAAACTCACCAGTTTAGTTTTATTTTCAATATTTATCAAAAATATGTTTAGCTTCATGTCAGCATAAGTCATTATTTTTTTTAAAGAAATAATGGTAAAACACCTGTGGAATCTGCGGCTATCTACGTGCCGTCATCATTGCGACCCGTGGACAGCTCAATAGGGGGTAAAATCCAACAAAATATTTTTTTTTATAATAATAATAATAATAATAAAATAACAAATAATAATTTTGTTTCAGAGTGTAGTTTCAATTCTAAACCTTTGTAGTAGGCAATATCCCTATAACAATGTTTATCTAATGAGGATGAAAATTAGAAGATCCGTCATGAACGGATTAAATTACATGTACATACCTGTTGTTCCAGGTACTCTTCCCACTTCCCGAACATCCTGCACGACTGATGTACTAATCACGATGAATTCATAGTCGGTGCCCGGTGAGAGGCCAGTTACAGTAGCAGTAGTACCAGTCACTTGTTGTGTGTTTGAAGTAGTGCCATCTGTATATGTAACGGTGTAGAAAAGAGCCCCTGGTACAGCAGTATAGGACAATACCGCCGTGTCTGTAGTTATACTATCAAGATTCACACTAGTCGCGATATCTAAAATGAGGAAAGTAAACATGTCGTGTGGTCGATTTGATATATATACAAGTTTAAAATAATATGGTGCATATTACATTAATAATAATTTTAAAGTTAGTGTGAGAACTTTGGTGGTTGATTGTGCACTTGCAAGGGAAATCCGGACCCAAAATAAAATTAGATCAGAAAACAGTTTGAAGAAAATCAGACTGAAAATCAAAAATCATTTTACCAATGATGTCATGCACATCTTTCACAGCCGCAGATCTAGGCGGGGTGCAGTTGACGACCCTCCCTATGATTTTAAAATCTCTTATTGATTTGGATAATGATTCAATCTTCAATCCGATGTAATGGGTCAGATGCATAAAAAGTAGCAATTGCTTTTGCTATGCTTTAGCTTGATTCCGTATGCATAAAAATGAGCAATTGCTTGGAAGCAAAAGCTTTTGCTAGTAAGCTCAAGAAATTGCTAACTGCCTGCTAGCACTTAATTGACGATTTAGCGATTGCTAAAAAGTGTATGCATAAAGCAAACGTTTTGCTTGTGCGCTGGAGCATTTGCTCGTGTTTTTTCAAGCTCCTTCATAGCAGCTTGAGCGTTTGCTTGATCAAGACGTTCACGGTTAATCATCATGTTAATGCACGTGAGAAAGAAACCTAAGGTGTACAGGAACATAATTAATCGAGAAGAAATTACTCCAGAGATCTATCGGAAGCTTTTTCGTTTCGAAAAAAAGATTGTGGAATGGATGGCTCACAGATTCTTACCAGAACACGATGAAACAAGGGGAGGATGTATTACACCGGTGCAGATTATGGAGGCAACGCTCCACTTTCTGGCGGACCCAGGGTTCCAGACATCAGTGGGGAGAGTGTTTGGGATCAGCCAGGCTACTGTTTCTCGATATATTTAAGAAATTTGTCTATGTAATTAGTCAATAAAAACACAAAGGAAACCACAGTTCTGTGAGATAGAACACCGATATTATAAGCAAAGTTTCTGTAATTCAGAAAATTTCCTGAAAAGCAGTGTCTCTGTGTTATTTCAATTCTTTTTGACGGTTAATTAAACCAATATTGTGTAACTCTTTATATTTTATGAAGAAAATGCAAAATATGAAGTTGTCTTATTTTTTCAGTGTCTTTTCCCCAAATCTCTCCCACATCTCCTTCTTTGCATACGAGTCTCACTTTGTTCTTAGTCGTGTTCGCATCAGCCGTGACGTCGCTATTGTTGAATATCCGCTAGCAATTGCTTTGATTAAGGCAAGCAAGAGTTTTAAGCACTACAAAAGTTTGATGCATACGAAATTAAGCAATTGCTTTGGCTTGATCTTTTGCTTGGTCTAATCAATTGCTTTGCTTGAAGCAATGCTTCAAAGCAATTTTTACTTTTATGCATATCTGACCCATTGTCTATCGTATCCTCGCAATTACCTATAGTGGAAATGTATTATTGCCCACATCAACCACTGTCCAGTTCCAGATGTCGATTGTACTCACGGATTGTATATGGTCTTTTCCAAAACGTGAGTGACACGACAATTTGAGAGACAGAAGGGCGCATATATTTGCACTTGTAAGTTATGAATGGATCATGACTACCATATTACATCCACTTCAAAGGTAAAAAGTCTTGTAACCAATACAATATTGAAGTAAAACTTGACAATGTCTCATTGGAAAAGAAGACTTGTACTAATTTTTTTGGGGTTCACATTAATGAAAACCTTAACTGGAATGACCATCTGAAGCACATTAGGATGCCCATTTCTCGAAACATAGGCATATTATATAGAGTGAAACATTTTGATAAAATATTACTTATGATATATAATACCTTGATCTTACCCTACATCTCCTATTGCATGTTCTCTGGGCAACCACTAAAAGTGTTACAGAACCCGATTCTTTTGTTGCAAAAGAAAGCAATACGTATATTGTGATGCGTCACGTCGAAATGAGAGACTATCGCGATTTTTGAAATCCATTTTATTTGATTATTATGATCCCTGATTCATTGCCTTGTATTTGATATATAACCCGACTGTAAAGAGTAAATAGAAGTGGAGATATTAGCCTCTGAACGCGAGGAGAATTGTGCTCTTGGAAATCAAAATCAAGAGAGAAAACGTCTGCGAAGTTTGACTTCCGTTTGACTCCGCGCCAGAAAATAAAGAACATTTTGTCACCGTACTCACCGAAATGCCCTAGCAACCACCTGTTACAAAGGTGAAACGATTGACCAGTGAGGAGGCTGCATTCAGGTATACAGAGAACAATACTCGTCCGTCACGCATGATCGAGGCAAGCGCCGCAAGCGGAAACAACGGCGATGTTGTCTAAATAACATTCAATCTTCTCAAAAAAAAAGAGCTGAATTTGGTTAGTTGTTTTATATCTTCGTCAAATAAAAAAACGTCATGCTCTTTCTAATTGTTTAAGAAAAAGTCCGCTCTTTTAAGAAAAAGTGTTTACCAATCCTGGCGCTAAATTAGTTAGAAACAAAAAATATTTAAAAACCTTTTTGGGGGTTTTATTCCGATGTTTGCGTGCGTTCTTTGAATGTCAATCGCGTATACTTCTACTCATAATAAAGCGAGTCATTTTATTTGATCTGAACTCTGTTGGAAATTTTGAACATAATAATGGTCTATAGACTAAATTATTCTTGTACAGGGGCTTATGCATTTGTTTTATATTCTTTGAATAAGTATATGATAGAGATAAGCCTCCAAAAATGTTTTAATAAATATTTGCGCCTCACGAATGTATTTAGAATTTCTCTGATCACGTTTTATGAGTGGCTAGGTTAGCTTAAGACAATGAATAAAAACGTAAATGATTTGCTCGATCTCGTCTTTTATTGATCACACTTGTTACCAGTAATAAGAAGATATTAATAATTTTTAGAAATGAATTATTTTAAGAGTAAATCGTATTTTGTTTTCGTCGCGTTTAGTAAAACGCTACTTTCTTAAACACGTTACTTTGTAAAATAAACTGCAGAAGACTTTAACCTAAATACTTGTATCAGAAGTATTATCACGTCACCTCTTTGTATGCTCTATGTTTCCCTGGTGGAACCAAATTTGTTTATAGGGAGGTTTTAATTTCCCATCAGGACAACAGATATCGCGGCCCCTAAAATAAAATGGTGAAATTAACATTCATTTGGATCCAGATAGCTAAGTCAAGCAAAAGTAGCTTTTCCCCACATAACCCCCCCCCCTCTCCCCACCCGATTGTTAGATTTGACATTCGTTTGCGTGCTCCGCTATCCCGGATGAAACAGCTTTATTCACAGCAGGTTGTGGCATCGCACGCAAAATTTCTGAGTGCAGCTAAAGAGAGTTTAGTTCGCTATTCGCTCACAAAAACGAAACAAAAAGCCAGTTGAAATCACACATCACATGACCGTGAACGTCCAATAAACAAAGCCCTGCGTTGCTAAGGCGGAGCTAAACGGAGAGGGAAATGAGCGTGGACGTTCGCTTGTATGTCCGGAAAAAAAATTATGACCGAAAAAAACACTCGCCGAAAAACTGCTTTTTTACCACTTTCCCGTTATCATTTTTCTCTCATTTTTTTTAACAGAGCAAAGATGAAGCATGGTAGAACCAGAAAATCAAAAAAAAAAAATTTCCTCAAAATTTTGAGTTTTTTATTAGTTTGTCGATTTACTCGGATATTTGATCTGCGACTTCTCTCTCATTTCGACAGACGTATCACATATGGCTGGAGCTGGTTTCCTTGATCATACACAGCCTCTATTGTTTAAACTCAAGACGCTGACAGTAAGTGACATAAATTTTCTGCAAACCTCCCTGTTTATGTACCGTCAAATCTCAATCTTCTGCCAATTTCTTTCTCATCTATGTTTCATCGAAATAATGATATTCATACATATCCTACTAGACAGGCAACCAATATACATCTATGCAATCCAAGGACTGCATTGGCTCATAAATCAGTAAGGCACAATGGTCCAGATGTTTGGAATTCATTACCAATTGATACTCGTAACCTTGTAACCATACATTCTTCCAAACCTTCAAGAAATCAGTTAAGCATATGCTTACCTCAAGGATGTGATCAATTCAGTTTTTTGTTTTATTAAAATCCCTCTTAATTCGGCTTTTCAGATACTTCCCATGACCATTGACACTCAAAAGATTTTGTTAGACAATAAGGGCAATCCATCAATCCCTCTTTCTTCCCCTCAATTTTATCCTTTTTAAACGTTGTTTTAGGTTGTTGTTGTTGTTGTTGTTTTTTTCTTTTCGTATTTTTTTTTTATTAGTTGATTAGTTAGTGATGTGTGTTGTTTATTATATAAATGTGTTCTTGTTTTTTATGTACTATTAAAACTCATTCAGTATTAATTGTAAAGGTTTGGCAATGCCTCAAGCTACAAGCTTATGTTGCCAAACCTCTGTGTGTACGCCATATAACCACGATTGTAAGTGTTATAATGGTCGTTTTACATGTAAACTTGTTTATTGATATTTCTTTTGAGATAATGATCATAATTATTATTGCACGTATTTTGTTAATCACACAGAAATGAATGAATAAATAAATAAATAAATAAATAAATAAATAAATAAATAAATAAATAAATAAATAAATATCATGTATAATGTAGGACTGGCATGTTTCATTACCAGTAGGATTTGAATTTTACAATTGGTCCTGGAAATCAAAACGGTACTTAAGTGACACGACAAATTTTGGACATGGGCTTCTTACCATTTTGGGTTAGCTGCGTGCCCAAGAAGATCTCCTAGGGCACCATGAGAACTGGTATATGTACTTAAATAGTTTACCTCTCTAACATATACAGCGCGTTTCAAATAAAATGCAATCCATTTTTGGATGGGCCATATTCCCAGATCAGCTATTTTCGGTAATCATTTTTTTTAAAATATGATTGGAGATACACTCCTCACCTTTACAATGATACCTGTCATGAATCATGAATGTAACGCATAACCGAATGAATTGCAAATGAGGGAGGCAGATACAACATCCATTTTCCAAGTTTTTATTAAGGATAAAAGACCGAGTTGAGGCTTTCAAAGGAGTCACACATCAACGCACGCAATCCTTTTCAATGCTCCAGGACAGCAGGGTCAGCATTCACTCAGTCTTCTTTCATTTCCTTGGAAAACTTGGAAAATTGATTCTGTACTGTCATTTTCATTTGCAATTTACTCAGTCATGATTTACATTTATGATTCAAGAAAGGTACCAATGGAAAGGTGGAGAGTCCATTTTCAATAATGTGTTAGATATAAACAGCAAAAACAAATGGGCTTGGAATATGGGCCCTCTAAAAATTGATTACCTTTTTTCTGAAACGCACTGTACAGTCCTTATTATTATTGTCCTTAATATTATCAATCATTCCCTCTCTGTGGAAAATGGTCCAGCCCTATGTGTGGTGACATGATAGCAGCAACTAATCATGGATACTTCTAGTATTATCCATGAACTATAATGTATGCAAAGTTACCCCAACACATCAGGTCCAGCCCAACACTATCTAAATTTAAACTTTCATGTAAAAGATATCTTTTTGAGAAATTACAAAACATGTTAAAGTAAATACCGGAAAGCCACGTGTGTGTATGTCTGCGTGTTTGCTGCGTGTGGGTGTGTGTGTGTATGGCTGCGTGTTGCTGCGTGTGTGTGTGTGTGTAGTGTGTGTGTGTTGTGGTGTGTGTGTGTGTGTGTGTGTGTGTGTGTGTGTGTGGGTGTGTTTGATTTAACTTTTTTGTATTCCCATAGATTGTTTAATCCTACTTATCATTGTAATATGTTTAGCCATATTCAATATACTACAATTATTATTTTTGTTTTGTGTTATACTTAGTATCCGTGTAAGGGGCCCCTATCACAAGCTCTGCTTTCTCCGGGGTCCCAAACCCATCATGTTCTATCTTTGTCAATTATTTGTTAAAACGTTGTGTTTTTGATTGGTTTGAATAAACTTGAACTTGAACTTGAACTTGAACTTGATTCCATGTATTTTAGATCATTCTTTTATGTTGTTTGAATACCTTGTTACTATGTCGCTAGGAAAAAAAATGGATAAATTATAATAAGTTATAAACTGGTCTATTTTGAAACTGCTTTGAGACAGTTTCTTTTTTTAATTGTCGCAGACACGTTTCCGAGACGTCTCCGAAGCGTCTCCTAAGTTTCGGAGACGTCTCCAATACTTTCTATCCGTCGCGGGGACGTCTCCGCGAATTGAGATACCACCCTTTAAGCAAGCTTGAACATACCTTCTCTTTTGTCGTCACATAGGGTAAATTGGGGTACGTGGGACACTTAGGCATTTACGTAAGCATTACAAAATATTAAAATACTCAATAAAGCAATCATATACCTCATTTTGAAGTTTATTTCGATATAAACGTTTTATAAACCTTTTGGTTAAAATTTCCGCCAAATGAAGGTTACGGTGACAGTTAATCATTACTACTCCATTGTCCCACTTATCCCGTCAAGTTGGGGCAAGTGGGACAGCATATTACATGGAATAAAATGTGGTTTAAAAGTTAGAAGCAAAGATCCCTGTCCTCATAAGCACTGTTTATACTTCTGGAATGTCATTTCTAAGATGTTATAAGAACTGATTACCAAACTATTTTTTCAAACATTATCACGACTCATTATTACTCTTTTTTCCTGTACACATTTCAAGTGATAAAAAAATATGATTAAAAAAAAAAAAAAAATCAAAGCTCAATAGCAATTTTTTAGATGTGTGATTCTGTAAACAAAGCAAGCATCTCTTTCGTCCTTCACCCCCTTTTTTTGTATGAGCGTAAACAAAAGATACAGTATTAAAAAAAAAAAGACCTCATTTCTTTCCCGTATTACAACTTTATTCATCATCAAATCCAAACTTTACGAAAACTAAAGTTTTAAAGTGTGCATAATTCAACATTGTCAGTGCCCCGTTTAAGATAGCAATAAAACCCGTGGGACACTTAAGAATTTACCTAAGCATATATATATATATACAAAAAAAGAAATAATAATAATAATAATACTTTTTAAAGCAATCATATCCCATTTTGAAGTTTATATAGATACAAACGTTTTAGAAATGTTTTGGTGAAAAAATCCTCCAAATGAAGGCCCAGTCACTATATTAATCATTACTACTCCATTTTTCCACTTACCCCGTCAAATTGGGGTAAGTGGGTACGTGCTATGAACTGTGATATAAAAGTGCGGAATGAAGATCTGTCTTCGTAAACTTTGTTATACATTGAAATACTATCGAAATTGGTGCGTCCCACTTACCCCAAACATGTGGGGGTAAATGGGACAGTTAATTAAAACAATTGCTTTAAGTCTTTTGTTTACATCATATTTCATTTTAGATTATTTTCTAGTTTTAAATTTATTTTGTGAAGAATTTCAATGCCACGTTACCCCTAAAAAAAAGTGATCTGGAAAACACAAAGGCAAGTTTGCATTCGTGTGTATTTTCAAAATTAGCTAGGTGGCAATCGTTTTATGTCAAGACGCGAGATGTTGCCGATTTTTAACGATCATTTTTTCCGATAACTGTCAATTTTTTCCCAAACAGGCACGTAATTTGTTGCTAGCTGTATATTTATTCACGCTAAAATAGTTCCTCCACTAAGACATGTCTTAATCATATGCATGTATGTAATTCCCCCAAGGTGTCCCACTTACCCCAGTGTCCCACTTACCCCAATTTACCCTATTACAATTCTTTCCTTTAAAAACGTTTGCGAATTGACCGTTAAAAACAAACCTTTATTAAGTGCCTCGTATTTTCTGCCCGAGGATCATTTCGTTGCAATTTGTTTTATCCTTTGTTTTTTGTATGGGACAAAAAAAATAAACAATCATTAAAGTAGTAAGTTCCTTTGATTTAAACTTGAATACCACATCCTTGGTCCATTAGGAAAATATAGTCTTGTCAAGGTAGTTATTACTAATAATATGTTAGGAGAAACTTCATCGAGCACTATTAGGAAACTGCGTATTTACTTAAGGAACCGCTTACTTAAAGACGTACCTTCTTTTGTATAATTACATACGGCCCAGTACCCTACCTTTATGGAATATTTCTTTTGGATAATTTACTTATCACACACACACGTCATGATAGCGTATATATTTCTAAAGAAATTCATTGCAAGGGAAGTTTACCTAGGAACTGAATTGGTTTGACGAAAAAAAAAAATCGACCGAAAATTGATAAGTGATTAATGGTTAAATTGTTTATTTGTCCGAGCTGTTCTCTATTGTGTTGTGTAATGTAAATTCCATAAATTAATTGTAATTTTTCAGACAAAGATCATTTACACCTAGGAGGTTTTTTTCTTTTTTTTAACAATTAAATTTCAAGGTGAACTTCCCTTTAATAATTTTTGTTTTGTTTTGTTTGAACATCTGTTCGTCGTAGGAAATAAATGTGTGCTTTAAAGTAATATTGTTAAAAAAAAAAACAACAAACAAACAGACAAATTTCGTCTTGTGCTCGCATTACTTCAAATGAAATATTAAAAAGGAGAATAATTAGGTTATTTTTTTTTAGGCCACCCTCTCTATAAAAAAAAACTGTCACGTTCTCACGATTCTAATCAGGATGCTTTAAAATATACTTTTACAGAAAGATATTAAAAGGAAATACAAGGCTGGCCTATTCAACAACGCAACTGGGATGGCTTTATATTTTGAATGACAGCACCGTACAAACTAAAACAATTGACACACGCATCATTTAGACTAATTTACCCGGTTTTCCAGTATTCATTGCAAGGGAAGTTTACTTCGGAATTGAATTGGTTTGACGAAAAAAAATTGACCGAAAATTGATAAATGATTAATGGTTAAAGTGTATATTCTGTCCGAGCTGTTCTTTATTGTGTTGTGTAATGTAAATTCCATAAATTAATTGTAATTTTTCAAACAAAGATCATTATTACACCTGGGAGGTCGATATATCATCAAAAATATATCCAGATACATTTATCTATGAAATAGATCTATTCCTTTATCATGAACCATGAAAAAGACAAATTTATGGAATTAACATAATAAATGCATGGGAGAGCAGCTTACAAGTGTCGTCACAAAATCATAATTTTAAACTTTCATAATTTTGTTATGTTGTGTTGGATTTTCCTCAAACCTTTACTTTTAATTCTTTACTATTTTTTATTTATTATTATTGTTGTTTCTTGAATTATTTTTTAATTTTATGTTTTATTTGTTATTTCATTTATTTAGCATTAAAAAAAAAACAATTAAATTTCAAGGTGAACTTCCCTTTAATAATTTTTGTTTTGTTTCGTTTGAACATCTGTTCGGCGTAGGAAATAGATGTGTGCTTTAAAGTAATATTGTAAAAAAAAAACCAAACAAATTTCGGCTTGTGGTCGCATTACTTCAAATGAAATACTAAAAAGGAGAATAATTAGGTTAAATTATTTTTAGGCCATCCTCTGTATATAAAAAACTGTCACGTTCTCACGATTTTAATCAGGATGCTTTATAATATACTTTTATATACCGATTTTCCAGTAATATATCCCTGGGGGGAAAGGGCCTCACATTTCGTTATGGTGCAGGTGGAATTTGCCCATTATAATTATTTTTCTTGAAAATGGAATATAACTGTTAAAACTTTATAAATTTTGAAACCACCAGTGATAGAAAGTTATGTTATAAATAATAAGGCCTTTTCTTTTTGAATTCTGCAAATAAATATTAATGACACTTACCCGTTGTGGCATTCGCAGTGCCGATAATAACTTGAAATTCACCTCCGAAATCCACCTCCACCCTTAGGTTGTATGTTGTATTGGGGGTGAGTCCACTTATGGTTGTGGTATCGGAGAAAGAAAATGTCTGCCGTTCAGGAGCTCCGGGGGTAGTGTAATATATGTCATACTGATAATCAATTGGATCACTCAATCTCGTCCAAGACAATTCAATCGTATCCGTCGTGATGGACTCTACTACCACTGAAAAAGAAAGATTACCCAACATGTCACATAAGAGAAAAACAAAAACAAATATTTACAGGTACCGATCATGTTTTTTATTATTGTTTTTATTTTTCCAACGTCATAATAGCTCTCTAATAAAAAAAAAACCAAACAAACAAACAAATAAATACTTTTTCGTTATGACCAAAGTACACCAACGAATTCGAATCTTAACCCTTATGCATGACAATAATTATATAAATATAATGAAGAACTTATTAAGGTACTCCTGACATTTTTAAATTCGTAAAAATATCGACTGCTGTTTACAATTTACTTGTACTTAATCAATTTGATTACTAACAATTAAATTTGAATGCTTACCTTGAGCTTTTACCACGTTTATGTTAAAAAATAATTGCACGGCACAAACCAGTATTACGGTGTTCATCTTGGAAGATTAATGTCCGCCGTCTTTGTGAAAAGAAACATGGTGGATACAATATATGTCTCAACAAAGTGACATTTATACGCAAGATGTCAAACTATTAATAGGCAACCTTCAAATTTCGTTGCTCTCTCCCTCTCTCACGCTTGTTTCTTTCTGTCATAACATGACGCTGAGCTGAATTCACACCATAAACTTGGTGTCTTTGTTACAAATATCAAATACAAATAAAATGCGGTTATTGCTTGGCCAATGAGTGAATATTTTTACAAGATATTCGACCCGGATGAAACACCTCGTTTTGGTGAGAAAGTCTCCAAAATTTCTTTACCAACACTTCGCTGCCCTTCGCAGAAATGTATTTAGGCCCTCATGGCTCTCATGACTTCATCAGGTCGACATGCAAGTAAAATAAAATAAGAAACGATGAAAATAACAATGAATGCTATACAATGTTATATAAATCTTCATTATGTATTTATGTTCATGGTGTATTAAAGTTCATTTGAGATGTAAGATTTGAATGTAAAATAAATCCTATGATAGAGGCAAATAACCCAAAAAAACTAAGAATCATTTGACATTAAAAATTGCAATGTTTATCACCAGATCAAATCGAACATAGGCATACGAATGATCCTATCAGAAATCATATTTACTCTAGAAGCTTAAACAAGAAATAAACCGTAAGTATTATAGATTAATAAAAAATATTAGTGAAAATGTAACGTTGCATCTTTTCTGGGATAGGGGCCATCTCTGTACTCGGTCAGTTAAAAATTAATGATTGCAGCACTTGTGCGTTATTGCGTTCATCAGTAAATGCAAATAAGTTTGATAATGCAACTTTATTCCACCGATATATAAAATTACAGCAGATTGAGTTAGTGAAATTTTCACACATAATCATTTTTTTTTGGCTAGATAATCACAACCTCTAAGTTGGGAAACACATTTCCTTTATAGCAACTGCACGAAGATTTATTTTTTTATTTTTATTTTATTTTTTTACTTTTCGGGGGTGTTGCCGTTTTTATTTGACCTTGTATTGCATTGTATCCAGTACAAAACTGCGTAGAAGAAACGATTTCGTTCACTAATAGTCCCTACATTCCATGATTTCCCTTTTGTTTTTTTGTTAGTTTGTTTCGTTTTTTCTTAGGGTGGTATCTCACTTCGCGGAGACATCTCTACGACAGAATAGAAAATTTCGTCTCCGCGAAGGATATTACAGACGTCTCCGAGGCGTCTCCGCGATATCGGAGACGTCTCTAATACTTTATCCGCGAAGTGAGATACCTTTCTTAGTTCTCTTGTCTTCTTTTTTGTTTCAGAATGATCAGGAATTGTGACCCCTGCCTGCATGATGGTCGCATCAATAAAAAGAACAAATTTTTCCTTTCGAAAATGCAAATATAGTCGACAATAACACGTTTATGAATGAAACACAACCATTTTTATTACAGAGAAACTTTGAAGATAAGAAATGCACGCGTGTTCATACCTATGTTTCCTTATTGAAAAAGGAGGGTACATACGAATTCCATGCTGTGTCGTACAGGACATTTTGACAGCATTTTGCACTTTTTTTATTTTTATTTTTTTTATTTTTATTTTTTTTACATAAAAATAGAATAATATTTTCTTGATTGATGGTGAACCTCAAGTAAACACAACACAAAAAAGTAAGTTCCCCCTATTTCAGATATCAATAATTTTTGAACCAGAAGGAATTGAAAAAATCTAATTATATGTTCGTGTAGGTATTTTTATTAGCTACCAGGTGACCGATTTTTAAAGAAGAATCATCATATCATGCTTCAGTGAGTAATGGTTGAATGCAAAAATGTCATTTTTTGAAGTTCACAAGTCGATTATCACAATTTTGGTTAATGATTTCGAAACAATATTATAACAATTTTACATCCTGCTTGTCAAAAAAGATGCCACATATGTGCCCTAACATACAAAATGAGTTCATGGTAAAATTTCACGGTTGAGTGAGCACTGGGTTAAAATTGCAAAAACTGCAGTTTTTGTGATTTTTACGTGGTATATTTGATAATATATGATTGAATCCCTGTTTTGGAAGTGTATTTCAACTATTGCTAACAATTCACGGTTGAATGAACTCATAAAACAAACAAAAATAGGCCATTTTTTAAATAATGATCAGGTATTGCAGTAATTTTAAGCACTAAAAATCATCTCAATAACATATTTGGCGTTATGTTTAGAACCTTTGGACATGTGTCAATGATCCTATGGCACTTGTTTAAAAATTCATGATTCAATGAGCACGTGAGACTAGATAACATATTTTGTCATGTATGGACTAGAATTTTGATTTTTTTTTTTTTTTTTTTTTTTTTTTTTTTTTTTTTTTTTTTTTTTTTTTTTTTTTTTTTTTTTTGTTTTGTTTTTTTTTTAATTTTTTTTTTTTACTTTGGTTAAACAGCACGATTGTTTTTTTTTTGGAGTACCTCGGAATTTATTTTCAGAAAAATTCCGATTTTTCACGCCTCACTAGGCACAAGATACATGAAAATCATGCAAATGAGAAGAAAGTTTAGGGCTCCGTCACGGTTCAGTGACTTACCGGATAAGCAATTTGAATGTAGATCATGTTAGTTGGTGACCAGCTTAAGCTGTGTGTCAAGTTTCATGGAATACCCCGAAGTCGAATGGACAAAAATTAACAATGAAAATATGCCAAATTTCACTTTTTGCTCAACCTCTGTACACAAAGTCAATGGGGAGGCAACCATTATCTGACAATTGTGAAATTCGGCATAAATTCATTGATGATTATTGTTCATTCTACCATGAGTTATTCCATGAAACTTGGCACACAGCTTAAGACGGTCACCAACTAACATGATCTCGAATTAAATTGCATATCCGATGAGTCACTGAACCGTGACGGAGCCCTAAACTTTCTTCTCATTTGCATGATTTTCTTGTATCTTTTGCCCAGTGAGGCGTGAAATATCGGGATTTTTGTGAAAATAAATTCCGAGGTACTCCCCCGAAACAATCGAGCTGTTTAATCAAAATCAAAATTCAAATTTTTGTCCATACATGACAAAATAGGTTTTCTAGTCTCACGTGCTCATTGACGCATGAATTTGTAAATAAATGCCATATGATCATTGACACTTGCCTAAAGAATATAAACACAACATGCAGAAAAATGTCATTGAGATTATTTTTAGTGCACAACATTACTGAAATACCTCTTCGTAATGCTAAAATGGCCCATTTGTTGGTTGTTTGATGGGTTCATTCAACCGTGAAGGAAGTGATATTGGTAGTATACACTTCCAAAACAGGAATTTCATCATCTTTGATCAAATATACCATGGTAAAGAAGTAAAAATCGCAGTTTTGGCAATTTTGGCGCATGCTCACTCAACCGTGAAATTTGACCCAAATTTCCTTTCCGTATGTTGGGAAGCACGTTCTGCATACATTTTGACGTGTAAAATGTTTAATTCTGAAATGGGTCGATATCATTGGATCAAAGTTGTGATTTTAGGCCTGTGAACTTCAAAAATGATTTTTGCATTCACCATTAATCACTGAAGCATGACTTGTGATTTGTCTTTAATTCGTTCCCTGGTAGCTAATTAAATTCCCTACATGGACATATAATTCGATTTTTTTTTTTTTTTCAAATCCTCCTAGTTTAAAAATTATTGATATCTGAATAGGGGACTTTTTTTTGTGTTGTGTTTAGTTCAGAAGGGGCACAAGAACCAATAATTAACTTTCCTTGATTACACATACTTCGAATTGTAATGAAAATTATCGTGTCATATGGGACACAGAAATAACAGGAAAAAAAAAACAAAGAGACGGAAACACCAACAAAAGCATAGAATCGCAAAAAAGGATTGTCATTTTTTTTTTTATAGAAAAACGCTCGTACAACATTACTCTAGTTTCGGTCTATTACCATACCAGTATGCAAAGTGATTCATATATTCTTATCGGAATGTCCTTTCATTTTACTTTCACCTGGCTTCCTGCTAACATTTTCCCGTTACGGAATTTATATAAATATAAATTTCCCCCCGAGGACAGAACTTCTTCAAATTCAAGATTATTAAAAAATTCATTGTTGGAAAGATTGTTTCACTGAAATTTAAATATTTGTCCATTATCTCTATGTTTTTCCACCAAGGGATATGTATTGTTATTTAAAATAAATGTCTGTTGTATTTGACATAAGGCTATTTTGTCTGTTTTGCTATTTCCTCTGAGTTTATTTAATAATTGATGGCTCTGATTTATGTATATTGGTAATGTATGATGCTAAAAAAAGGAAGGGTTTCAGTTTAGTTGGACTATTTTTGTAAATTATTTTCTAGTGATTTTTTCCTCTTATCAGTCTATACAACTATGTTTTGTTTGATCTTTTTGTAATTTATATCGTAAATCAGAATAACTGTGACCTTCCATATACTGTACATCGAGGTATCATCAGCATATTATATACTTATTTGAATTTTCGTTGTTCTGTTCTGTTCTGAACACCCCTTTTGTTTTACAAACGAACACTCGATCCACGGAAAGGCTTATTTTATACCATCAATCAAAATACAAAACTGCACTGGCAAAAAGTTATGAGGAGAGTCAAATTCCAAGGAATTTAAAAAGAACGTGATATTTGATGACATGTACCAAAATACGACATTTTAAAAATGATATTTTCCCGATTAATCTGATTTAAGTTGGCAGTGCCAAGCCTGAAATCGTGATAGAGCTGTCGTGAAAAGAACTGCAGTTATCTTTTATTCATGTACGACAGGATGTCGGTGCTCTAATTGATAACACCAAATAAGTATAATATATCACCATTTGAAATAAAAACAAAACTGATTTAAGTGAGAAAATTTGAATGGCGCGTGTTGAAGTCAGACTATCTTAAGCCTAATTTAATATTCTAACTGCTCGTGTCAAAGGATAGCAACGACAAGGCACAAACTTTGAAGTTATACCAGTCTGTTTGTAACTTCGACACCATAATTTTCGATGGGGGTCTGAAGCTCCTTATTCTTTAAAACTTGCTTGCAGTTGAATTTTATTGGTATAGAGAAGAGGAAAGTTGCATTAATGTCTCGTTTTACACAAATCGTTTATCAAATCACAATACTATTTTTGGAACTGATGAACCCATGAGATAGATCGGCACGAAATTTCATAAAAAATTGTCTGGATAGTCATTAATCGACTTCATTCTATTCGGTTTTTAAATCAGATGATTGAATAATGTTCACCGTTTTCCTGGTAGCACTCATTTTTTCGAAATTGGAAATGTATGGTAAGTCTTATGTAATAATTTTCTCAATTTGTTGATCATGTTTGTCTTTTAAAACTCTCTTTCGAAATTAATCTATAATTTCCGAAACGTTATATTGAAGACTGTCATACAAAATTATGACTGTTTTAGCATTAAGGATTAAATATGAGTAAATACACCTTAAAAATAGTACAGATCTATATAATTTATTTGGACATTGCTGGAAGACCATTTGGAAGCGTTAAAGACTTTCTGCTTGTTCTCACATAATTTTGGTCTTTAAAAAAAAAAAAAAAAATACCTACAATTTTTACCAACAAAAGGGGATTACTAAATAAGAATAGAATCAGAATATTTACCTTATGGTGGTATTTCAGTTCCTACCATGAGACGGATTTGGGACTACTTTGAGACGTGTTTGAGACGGTTTTTAAAATTGTCGAGGAGATATCTCAGTGATGTCGCCGCGACAGAAAGAAAAAAGTATCGGAGATGTCTCTGAGTGTCTTAGTCTCAGAGATGTCTCAGCGAAGTGAGATACCACCATTATAAGGTCTTATGGTCACACAGGCCTAATTACTGACAGAGAGCAAAAGATATTCATTCGACTCAAACCTTTTGAAAATTCTGTAACTTTGAACAGCCGATAGAAAAAAATGTGTGCATATGATTCCCATTTTAAGACTCGTAATAGGAAGGGCAATCATTAAGCTTCGTATGCTAAAACTGGGAAGAAATCAATGTTAAGGCTTGGCACTTTATTAGAAGCGCACGTTTTGACATCAAATTCTTACTTTTGACTGCCAATAGAGTCACTTTCGGCATGAGGGGGCGCTATATCGACTTATTTTTTAAAATGACCCGGTGAGCATGTAGTTTCTTGGCTAAATTAAAAAGGAGGAATAAATTGTGCTTCCATTCCACATGACCACTCACCGAGTAAATTCAATTCTGATTTTGTATAAGTTTATCAAACTTAAAAATTAACACGAATTACAGGTGTGGCCCCTCATGATTATCCCTGTTACTTCCTAAACGGTGCGTGTCCACGTGGATATGAAAGCATAGGACCCAGATGTTACACATTCGTCCAAAAACACTCGTGGATTGATAAAACCGATACTAAACGTATAAGGATCTGGAAGCTGAATGAAGAAATAACAACAGGGGTGACGGTTTCACCTATATTATCTATTAATTAAATTTTCAAGTCAAATTTTCTCCTAAAGTTTAGCAAATCGAAAGTTTGCACTTTATACACCATGGGTATCGATACGGGGAAGCAGAGTGGTAATATCATTTTAAATACACCCTACTCCACTTACACACACGATATCAGACATACGAAGATAAAAAAGAGAAAGGGGAAAAGAGAAAGGAAACGAAACGAAAGAAAAGAGGAAAAAGGAAAAAGAAACAAGAAAATGTCCAGGGTGAATAAAGCGAGAGGGAAAAATTGTCATTTACTGTGTGTTAGCAATATACCTAGTCATAAAATGCATCGTTTAAGATAACTATTAAAGTATTAAAATAACCTAGCTTTTAACTTTATTCTTGTGTGAAAACTAGTATGTTTTAACGGAAAAGGGACTTGTTTTGCTACTTGGTAACATAGTTATTGTGGTAGGAATATATCAGCCATTCCGTGTAACTAGACGCCCACTGCTTAAAATTTCAAATATAATCAGTGAAAAAAATGTAGTACTTTTTGGGTAGGAATATATTCAAATGGTATAAATCTAAATTTTCATCACCTTTTATCATCAAACAACCGAGTTACACTATCTCAAAGAGACAACAAATTTGCTCCAAAAAGTACGTTTTTTGGTAATGATTTTAATAATACTATTTAAAGCATGTTCCATAGTGAGTAGATTCATAAATTTTAGTATTCTGTTTCATTTTATACCCATCTTGTCATATCACTTTGGTTCCTGCATTTGTCTAAACCTAGCTTGACAATATTTCAAATTGAAAACACCCTCGAAATGTGTCACGCGAGTCACAAAAATACATCCATATTTTAGTTCATTTAAACAGTAGTAGAGTGTATGGTTTGTAGTTGATAAAAAGTAAGGAGCTTAGGGTCCTCAATCATACCACCAAAGAAAATTTCGAAGTGGAGACCCCTTCATTATGAAAAAACACCCTAAAGCACTGTCATGCGAGTCACATTAGGGTTTCTTAGGGTACTGTCACGCGAGTCACATTTTACAAAACTAGCAAAGTTTGGGGAAATAAAGGTAATGATTAGGATTTTGTTGAAAAGAAATAATATCTGCCTTCAAATAACTCTTGTAAAATGTTCTGATTGTCAAATTTAAGGTAACAATTGGGTTTTTTGGCCAATAATGAGAAATAATGGGTAAATTTTACATTGGAATTTTGGTGAAAATAAGAAAAATGGGGTGGATTTCAACCTCCTAAGATATCTGTCATGGAGTTATTAAATCTTCTGAAACTTGGCATCCCGGTAGGACATATTATGAAATATAATCCCTCAAAGTTTCAGACCCCTATCTTAAATATTTTATGAGTTATTAAAATTTATAATCATAGGTTTTCATATTTGCTTTTCTATAACTTCTGTTGCTATAATACACAAGTCAATGGGAAAATCACCATTTTGCATTGCATGTTCCAAGACCTCCAAATCTATCTTGAAAGAAATAATTCTTTTGTTTTAAGTTGTATGTGATACAACTGACTATAAATCTTTTGTTTGGTTGAATTGGGGCCCATTTTACTCTATGTAATCATGAAAATTAGTTCAAGTTTTAGTCCAAAATGACACTTGTCACGCGAGTCACACTCCTGTGTCACGCGAGTCACATTTTGAAATGGTGATAGAATTAAATTGACTGGCCAAAGGATAATGAAATTTTACCAGGCCATTGCTTAATGTTTCAAAATTATTTCCAGAAAATTTCATGTACATTGGATAAGTAACTTCTGAGGAAATTTGAGTCAAGTACAGTAAGGTCAGAAACCTTAAATAGTGTCGCGTCACGCGAGTCACAGGAAACAAATTGAAATATTTCCAACAAAAATGTCTTTGCAACCAAATTTCTTTGTGCTAATGTGTATTGTCATTACCTTGATTGAAATAAGTAACAAAAACAGGTCTGCATCATTAAATTTTTAAGTAATTAGCCTTAACAAGTTGAAATTTTGTGTAAATGTCACGCGAGTCACAATGGAATGGCTGATATAGAGAAGTGAATTAGTGTGCTATGGTTCTAGTGGGCCGATATTATATGACTAAACTGCTCAGAATGTTTCATTATGAGTAAGGAATTGGAACAGATTTGAGTATTCAAAGACTTAAGGTGGTGATATAGGAGGATGCTGATTCGTATTGGCTTGTGAACGGGTACATATTATTTTAGAAAATTGTTAATACTGAAGGGAAATTATTCAAGATGAATGACCTTTATGCTCATGAAAAATTTAGAAATATCGTCCGAAGTGAAAATGAATCGGTTGCATTTGTTTTAACTTCCTTTGTTTAGCGTGATTACAGTACCAAATAGACCTAATAATTGTGTACGTAAGTACCACGTGAAGTTCGACTATAAAATGCATATTATGATAGTGCGTCTTTTTTTTACCCCCAAAAATGATCTAACTGTGAATAAAATCGATTTTTATTTTTAATCCGAATTTATTATTTCTAATTTTGTAACCTCTGTCCAAGACGGTACATGTCAGAGCGGATGGGAAAGCATAGGACCTGGATGCTATACCTTCATCAACAGCAGTACTCCTGGGTGGAGACTAATGATGTACTCCGAAGCTCTATCATCTTGCGAGTCAATCGGTGGTAAACTTTTCGTTCCTAACAGCGACGATGAGTGGCAAGTTGGTCAATCCAACTATGTCATCCAACACACTACCAATCAATCTTCTGCCCTGTCCGGTGAAGTCCTAGATGCAGAATTTTGGGTAGGATGTACGAGTGCCTTACCGGGTGAAAATATGTGTGTGGACAACACACAGCTCGATACCGATACCACAAGTGGTAAGTAAGTTCGGTTTTCTTTTTTTCCCTACACGACGAAAAAAGAAAGTATCGTCTCCGCGGGGAAAAAAGAATCGGAGACGTATACTACAATAGGGGAAAAAATTCGGAGACGTCTCTGCGACGGAAAAAAATATCGGAGACGTTTCCGCGACTAAAAGAAATTATCGTTTCCGAGTCGCAGATAAGTCCTCGCAAAGTGAGGTACCACCATTATATATACTTGCCTTCATGTATGAAGAACTGTACGGATTGAATTCACCTTGCAACATAGGTCGTTACTTTGTTAGAAGGACCAGTTGTAAGGTAGCTATCAATAACCTTTGTCAAAAAAAAAGAAGAAAACATATCAATTCTACTCCACGTGAAATGTAAATCTAACGTATGACATTAAATCTTAACATAAAGACGCGTCCATTATTTGGGAGGGGAAACGCAACATTACATTCATGAGTTTAGTGGAAATGCACGCAGCTGAAAACAAAACCGCGCTAACGGCGGGAACGACCGATTGACAACTGCATGCAATTATTACTTAGCGCACAAAAAACTCGCCTAAGAAACTTCCCTGTCGGTAAAATGAATTGTCAGTCGATCCGTTCGAGGAAATTAGTCCTTGACATGAAATAAATAATTGAACTTTTATCATAGTTTCGTAGGTAGATGCTTCAGACCAGATTGGGGAAAAGAACTTGGCAAGCCTATAACACCATTGTGCTAAAGTTGTAATCAGAATCTTTATTTCACATAGATTGATGTTCCAAACGATTATTGATATAAATAGTTATCTTGTCACATCTTGCGAAGACGCGCTCCACATGCGATATGCATGTGATATGCGGAAATATTGACCCATCGAGTAAAGATTCGTTTGTGATAATGTTCAAAGTGACAGGACTTTTTCTTAACCAATCGAGATGAATGTACCATATTTGAAAAGCTGAGAATTCAAGCTTTTAAAAACTGCTTGATCATTAAGGTGTAATATAATTATGCGTAATCGAGGAAGATGACTATGCAGCGTATGAGCTATTTTGAGAGCAAATTGGCCATATTGTACAGGAATTGATCTTACTAGGATTTCGATTGACACAGTGACAGGACTTTTTTTCCCCTTTGCACATAAGTTATTTCCTATTTTTGAAAAATTCGGACTCTAAGCGTACTTATTCAAGTTGATCATTTCTTTGAAAAGATAGTTGCTCGCCATAATCAAGAAAACAAAGTGAAAAAACTGTTGAAAATACAAAAAGTCTATGGCCGCGTTCGCTTTGCGTAGAGTGATAGCGCCCTCTTCCCCTTAAGTTTACAACTAGAATTGATATGGTTGACGGCCAACACTAAAAAAAGAGACCTATTCATGCCCAGTCAATGGTAAGTCAATCTAGAGGAACATGTTAAGTTTCCCTTTTTCCGAAAATAAGAGGCCGATTAAAATACTAATCAATACGCAATTATTATTCCAGAACATGTCAAAATAAACAAGAAAATAATAGAGATGAAAATGAGAGCTTACTGCAATGTATTGTCTAATAATAATAAAGTCAAAAGGGGCCTGAGCTTTCGATCCTAGTAGAATCTTGGTCACAGACAAAATGACACAGAAAGGTAGGGAACAAACTAATAATAATAATGACAATATATGATAATAAGTTATATGACAATATATGAACAAACTAATAATAATAATGACAATATATGATAATAATGACAATATGATAATAATGACAATATTTATAACGCGCAACATCTATAGAGATGCTCAAGGCGCATGTGTCTAAATGTGTTCTTAATCATGTTTTCCCCTCAACCTCAATATTTTTTACTTTACTTTATTTATTAATTTTTACAAATATTTATTTGTTTTGTTCCAACAGGTTGGTGGACATTTGAGAATAATTATGAATCCGGAGACAGTGTTAGAATGGAGGGAGGGGCCGGTATTTGCTTGGCTTACAATCCCACCAACCAGACTCTTAACGAAAGATATTGTGGCTATCTCCTACAGACGCTCTGTGAAGGTTATTGTTTTGTCTATTATCATTTTAATAAGAATGATGATAGTTACATTTATATAGCGCTTAATACATATATCCACCTTGGTGTTCCTAATAAGTGCTTAATGTTTTAATTACTTATTACCCGGCTTAGCTACCCCGAAAGGTGCTCACAGCATCTAAGGAATTGCTCCCTACCGGTAACCATTCCCCTCACTTGGATCGAGTGCAGCAAATTGTGGATGAATTTCTAGCTGGAGGAAATTAACGCCGGGCTGGGATTCGAACCTGCGACCCTCTGATTTAAAGGCGAGAGTTAGAACCACTACACCACGACGCTTCCATGACATTTTCTCTTATTATCTGTAGATTTATTAAGTTAGGACGAGTTTTCACAAATCAATGCTTAGAGATGATGATATCGTGACGAAAACCGGGGAAATTCCTAACCGGTGACTTCAATATTTGAGGAATCTAAATTTCATAGGAAAATGTGTATAATTTAGTATTTTATGGCAGGGGCTTAAAGGAAAAAAAAGAAGAATGTATCAAGACCCCTATTTTAATGGTTCTTGGGGAATTTTCCCTCGAACTAAGCACTTACTATACACTCTGAGAGAAATAGGGAACAAGCATACGTACGGTTGACCACCAGAGTGAGGGGGGGGGGCAGCTTGCAAGTTACGTCACAAATGTCAACTTTACTTTTTTTATACCTTTGATTTCGTTGAATGGAATTTCTTTAACCCTTCACAATTTAGATGAAACTTTAAGTCGAAAAAAAATGGAAAGTACAACTCACTTGTTGCGACGTTTCGCCAATTAACAATTGGCTTCCCCGTGCGAATGACGACCCGCTGAAGGGAAGGCCTTTATGTAGTTTGACATTGCATTTCTTCTTCTTCTCATACAAACAAGTAAATCCCAGGATGGACTTCCATTTTAACACAATATAGGCATGTGTTTTTTTACTAACAGCCTCACACCCCCCCCCCACCCCGACTATTTTCGATAAAAATGATAAAAGTAGGAATGTTCTTCCGGCCATTGACATTATTATCGTTTAATTCATTATTATCATGTATTTCGCTCAACTGTATAGATAGGCCTACCGTATACCGTGGCAGGTCCCGTAGATATAAAATATACATATTTCTGTATAGTTTTCGTTTTTTATGTCAAGTCTTATTTGTTATGTTAATTTTATGTATATATACATTTTTTGTTTCATTTTCATTGTTTTCTTTTGTTATGTTTGTATTGAAGATAATCCGAAATGCGGATTTTTTGTTTCAATAAATTTGATTTGATTTGATTTGATTTGATTATACCTAATACCGTAGTCACACCGGCGAGCGCGTCACCAAACCGACCACAAGCTTGCCATTCATGGTAATGTAATATTTTGATCTGTCTGGTGACAGTTTGGACTCGGTCTCACCGGTGTGACTACGTTATTGGTGTCAAATGTTCACTCCTCATGCAGCTGATCCCATTGGCGAGGTGACCGCTGACAGTCACACGGTGACTCAGTCTGAAGAAGTAGCTTCGAACACTGAACAACCAACAGCCCTTGGTAAGTCAAGCGCTGCACCAGTGAAGAACGTATGCTGATTGGTCAAATCCTGAATGATCACGTGATCAAGTATTTACTAAAGATATAGCGAGCAACAATAGTATAGGATGCGCCACGGTATGCAATGGTGAAGATGGGCCCAAGACATACTGCAACGTAGATGGAGGAGGGGGGGGGGGGGGGGGGGTGGAAGGCTTAATAAAGAAATAACAGGGGAACTGATTTAAGCCTAGCTTAAATATGTGGTTTAACTATGGCTTGCTAAAAGGGACTCAATCCCCAAAAGAAGTTGTTCAATTCAGCATAAGTTGGGGGAGTGAAACTATTAAAAACCGCTTTAGAACGATAAGTACAAAAGTTTCCCTTACAATTAAAACACGATTCCAGAATTCAGTGAAGGTGATAGGAACATGAAACACAGACAGATTGATTCCCCTTTTCAAGCCATAGTTAAACCACAGATTTAAGCTAGGCTTAAAGTTAGGCGGCTTTTAAGAATACGGGCGTATGTGTTTAAGTACCAGTGAATGAGTTAAAAACTACATATAATTATCATAGTCCCCTTTTTTCGACTTAAAAGGAACTAAATCTCAATAAAATTGATTTTTTTTAAAAAAAATCTATCTTTGTCTCATTCCTCTTCTTCCTTTTTTTTTTTTTTTTTTTTTTTTTTTTTTTTTTTTTTAACCGCTGTCCTAGATGTTGCATGCAAGAGTGGATGGGAAAGCATAGGACCCGGATGTTATACCTTTACCAACAGTGCTTCTGGGTCTCCACGTATGATACACTCCGAAGCTTTATCCTCTTGCGAATCAATCGGTGGCAATCTTTTCGTTCCTAATAGCCATGACGAGCTGCTATTCATTAGTCAATCAAACTATGTCACCCAATACATCAACAATTCACAAAGCCAATACAAAATAGATGTTTGGGTAGGATGTACCCTTGGCTTTTCGGATGTCCGTGAGATTCCGTGTGTAGATGGCACACTGCTCAATGTCCCAAGTAGTAAGTAAGGTTTTTTTTTTTTTTTTAAATCCAGGAAGAAAAGAGTAGGGGAAAGTGACGTAAGAGCAGCCTATGGGCAAGAGGAGCCTATGGGCAAGATGAGCCCCCCCCCCCCCTGTAACTTGGAAACTGTAATGACTAATAGCTAGTTTGCACCTTCAGAACATTAAGGAAACCTATTTAACTCACTGGGAACAATTTCAAGACATGAGCTAAGAATAGGTAGAAATGTGTCATTAATTTACACATTTTTTGACATTTTCCATTATCATAGATATGGAATGAATTTGTGTTTCCACTTGGGATCTATAACAATGCTTATTATGAATGGACGATATATATTATAATGGATTTATGTGTAAAAGTCCTTGAGCTTCATTGAACATAAGATAAAAATATATATATATATCAATTTTTCAAAAAGGCGTGTATGGGGCATGATGCGATTTTTTGGGGTGTGGTTAGTTGAACCATGCCATAAACCATAAATTCTAATTTAGAAATCCCAATTTTTGAAAGGTTATTTTAGAGTACGATTTATTCGATGTTTCTATGGCTTTTGTTCTTCAATAAAAGTTTTAACAATGTTCATAATTTGCATATACTACACTGTCCGTCATAAAGGTGGAATCTATTTTTGCCCCTGCTTTTACTTTTTAGGACCCTGGCTATATCTTGGACATTCTCCCAACCATTCACGTGGACCTTTTCCCAAAAAAGTTTGGTCAACCCCCGTGATGCCCATTTTTGTCATTTTTTCTCATTTTGGGGCCCCTTTTTGTTTTCCCGGCGAATCAAGCCCCCCTCAGTCCTACCCCCAAACGCGACTGAGGTGTACTGTTTTATATTGTTCTTTAAGTTAAATCTATATTTCTGGGGACAGGCTAAGGTCTCTTGTCTAGGGGAGGGGTTGAAGTAAAAAACGAGATTGGTGAAAATTCGGAATATTTTATTCCATCTTTATGCTGAAAACAAAAGAAATGAAAAACAACCTTTAACCCTTAAATATCATCATTTTCCCCTTAAATTGTGTTTAGCCTTGATGACAAGGCTGTAAATAGTCATTATTGATAATATTTTATTTTGATTTATGTTTGGTTGAGATTTTACAATACAATTTCGGGAAGATAGAAATTTTCCATGGTGTAAAAATGAAAAAAATTAATGTTGAACCCCAATCAAAATAAATTTTGACCCCTCCCCTAGACGAAAGAGTCGAGCCTGTAACCATAAATCTAGATTTAATTTAAAGAACAATAACAATTCTCCACCTCAGACGTGTTTCCTTGGGGTAGGACTGAGGGGGTCTTGGTGGGTCGCGTGAACAAAATAGGGCCCCCAAAATAAGAAAAAATGACGAAAAGGGCCATCTTCTGGGGGTGACAAACTTTTTTGAAGAAAAATCCCCGGGACAGGTTAAGGGAACGTCCAAGATATACCCAGGATCCCAGAAATTGAAAGCGGTGACAAACACATTCAAGAATTAATAACGGAGCAACATAATGTCGCTTGAGCCAGAAAAAAATATTCCACCTATAATACAAACAGTGTACATGCATTCGCTGTATGATGGTTAAATAAATGAATTGAATTGAATTTAATTGAATCAACTTACCCCAGGCATTGGCTCATCTTACCTCATGTATCGGATAAGTTAATCCACTTGACAACCTGTTGCTGTTTTTTTGTTTTTGTTTGTTTGTTTGTTTTTTTTTGGGGGGGGGGTAGGAAACTAGACAAATATAAAATGCATTGCTTCGTGGCTGAATAGAAGACAAGGGAGAAGAGTGGTTTTACTTCATACCTGAATGTGTCCATAACTCTTAGAGAGCCAAAATGAAAAAAAAAAATCCTCATTTTACCTCACTTTCCCCTAGTTAGTTTTCAAAGAAAATAAAAATGAACATTTCTGTTTGAACCACAAAGATGGGATTTCTATGTTCTCTTTCAACACGATATGGTTTTATATGGGCATAATTAAGATCAATTCACTGATTTGCATGTAAAAATATTCCATTCATATGTGAACTTATATTAGGATTGTCAAATCAATTACCGACTGCCAGTCGCTATGATGCGGCAGTCACATGTACACAACGTAAGGCCAGCGCATTGAAATTTGTGAAAATGCCGAAAATGCGCACACAGAGCGTATACATAGACAATACATTATGATACGCAACGAATGCACATCGTTGGCTCAGCGCGCTCGACGAATGAGTAACGCACACCCATCCCATAATGCTCGTTGGCCATGCGTCGTACATGTGACTGCGCCATAAAATACGCCACGAGGGCACATCGTTGGTTAAGCGAGCTCAACGAAAGATTAACGCACATCCAGCGCAATATATTTTTTTTTATTGCACTCCGTTGGCTATGCGTCGCACATGCCCTTAAAAAAAAATCCCCCAAATGGTATTTCATTGGTATAAACCATTGGTACCATTGAGAAATTGATGTAAGGGTGTGACTGCGCCATAAAAGAACCGTGTACCTATCTTATAAAAGAATACCGTTAAACTTCGCGGATGTATTCCATAGACTTTGCACGGGAGGGCCAACTTATGCGCCTCTCCTCCTTAGATTCCCCTTGCCTAGGCCTCGACGAAAAATCCCCGTTGACTTGCGTGTTGAAGTTCGACGTCGAACGAAACAGACGACAAGAGCCTGACGTCATCTCGAACAGAACTGGCGTGTACGGTACCCAACCATCACCTCCTCATTACTCTTGCCCAAACAACATCGCTCTGCATGTAAGCATACTGTCCTACTGACATCATCGGTGTATTTTCTGTTGACACACCGCCGAGTTAACATACGATGCTGAGTTATTTTAGGTCGATTGTGAAACTGAGGAGGATCGATACGATTTGTTTCTCGAATCGATTTCTGTCATGAACGCGTCGTAAAAATGCACGTAAAAACTGGATTAGATGCAAAGTAAACATCGTAAAGTCATGTCCATCTACTATCTTTGCAAAAACAGTCATCAGGTATCAATGTTTATGTTTAATAATGAAAAAAGATAAAAATGTAGGGTTTACGTAAATTCGGCGATCCTACATACATATTGCATTCACAGTGAATGACTGTATTTTCAGTGAGTGACGTGAGCTGAGCTGGGTTCGAGTCGAGCCACAACAGCAACGCGGTAGAGTCTATATCGAGTCAGTTTTCCTTTGCCTTTGGCTTTTTGTTAAATTGATTTCTTTCTTCTGAAATGATTTATCGTGTATTTCTATGAAGTAATACCTCACAGGATATAGCTTTTTGAATAAATTTAGAATCATAACCATCAGAAAAACTAAAATAGAGATATAATTTCTTCCCTTTTCCACGAGGATCCCATAGAATTTTGACTTGCAAATCAAGTCTTGAGATTTATGTTTATTTATATGGTTTGATTTTCATCCAGTTGAAAATTTTTCTTCATACAAATAGTAAAAGCAAAGGAGTGGTAATATAGGTTTTCCCGCTCAATTTCATCTTTCGTTCAATCAATTTCACATTTGAATCAAACGATTTAAAGTAAGTTGCGATCGCGCTTACGCATCGTCAATCAAATTCATTTTTATTCACTCAAATTCCTTATATTTGCAAACGATTCTACATTGCATTAGTGCGAATTCACATTAGGAGCATACAATTTCATGTATGTGCGCTCATTTTTATTTACAGCTGGCTTCGGCATAATTTGCCTTCCTTCGTTCAAACAAATTCACAAATAGGCAATCGAATTGTAAATAAGTGCATACAATTTTAAATTTTAGTGATACTTGAGTGAAAGCTTATGATGGTATCTCACTTATCATGAGACGGATTTAAGACTAGTTTGGGACAGTTTTGAGACAGTTGCGGAGACGTTTCGGAGACGTCTCAGAGATGTATGGCCGAGTCTCCGCGCCGTTTCATGAGTCACAGAAAATCGAACATGCTTAATGCTGCAGTCACACAGACACTTACGTATAGATACGTTTGTGTTGTTTTAATCTTAGTTCATCTTCTTTTCTATCCCTTCTTATGTATTTCTTTGTTTTACTGGATGAACGAAATTATCAATATTTCTACTGCTGACTATGACGGGTAGGCATCCGTGGGGATCCGTAGGAAGGAAAATAATTTTTGGACGCAACGGGACGTAACTCAACGTAAGTGTCTGTGTGACTGTAGCATTAAATTTTGAAAAAAATTGTCTGGGACGTCGAGTCTCCGCGAAGTGAGATACTTATTATTTCGAGGTTTTTACAGTCGTGTAAAATAGCATTTTTGTTTATATATATATATTTTTTTTTTGTATACAAGTCTTTATGCTGAGATGCCTTGCTCGTCAGGAGATTGATGGCTAGAAATTATCAACCATAATGATCAGAGGGATTTTCAAGAACAAAGTATTTATTGTTTTTGCAATGAACTGTCGTATTCATCTGTATTGCGTATGGTACAAAATTAATGCACATCCAGAAAATTACAAACACTGTCTTGTCTGACGATTTCATATTTCATAATTCGCACGCTGCATGACTGAGTCATATTTAGTTCTGAGTGCTAGTTTGTGTTTTCAATTTCAAAATTAAAGATAGAAAAATCCAATACAAAAACATTTGAAAGTAGAAACTCGATTGAACATTGAGAATTTTGTACATGATATAAGATCACGAAATGGGAGATTATATCCCTCCACAATCTCACTCTTAAAAATTGAGGTGCGCAGTATGGTCATATTCCTGAAAATTTAAGAGTTTGATTAAATTAAGTGCACAAAGCAGGAAATAGAATTCCTATTAATGAAATTGTTTGCCCAAAAGCTCGCCCGTCGCCGTTTCGTTTTAAATTGAATGAACAAATCGGGAAATTGGTGCATGGAATTGACAATTAAATGAAAATATAGTGAATTCGTTTGCACCGAACAAAAAAGTTAGTGCCGATAAATGAAATTGAGTACACCGAACGAAAATTTGCGTGCACGTAAATGAAATGCCTTGCTCGAATTGAAAATTTGTATGATCCAACCGGCACGAAAGCGGCAGCTGCGTGAATTTGAATGCACATGAATGAAATAGAGTGAGGAAATGATGAACTTGAACGGGAAAACCTATATTATACAATTGTAGGGGGAGGGCGGTTACGCCAAGTACGCAAAAAAAAAGTATGTACACTTTTGCCCATCGTACGCCCCCCTCCACGGGGGCAAACCTCTGAGTTAAGCCAAGGGTACGCGAAAAAAAATTACATACACTTTTGCTTCCAGCCCCCCCCCTTCCACGGAATACTTTTAGGTTACACCAAGGGTAGGCTACGCGGTTACTCTAAGGGTACGCAAAAAAAAATTACGTACACTTTTGCCCTCGTACGTCCCCCTCCACGGGGGAAACCTCTGAGTTACGCCAAGGGTACGCGAAAAAATTCACCATACTTTTGGCTCCACCCCCCCCGGATACTTTTTAGGTTACGCCATGGTACGCGAAAAAAAACAACTTTAGGCCTACATACTCATGTGACATCCACCTCCCCCCCCAAAAAAAAAATAAAAAAAAAAAATTAATAATAATAATAATAAATAATACATAAATTTACAAAAAATAAATTATTAGCCCACGCATTGTTCATTTTTTTTTCCATCTTAGAATATAAAAATATTCAAGATAGTCCCCACCCAAAAAAAGGGCCACATTTCTTTATCATAGGCCCTCCGAGTGGCTGCAAGGAAAGTTTTCAGTTTCGGTAGGCTGTAAAATGACCAAGCCTTTGCAAAATTTAGCCTCCTCGCCCCCCCCCATTAATAAAATATAAAACAACAACATTAACAATAAAAATAATAATGATAATAATAATTGCCCATTTTTCGTTTTTAGATAAAAGTTTTTTTTTTCAAAAGAGGTCCCCTTTTCACTGTTTTTATAAAATAAAAAAAATAAAAAAATGACGCGATGAAAATGATCACCTTCCCCACAATATATGATGAATAAAATCTCACAATAGCCAATAAAATCAGGAGCAGATCTATGCTTGGGAGTGGGGGTATGGGTAGGCCTAAACTCCCCAGCACCAACCCCCCCCCCCCCAAAAAAAAAAAAAAAAAAAATGAAAAAATGAAAAAATGAAAAAAAAAAATGAAAACGAAAGAAAGAACGAAGAAAGGAGAACTAAGAAGCAGAAGAAACTTCATCAGGCCCATTTAGGGCGGAGCAGGTTGTCGCGAAGCATTTATCAATTTCGCGAAAGGCGTTAAAGAAAGGGTCGAGGGAATGAAAGAAACATTTTTCAAAACTGTAGGGGGTGGACCTGCTAGCTGCCCCGGCGGCGTAGCGCCTCACAGTGGGCCAGAATCTCTCCAAACTGCGTCCAAAACTCTTTTCTCACTTAGAACGGTTAATTAAGTTTCGTAAAAGAGGTCTTTTTAAGGTTCTGAGACCCTTAGAATTTCGATTAGAACATTTTCAAATCCATCTGAACGTCATCAAAATACTGTTTTTCTAATTGGACAAGCCAATTATTAAAGGTAACATAGACATATTCATTTCACTTTAACATGTGTTATTTGTATGGCGTTCCGAGACAAAGAAACACAACGAGTGTTTCTATGACGTCAATAAAATACCCATTTCTGAATGGTTATGCAGATTTCTTCGTAAAATTTTTTATTTATATTATTCCTAATAATAATTGATAAGAAAATTAGTACTGTCTAGGTAAGTGAGATATTTAGGAGAGGGGTTCTCATGAACAAAAATAGAGTATATGAGTATATTTAAATTGCCTGACATTATTGAGGGACTGTTCCTGATTTGACAAGGAAAATCATGCTTTTAGTGAAATTCTGGTAACTTTTTTTTATAATCGCGTTTTATTGAATTGATCGAATTCAATTCGTTTTATTAAAAAATACTGGAAAGACAGCCAAGGACTGATACATTTCAAAGTTTTACAATTTAAAAAACATAAAATATCAAGTGATAATCAGCTAAAACAAAATAAACATACAACTAGGCGCCTGTTATACTAGTACACTGAAAAGTAGAAACGTAGGGGACAGAGAAAGAGGATATGCATTAAAAACAACAAACAACAAAACAAACACACAAACAAAACAGAGGCAATAGGAGAAAGATGAGGAAAATTAGGGAAATGCAGTAAAGAAAAGTAAAAATACAAAGTGGGAAATTAAATCTTACACTACATACATATAAAGTAGATAAATTGTGAGTAAAGAGGCAAAAGAAGTGTAAAAAAAAATTGAATAGGTTTAAACGATTGTACATGCACATACATCATAAATGAATTTGGCAAGAGCAACTAGGCTTTGACTTCAAAAGAACAAAAAAGGACCAAAGAAAGAAACAAAAAATGAAGTATTCTTAAATACCTGTTTTTTTATTTTGAACCGGCAGGCTTTAGATAGATAATTTTGATAAAAAAAATATTGTTACATTGAAGGTTTGTTAAATAACTCTTTTCTTCTTCTTCTTTCTTAAAAAAAAAAAACTTTTGTACTTGATAATGGTGGTTAAGTTAACGGCATTCCTGCAATCTCTACGGAATCACGAATCGATAATCCTGGTCCTAGAGGTATGTCATGAGATAGTTGAGGATGGATTTGATTGATTAAAATAATGCTATGTACCCCCCCCCCCCAATGTGCATATCCCCCGCCCACTTCCACATAAGCACGCATGTCAGTATTTTCAATATGGTTTTTTTTTTTTCCGGAGTATTTACTACGTGGAGATTTTTGTAAGCACAATGTTCGTGTACTTTATCCATAGAAATCCCTCTCTTGGGATTTCTATGACTTTATCGCTTTATAGCCGATTTGGGCGATAAAAGGGGTAAACATGCCGATGGAAAATGGGCTCTAAACTAAAGAATAGGGAAAAACTGGCAGCCAAATGTGGTATCACTGCAAAGTAGACGCCATAACGAAGACGCTCGTAGTATCTTTAGCGCGGCAATCGACGGCAATGATGAACATTTAGGCGCATTAAAAAAAAAAACATGGAATTTTCCCCATTATTTGGTCAGTTTTTCAAGAATAACTTCAGAGTTGAATAAAGGTTTGTCTTGAAACTGTGTAATCAGTTAAAATAACTCCTCCAAAACAGTCAAGTGAAATTCCAAATAGATCAGACGACCCGTTTGGCAAAAATTGTTTAAAAACGACAACATTGTAATTTACACATAATTTACCGCTAAATTCAAATTTCTGGTACTTTTCAGGTAAAATAACCGAATTGAAATTAATTTCAAGAAGAGATATTGCACCTAAATGCTCTAGAGGTTGTAATTTTGGAATGGAAGATTATAAAAAAGAAATTAATTTGATGACCAAATGCCGGTTTTGGCGCACTTTGGAACGCACCTGGCCCACTGTGCGCCGGGTGCAGCTAGTATACTAGAATGGACTAGGAAGAACAAAGGAAGGCAGACTAGGCAGACGACAACTATTTATGCCCAGTCACTTTTAGGTCCATGGTTTACAAAAGTCAATCCAAATGAACATGTAACATTTCCATTTGTTTATGGTCAGTCACATGTACGACATACGGCCAACGCACAGTATGCGCTCAGGACCAACCATGTACATTCGTTACGTATTTTAGTGTGTGTTGTCTATAATGTACACGTTCTGTGTGCGCGTTGTCGGCAATTTTCAATGCACTGGTCTTGCGTTAATTTGTGTACATGTGTCTGCGCTGCCGCATTAACAAAATTGAAGTGCCATACACATTTTACAATAATCATTCCAAAACAACAAAAACAGAGATGTAAAGAGAGCTTATTTCAAACGCCTCAGTATTAGCGTCTAAATGTGTTCTTAAACCTGTTTTGCCCTCGATATTTATTTTGTGTATTATTTTGTTTTTGTTTATTTTTCATTTATATTATTTATCTTTTTAAAACCTTTTTCAGCTAATTGGTGGAAATTTAAGCTTTACTATGAAGCACAAGAGGAAGATGATATTTGCTTAACTTACAATACGGACTTCCAAGATCTTCGCGAGTGGTTGTGCAGCAATTTTATGCTGGCACTATGTGAAGGTTATTGTTCTGTCTTTTACTATTGTTTTTTTTTATGTCATGTGTAAATTAAAGTCAAAATGAATTCTAGAAAATCAATGCGTGAATAGAAATGAAGATATTTTGACCCCCCCCCCCAAAAAAAAAAAAAAAAAAAAGGAGAAGAAGAAGAAGAAAAAAAAAAAAAGCGAGGAAATTCACATCAACATTCCCGGTGACTTCAATATTTGAACCATCTAGGAAAATTATTATTAAAACCCTTGTTGCACTTGAATGGATTTTCTTCAAACCTTCAAACCTTCACTGCTATTTACATTTTTCTTTCTACTTTTAACGAATCAAGTAAATCGCAGGATGGACTTCCCCTTTTACAGTAATTGGGCATCTTCCCGAAAATTTTCGATAAAAGGAAATGATAAATGCATTTCTATATTTCAAAGGTCGTGTGTTTTTTTCGCTTATGACACGGTGGGAAATGAACCTAGAAAAATGTAGCACGGGCATGGACGGTGTTGTTTCTTTTACTAATAACATAATATTTTTGTCCCAACGATGTAATTGTAAGAAGATGAACATTTCTTTCTTTCGATACCTTAAAGCAACCGTGAAATTTCCCCTTTTTTCTCTTCAAACGAATCATATTCTACTGGACATTACATTATTATTGTTTAATATAGTATTATTATGTATTTGGGTCGGTTTATATCTATTTGGCAAAATATTACGATTTGTTGTAATTTCGCTTTGGTCTAATACATATTTTGTCTAACTCTCACTTGGTCTCATTGCTCATTCGCTTTATAAACAAATGGCCTGATAGCATCTTCGTCTAGTTCTTTTAAATATTTGGACTATCTCAAGTTGTTACAGAAATTCATTGACTAAATGGTTTAAGACCTAGTGGGCAGAATTAGATGAAGTAGAGGAAATGGATATAAGATCAATTGAAAATTAGACAAAATGGTAAATAGGCGAATTTGCAATTATACCAGATGAGAATTAGACGAACTGGTTGTAGACAAAATGGAAATAGACCAAATGGGATGAGACCAAACGGGCATTAGCCAAATTGGATTTAGACCAAGTGGAAATCTACCTTTGGGTCAAATGTATAAGATAGACCAAATAAAGCATGTAGGCCTAATATTGTCAATTTTTTTTTTCATTCCTCTTGCAGCTGATCCTATTGATAAGGTTACTACCGACCCGGAGGCTCAGTCCGAACAGCCAACAGCCCTTGATAAGTCAAGCGCCGCACCACCGGACACTGACAGCGAAGAACGTACTCCGATTGGTCAAATCCTCAATGATCACGTGATCAAGTTGTTACCAATCATGAGCGAATTAGATTGCGCCACGGTCTGTAATGCTGAAGATGGGTGCAAGACTTACAGCAAGATAGATGGGATGTGGAAGCTAAATGAAGAAAGCACCGAGGGGCATGGTTTCATATATTACCCTCAAAGTGACGGATCAGATAATTAGATTTTCAAGTCAACGTGATATTGATGATTTAGCCAATTGAAAGCAAGTCTGCGTGTTGTTAAGATTGTTGTAAAGTGCACCGTCTCATGTAATTCATCTTGGGCATCAATGTGAGGGGGTGTATCATGTTAAATGGCCCTCCACACACTCCATCCACCCCTAGATCACTCTCACATAATTATACAAAGCCAATTTTACACACACACACACACACACCACACACACACACCACACACACGCACAACACGCACACACACACACACACACACACACACACACATCTACACACCTAACACACAACGCACACACTCACACACACGCACACACACATACACACACGCACCCTTACCCAGAGACAAACCCACAGAAAAGAATGTAAAGGTAAAATTAAGAAGAAATTATAAAAGAAAACGGTAGATGTGAAAACAAAGAAAGAGGAGAAAAGTGGAGAAAAGAGGGAAAAATCAAAAAGAAACAAGAAGACATAAGTATATATAAAGAGGAAATTGTCCTTGAGCATTTAAAAAAAGGCTTTAAATGACCACTAGAATAAAATAATCATTATACACATGTCAAAATCGTTTTGGGAAAGGGGCGGGGTTTAAAAAATATTATTTCATGAGATAGGTGTTATCTCACATGAAACCATTGATTGTGCTTTTTCTTTTTCAAGAATCTACCGTATATATGTTATATAAAATGAAATAAAAAAGGGAAATTTCACTCTCACTTGGAATTATAATAAAGGATATCCCGCTTTACTCAGATATAACCGCTTTTAACTTCCTCTGTCGAGTGTTGATTGTATTACCGGTGTACACAACAACAAATTGGCCGACATGTAGTTGATAATTGACTATAATCTATGATAGTGTGCCACATGAAAGAGTGTTCACTCTTTTGAGTAGAAATCATAAAGCTAACTTATCGAAAATTGACTCACTGAGTGAACAAAATGATTGGCCTACGGCTGAACTCATTTTCAGTCTGATCTAAGTGCCTTATCACTAGATTTGCAGTAAAAAAAGTTATGGATACTTTATTTCTTCTTGTTTTCCTTTTTTTTCTTTAAGAAATTTGCTCTTGTCTTTGCCCCATTAGGAGTACGTGGTTATTTATTAGCATGTTCGTGGTGTTATATTGTTATTTTAAACCTTATTGTGTATTTTATATTTGACATTTTTCAATAAGGTTGGTATGATACATTAAGTTTCATACCTGTTTGTTTATTTGATAGAATGTTTTAGAATAGCAAAGTAAAATTGTAACATTGCTCTTTGCGCTTGTCTTTCCACCATTAGAATTGTGTAATTATTTGTTAGCATATTCGTGATGTTATATTGTTATTTCAAACTACATTATGTTATGTTTCTTACCTGTTTGTTATTATTGATTATTGATAGAATGTTTTAGAATAGCAAAGTAAAATTGTAGCGTTGCTCTTTGCGCTTGTCTTTCTATCACCATCAGAATTGTGTAATTATTTGTTAGCATGTTCGTGGTGTTATAGATATATATTCTTATTTCAAACTTTATGATGTGTTTAATATTATAAATTTTTCAATGTGGTTGTTTTGATACATGCCTGATTGTTTAATTGATAGAATGTGTTAGAATAGCAAAGTAAAATGTAGCGATTGTAAGGTTGTAAGGTGGAGTGTATTTTGTTATTTTCATTAACCCTCTCAGATTGTTATTTATTTAATGATAATGATAATAATAATAATAATAGAAATATAGGTTTTCCCTGCTCAATTTAATATTTTGTTCACTCCATTTCACATTTTGATCAAACGATTTATTCTTATGCACTTAAATTCCCCCTAATTAACATTAGGAGCATACAATTTCAGGAATGTGCACTCATTTTAATTTACAGCTGGCTTCGGCGTAATTGGTCTTTCTTCGTTGATGCAAATTCACAAACATGACAAATAGGCAATCCAATTGTAAATAAGTGCATGCAAGTTCAAATTTTAGTGATAGCCTACTTCAGTGAAAGCTCAGGCCACTTAGCATTCCTTCGACCTTAAAGGCGTGCAAAGTAGCCCCCCCCCCCCGCCGAATCGACACAGCATGTTACAAACAAACCCGTTTTTTTTTTTTTTTTTTTTTTGGGGGGGGGGGGGTCGTACAAAATGACCAAAACGGGTGCTATACACATTTTAAAGGCCCCTATATAGGGTTTTTGTGAAGTAGGTCTAGGAATTTCTTCGAGTAAACTCACAATGAAAAACAAAATATCCATTGTACTTGTATGAACTCTCGCATTTTAGTGTAATGCTAGCTATACAAAATACATTGTAATACACATCAATAAATATAAAACACTGTCTTTTTTGACGATTTCATGTGAGTAATTCGTTAGGCGCATGATTGAATCATATTCGCGTTTAGAGTGCCAATTTGTGTGTTCAATTTCAAGATTATAGAAAGAAATAAAAAAACAAAACAAATTAAAATAAAAGAAATTGAAAGAATATTGAGCAAAACCTTAAGAGGGGCGGGCTAATTTTGTCCCCATTGCTGGATATGGAGAGGTTAACTGTACAGGTGAAGGGGTGACACTACTTCTTGCATAAACAGATTTCCTGACTCCAATACATAGGTTAGATACCACAACCAGCTAAAAGATCCAAGATGCGCAAAAATTTATTAGGAAAACGGCGGCCATCTTGGATTTTGCCCCGCACAATTTTTTTGTTGTTGGACGCAAGGTAAGAAAAAAATTCTAATTTCATGTTGAGTAGGATAAATGGACCAGAAAAAATGTCAACGCGGAAAATCCCCCTTACAAAAAAAAAAAAAAAAAAAAAAAAAAAAAACACCCGCATTTACTCCTAATAATATAGGTCGTTTTATCTGTGCAATATTATGCCGTATTGCACGGTCTAATGTAAGCACTGCTTTTCACAGTTTATGCCTTCTGAATAATGATCATAGATAATAATAATAATAATTTATAGTGGATAGCTTTTAACTCTTAACGTGCCATATTATTTTAAAGCCAAAAAGGTAGACTTTTTATTAAAATCTTTTAAAATGGTATGAAATAGCCTTGCTTGGTGTAAATGACTGGAAATCAATCCACAGACACAATACAATCAACTGTGCTATTTGCAAAGAATATACTGCAAGCAATCAAGAGAAAATTAATAATTACGATTGTATAGATAATAAGTACAATTGCACGAAAACGTGTCCGTGACACGCTAAGGGTTAATCATGAGATACCAGAATACTAGTATTCGAATAATTAGGGCCAATACTCGTTTTTGATTAGTGTGATATTGGCCTACTAGTAACTCTGGGAATAATCTGAGCCATCCCATATAATATAATCATTTACTGAACAATTGAATGATTTACCAATTCTCTCTCTCTCTCTCTCTCTCTCTCAATTTTAGTCAGTTTCCTACTGTCTACTCTTGCTTCATACTTGGTACATATATTTCAAATTAAATATTTTATCTTGCACGCCATAGCTACATGTATTCACAACAGGTTTCAATGAACTTATTCATAGAAGACATTTTTCGAGTGTAAAAAATCAAAAATCCTTTTTAATTAGAATCGTGAAATAATACTTTTAAAATCCACAGGTGTAGTGATATTTCTTCTCTGCCTTTCAGTATACTTACAACGACTATAGAACAGACACACATCTAGAGGTGACCAAACATACATTACTTACTGTCTACCAGGTAAAGTATAATTCATCTTTCTGAATAATAAACCCATCTCAGCACCCAGAATACTTGTATAATTACACCAACTGTTTCCAATATTGATCGACTCACCGGGTGTCATGTTCTATGAACACTATGCAAGAATTGACATTCACAGCCAACTTCATTTTGAAGAATTTTTATCTACTTCATACTGGTGTTTACACATAGCAAATAACATTAACAAGAAGACTATATGAATAAGGGAAAGTTCAGAAACATATCCTTCTATATCCATTCAGCAAAGAGTATTTAAGTCTATTGCTATAGATATGTCAACATTTTCAAGAAGAAAACATATGATTAATATTCATACCACAGATTAACTCTAAATTCCTAGATATCATCAAGTCGAGTAGCGATCTCTATGCAATTTCAAAATGCTCATATAATCCTGTCAAAACTGAAGTTCAGTACATGCTTTCAGAGGTTGACTATTGCCTTTAATACTTGATATTAGAAACATTAGTTAACCCCTGAATAGATGACAATTGGATAATGTCACCCTCATTATTTTAAATCTGCGCAAATATACCCACAACACTCTGATCTTCTAAACTGACTTTAATAAACAAGGTATGTAAAACAATCCATCTGGTATTAACACAAATACCCAACAATGAACTTAGTATTGCTGCAATATGTTGTCAAGTTATGATAAATATTCAAATATAAACAACAAAAACAAAAACAGACAAAGGTATACCTAAACATATTGACATGTTCATGTCATATAAACTGTACACAAAGAAGATAAATTGTTCATTAAAACCATAGTATTATACCCCTATGCAATATCATATTGAAATATTTACGTCTAGGATAGACTGAATATGTCTATAAGAAATCATGACTGTAATATGATTAAGACATTTAGTATTGAGAATTCAATCTGTCTGTACTGGAACAAACTAAAAAATAAAAAAAATATTTCTATATGAAAAAAGTATGCTTACATTTCAAGTTTGTCTTTTGCCTTTGGCAAAAATGTTGATTAGGTTCACACAATATCTAAAGGCTATGTTTTTGTCAAAAAGTAAAATAACTGAAGCAAGCTTGTTGCAAAATATTAATTTATATAGTGAAAGTTAGATTATTCTCTGAATTTGAAAATGTCCCACAAATAAGCTACTTGGCTGACATTAGTATTCTGTTTAATTCCTTAAAATTTCAGAAAGCAAACTACAAATCAGCTTTAATCATTACATTAATAAGTGATAAATATTAATGGTACATTATTCATCTAAATAACATTATTTTAGATAATACAGGACACTGATTTTGGCAGTCTTTTTTTTTCTTCACCTCAGTATTTATAGTGTGCTAATAATAATCCAAGATTCATTCCTCCAATTAATGAGACAAATCTAGAAAAAAAATATCTACTTTTGTTTTTGGGAAAAATCGCCTATTGATTTACTATTCATTTTGAACCATTACTCTATGTACACTAGAAAATTTTAGTGGACTAATTTAACATGAGGACTTTGATTGTGTAATATATTATGCCATGGTCATGGACGGGCATGTCTTTCATACTGTGTCAAGCAGCTGCCAACTCCAGCAATCTTTTACATTTTGTCAGGACTCAGCTGTAAATTGCCATTTCATCTAAACTAGAATTAGACGGAAAAATCCAATTACTAGAAGACCATTGTCTTTTATATGCATTGGCAATTAGATCAAGTATGTATAAGACCAAAAAAAGGTTTACCAAATATATAGGTTTGGCCCAAGTGGTATTAGACAAACAGGGAATTGGATAAACTGCTGTTAGACCAAGTGGAAATAAACTGACTCTAGCGAGAGTATGACCACTTTGCTCATGTGTGCTTGAAACATCAATCCAAAAACAACTGTCAGAAGCAAGGGTTATAAGGAAAAAATCAACTGAAAACCTGATGCAGAGAAGTGCACAACAAGTTGTGATCAAGAAATAATGAATGAGAAATCAATTGATATCTCCATGATATTTTTCTTGGATATATTCCAGAGAGCCAGTTCAACAATAAATCACAATAATAACAAGGACGTTGTAGGGCAAGTCCACGCTATTTGTTCCCGAGATGGTGATTTTTCGACTTTTTGATTTTTGTGTCAAGTGTGTCAGTGGGTTTGTAAAGGTATACATAATGTGTCATATATCACCATAAAGGGTATGAAATGAACTTAATGCAAATGAGGTCAAAAAGTCATTTCAAGGTCATATGACGTCACAAGGCTCATAAATATTCATGAAAAATATATAAAATGCATTAAAAATGCTATTTTCAACCATTTAAAAAAGGGGTTTGTCATAGGAGTACAACCAAAAAGTAAGTATTTTCTGTTTTTATTTTTTCTTGGCTAACTCTGGTAAAAATATCACGAACCTAGCACATAGCTTTCCATATTTTTAGACTTAAAATATTCAGGTCTCAGAAATAGTCTCACAAAAGTTACTGAGCTGATGTAAAATCATACATTTTTATTACCCATCCTCCCACCTTTAAAAATGAAACAAAATAAGTTTTTCTTACATTTGTGTTTTGTATTATGTTTCTTTTGATTTATCAGAGAGATTTTTTAACAAAAGATGTTGCTTCGACTTGGCTACACCAATTGTTTAATAAAAAATGTTACAGGGAATAATTGTCCCGTGTGTTACTGTCCCGTTTGTTACCTGGCATAGTTTTTAAAACTTGACCTTTGCCAGAAAACTCGAAGTTGAATTAACGTTAAAATATGTCCTTACACTGTTTATTACATGTTTAAGAGGATAGGACTCTGCAAATTTAGATCTACTTTTTAAATTCAGAGTTATATGTGAACAAAGTCAAAATTTGAAAACACTATTTTTTTGCGGTCCCGTTTGTTACCGACGAATAAATGATCATAAATTAATTATGAATTGAGTTATTACAACTATTTTTTATGTTTTTGTTGAACATTCTTAGTACCTTCAGGAATATACCAAAGGATTGAGGTTTCATTCAAGATTTTTCAATTAAGCCCAATTTTTGGCTCTGAATGTCCCGTTTGTTACCGCGCAAAATAGCTTGGACTTGCCCCTGTACTATTCTGACTATCGATAGGTAATACGACCTAACGGCTCCAAAGCTCCCAATAAAGGTGCCAAAACATAAAAAACAGAAACAATAGAGGGACAAGTAGAATATACTGGGGAGCATTTCACGAAACAAATATTCACTGATTCTCACTGACAACTGTTATACGATAGTGAAATGCTTGCATCTGATTGGCTGAGAGCAAATCTGTCCGATAAAACGTCCAACAAGTCCTTTCATGAAACGCCCCCCTGAACAGGATATCAAGGATTGAGCTTCAATAGTAATAGCTCTATTTTTCTCACATGAAATTGATTAAATATTTTGGTAAACTACAAAAGTTTTTGACATTGTTGAAAAGCTTTACTTTTATTTGGAAACCAAGATTTTAATATCGGTGAATCATTGATGGAATTGAGTGAAAAGGTCCTGTATAATAACCATTTAACTAGACATAGACAGTGTACTCTTTAATAAAAAGTGAACATTAATATTTCATGAGAATATTTCTTACAGTACTACAGTAATTTGTACTACAACAGATTATAAATTCTTCACATTGACAACATAAATAGCTCATTCATGTTAGGCATTTAAATATAGGAAGCAAAGGGTTTAAGAATAAAGACTAAGTAAACATATCTAAACCCCTCCAACAAACATATACACACACATATACATGTATTATGGATTTCATTTAATATAAAATGATCAATATTATTGTAATAATAAGATAATGTATACACATTTCATTCAGACGTTGTAGCATTGACTAACACTATTTTCCATAAGAGGCCTGATGTTAATAGTATCTAGAATGGATAAAAACTTCACAAAGATACTTGATTTACAGATAGGCCTACCACAGAAAGGGGAAAAAGAGTGATGTACAAAAATGTAGGTTTGGATAAATATATCTCCACTAACATTAATATCTTTTCAATTTGTAATTATTCAAATCATTCAAAAACAATGAATAAACCTTACTTCTGAAAGGGAAAATGAAATAATTAAAATCCTACATGTAGCTATCACTTTATTTGTATGTCATGGGTTGCTTGCTTACAAGTTTTTAACTTTTTAGCAGTCCTTGTATTTAATGCACTACATTGTCATATATATTTTTTATCTTTTACCAAAATAAATGTGAATCTGACAACAACAAAAAATCTTACATGCTGTCTTAGGTTATATTAGAATATCAAATGCCCATAGCCATGCCTTATTCAAGTAACACATTTTGATGTAGAAATGTCATCATAAGAGCCCTATACTTGAACACCCTACTTGCATTTCATTTTTGTTTTATCATACTCGCTTAAGAAATGTCTATGATGTTTAAGTACATGGATACTTTAACTTGAGAGTTCTAAAGGCCATTAATTTTTTTAAAGCCTAGAAATCACATAAGTGCGCCCACAGAGATAATAAGTCAAGCTTAGCTTTTATATTTTTTATACTGCAAACTCTGAGATCAGATTTACTCGCAGCTAACATCCTTAACTCTTGCACGTTAATATCTTCATGCTCACATACATCTCATATCTTTCTATATTTGTAAAAGAACCCACTGGCTGGAGAGGCATACAAGCATACATATACTTAACCATCAGGGCCCATATTCATAAAACCTTACTAAAGCTAGTCAACTAACTACATAACAGTACACAGTTTAGTGATAACTAGGCTTATGAATGTTTTATATAGAAGAGCCCTGAACTATAAATAGAAAAATGATCACCTTGTTATTTCCATGGTAGTATACTAGCTAAAAAAGAAACCTTTCTTTCTTTGTTTTTCACAAAGCCCTTTGAATTACATGTATAATCTTATAATGCTATAAATATGTATGTCTCTGTTTGAGTAAAAATTGAAACGAGGAGAAAAAAGTTGTAGGAAACATACAATGCATGTAAACTATAGTCTAAAGATGGTATCTCACTTCCTTGAGACATCTCCGAGACTCTAAGACTCTGAGACGTCTCAGAGACAAAAATAAATCTCATAGATATGAATATGCTAGATTTTCCAGCGACTTATAAGACGTCGTAGAGACACATGGGCGTCGTGGAGACTCACCAGAGGTCTCAACTAGTTTCAAAACCGTCTAAGACTGGTCCTACGTCAGTCTCAAACCGGTCTCAAACCGTTTCATGACAAGTGAGATACCACCATAAATGAACAAATGAATGAATAAACTGTGGATGTGGGATCATAAAGTTCCCATAAACAACATACAGAATGTGGTATTGAATATAATATACTTGGACAAAAAGGTTAGAAGCAAAATCGTATGGTTCACTTTCAAATTCTCGAGATAAAAGGATAGACTCTTAGATTAATACACATATACTTCATTCATCCATCCATTACTGTACAACACATTATTGCATACATACTGAATCTCCATTGACATATTATTTACAAATCGGAGCTATACATAGGCTTATGTAAATTGTCCAAGTGTCTGTTCGACACAACTACGTGACTAAATCTTTAAATACAATAACAAAAATTAATAGAATTTTCTCTGAATAAGAAGAAAAAAGAAACATAAAATAGCTAATTCTATACATGTATTCAATTTCCTTGAAAAATCACACAATATTCAGGCTATACACAGGGAGTCATAGATTTATTATTGTACAGTGCGTTTAAATTTCATCCGACTTATATCAAATTGATAGGGTTAGTTGATACATTTACCAGCAAAACAATTACAAACCAAGAAAATGATACGTCTTCACCTTTCCAATGATACCTTGTTACATTTTTCAGAGTCACCTACTGCTGAAAACAATTTTTTTGGAAAATGTTGTGCACAAATTCAGTTGGGTCACTTCGTAGGGGGGGGGGGGGAGGTGGAGGTGGAGGGGTAATACCTCTTGCCCAGTAAAATGAAAGTCAATAAACTGTAATCTTAGAGACAATAGTGTCAAGTTACACAATACTTTTGAGAATCTACAAACCAAGGTATCAATGAATAGCTGAAGTCTTATAATTTCTATTGACATGTAGTCTATTGCTGCTGACCGATTAGTCGGTCCCTATTGAGTATGCACAGATGGGCTTCCTTTTCTCCGAAACACCCATTTCGCCATATATGTGTCTTGAATAAGTGGTGTCATACAGCTAAATTATGCTTTACACGACTCATCCCCTATAATAAAGGATGAACAACATATTTTCAGGAGACTTGATGTTCATAAGCTTGTAAAAAAATTCGTGCAAATGAGGGCAAAGATTTTCATGAAGATCCTTAGTGGCAAATATATCCATCATACACATACAGCGATTCATACAGAGCATACACACATTTATCTTCAGAACATTGCCATCTCAATGCTCAAATTTATTTCCCAAATTCATGTTCTGATTTAATGTTCCGAATGCGTGTCATTCCTCGCAAAAGGGTAGATAAGGCAGGTGTTTGAACCATAGACAAGATCAAAATCAAGGTTTGCAAACACCTACATCGACGTGTTTCACCAAGTTGCTTCCTTGTTTGGCGTTCAACAAAGGGGGATAGAGCAACGTCCATCTGGCGCTGCTCAGCGGCTGCCAAGCCTACGGGACAAGGGCAAAAAGAATATCCGATTTGGACAATAAAATTTGGAGCATTTTAAGTTGTGTGTAGGTTACAAACAAATTGAAATATGAAGAACCAAGCAGGATGCTAAAATAATTTTTTAATTTATTAGCTAACATTTAAAAATGCAAATACAGGTCATTCTTATTATCATCAGCAAACCTATTTAGTGCAAAAACTATATTTAACAACCATTGAATTGAGATTCTGGGATTACAGTGAAACCCTAGGAAGAATTTTAGGAATCCAATTGGTTCTTCATATTTCATTTTATTGGTAAGGTTGTTCCTAACTCACAGACAACTTACTGAAAGAAAAAAACTGATTGTGAATCTATGTTAAGACTGACATAATGATTCTCTTCAAGTGTCGACGTTCTATTTTAGGTGTTATATGTACATAAAAAAGAGCTCCTTATTCTCCTGCAGAGATGACAATGAGTCTGTCTCTGTGTCCTATATACTCCAAAATTTAATCAGATCGTCTTCCCATGGCGATACATACTATCCCCAAGTTTGAAGTTGATATCTCAAGTGGTTCTTGAGATATCATGATAACGAGCAAACTTCTATGAAGAGTTCATGTAAGTGATCATACAATACAATAAGGGTTCCAGGAGGCATTGTACAGCACGTAGACCCATAGCACAAGTTTCTTTCAAGAATGATTTTGAGGTCATTCTGTGATGAGCCGTCATAGCGATCCAAAGTGTTCCAAATGAGAAATCACGGTGGCTTTAATACCATGCTAGGTATCTATTTCATCCTTTTGAGAAATGGAATATTCTCTGATCACCTTGTGCAGCTGTGCAATGGACATCTACATATTTATTCTTGGAAAATTAGGATCAATGAAAGTGACAGCATGTTGGCCACTATCTGGTACCACGCTCATTTGCTACTAACATGTGTCCTTCTAGCAGTGACAGGTGTCCGTGATCCAATCAACAAGCTCTGCTTCTAAAATGTACATTCAATTTCACTAGGTGATAATCTCTCCTCAACTCGACTGCTTGCAGATAGCTATCAGGTCGAGTCATAAATAACATTTTATGATAAGAAGTATACATACGTCAGACAGACGATATGCAGAGGAAACAGCCCTTCTACTACTGACCCTTAGTACAGAGCCGGTAGCAAAGACATCAGAAGCAAAAGGAATTAAATAGACTTTTGGTATGTATGTCTGTACATCTCCTTGATAGCCTGACACCATTCGTCTGCGTTTCTGTCTGGGTCAATAAGGTAGTATGTCCGATTTGGCTGGGAAAAAAAGGAGAAAATAGATGGAAGAAACATTTAATTACAATATTTCAGTGTTAGTTTTCTGTACATGTTTGTCATTTTGTCTCTGATGAAGATTCTGATGGGATTGAAAGCTCAGGGGCGGAATTCCGGGGAGTGTCTTATCTCTGTATTTTATCTTATCTCAGAGATAAGACAAAATCGGTATTCTGGGAGCTGTCTTATCTTTTTGTCATAAATAATTGTCATAAATTATTGGCGCACACAAGAAATGCGCTGTTTAATAAATGCGCAAAAGCCAACTTTTACGCGAAACCGGAGAAAAGATAAGATAAAAGATATGACAGGGTCTAGCTGTCTTATCTTTTGTCTTATCTTTTACAAAGTTTTAGTACCATGATACCCATGTTCAACTGCCCCTTTATTGTAAGCAAACAACAATATTTTTTAGATTACATTGTTTCATTAGTTTTACTTATCATATGTGACAATTTTCAACAAAATTTGTTTATAGTGTCAGAAGTTAAGCCCTCCATGTTAACTGCCATTTTTCCTCTCTGTTTTTACTCTCTTTTTTTCTCTTCCAAAACTTCTTCTGAGTTTTATCTGTCTTTTTCTTTTACTTTGCGTAAATAAGCGCACTAATATGCGCAGTCACGCATTGCGATTTACTGTATTTTGGACACACCCCTGCATGTCTTCGGGCCTTCCTATTGGTTAAGAGGGCTTAAACGAGTAACTAAGAGTGATTTTCATTGGTTTGTCTGAGAAAAGATGGGCGGGTACTTTTAGAGATAAGACAGAGAATAGACAGTCTTCAGAATACCTATTTAGGACAATCTTAAGGGTGTCTTATCTCTCAGAGATAAGACAAAAGATAAGACAATAGTTAACCCTAATCAGACTGGGGGGGGGGCCATCATGGCCCCCCCCCTCGACATTTTCCGCGACCACTCCGCCGCACGAAATTTTCTGATCGCCCGCCGCTTGCTGACTTTTTACTTTCAAGTCTCACGCATCTTTTGAAACCATATCGCACAAAAATCGGTCGTACCGTTACGACCTGCACGGATTTTCAAAAATATCCGTCAGACCGAAAATGGGCTCAAAAACGTGATTTTGTTGACAAATCATATGCAAATGATTGCTCACTAACCATAAAGATATGAATTTTCACTTTCATTGGCTGAAATCAATTTATTTTAGCATATTTATGCTTTAAAATGGTCTAAATGAGCGTAAAGAAAAGAAAAACAAAGGTCGAAAAACAAAGAAATACATAAGAAATCATTAAACAATAAAATACATAAGAAATTAATTTTGAACGAGAATTTTTTTCTAGTACAATGTTAGGGAATGCCTATAAGGAATAATAATACACAAAATTAGCATTCTAAGGAGCTTTATTTTTTCAATTAGAGCAAAAAGTATGATTTCATGCATAAATTAGCATAATTAATTCATATTAAAAAAATTCATATTATTTTTGGAAAAATTAACAGCGCAGTCTTTGTAGATTACATGGCTCACTACCATCGTGCAAATATTCGCGGCGCGGTCGCGCGATCGGTGGCCGAGATCTTAGGGGGGGGGCCATCATGGGCCCCCCCCTCCCCCCCCCCCCAGTCTTGACAGCTACCAAAACACCCCAGTCTGATTAGGGTTAAGAGAGTTCCCCAGAATTCCGCCCCAGGTTCTTTTTGACTCAATACATTTTTCTTTTTACAAAACATTCAAAGAATGGAAAAAGCTATTCAAGTCAAGCTACAGAGGATAACAAAAAAGTAATAGACTTGATGACATCATGAATACACATTGATACATATTTATATTTTATGCACTGAGATAAATTATAAACAATGTTCAAATGTTTAACCCTTTGAGGACTGAGCCTGAGTAAACTCGGGCCGAGGTCTATGAGAAATGTGTGTTATAGCCAATTCAGCTCATCTACAACAGGTTAAAGACAAAAATTACAGTAATGTGCTAGCTAAACTTCATTGTAATACTAAAAGTAAGAACAATAATTACTTAATGTCATATGTAGCATTGTAGATGTATTATTCTGGAGAAATATTGCATGTATCATACTTACTGTATGCACAAAATATGTCTTGAAAGTCTTGGCCTCTACTCTCAGTTGTGGTGACCTAAACAAATCATGATGGGAAAAAAAAATCAGCATTGGTCTAAACTCATTCATTGTTTACATTGTTTTAAAAAGGAAATGGGGGATTACTAAAGCCAAGTAATTTTTTCCCATCAGAAATTGAGTATCAAAAGTGAGGAAAACCAATGAAAAGCTAAATAAAAAACCATCCATCTCTTGGCCAAATTGAGTTAGAATGGGAAGTAGTTGCTTATAGCCCATCTGTTGCATAATTTACCGCCCTGAAGTCCATAAAGAAATGTCTGAAATTGATGAAAAACTGTCCAAACTCCTCAGTGGACAAACACAGAAAATTCATGATTCTTTGAAAGAAACTGTCTTCAACTTTGGCTGTCCAGTACGAACTAGCAGCCTTGTACAGTATAGCACCACCTCTAGTCCTCAACTACTCGATTTTGCCCTGATTCCTAACCCATAATGCAACATCCTGGATAGTGCAGTCTTATAATTCTGGTCCATTTGAATGAAAACACACCTTTTCACTAGTCAATGAATTCACACCATGATAATTTATGTTGCCAAGTATCAAAACACAATACTTTTCCCCTCAAAACATTTTTAGTTTCCCAATACAAATTAAATTGCAGGTTGATTTATACACTGTTTTGTTAATAGTTATCTCAAAAGGTATACTTTAAGACTATCTATTTATAACACACAGCCAATGAGAGTGTTGCTCAGTTCGCTCTCGCTTTAATATACTCAAATGAAAATTTACAATTATTATCACTACTCACCAAGGTATTTCTCCCTTCAGGACCATAGCTTCAGGATCTACATAATACAAGTGAGGGCCTTCAGTAAGTAGTAACATTCTCCTTCTGGCAAACAGACCCTGATAAGACAAGAGAACATTTCATTAGAATACATTTGATTTTCTTTCATTCCCTCAACATGTACAGGACCATAGCTTCAGGATCTACATAATACAAGTGAGGGCCTTTAGTAAGTAGTAACATTCTTCTTCTGGCAAACAGACCCTGACAAGACAAGAGAAAAACTTATTATTAGGAATCATGGGTTGGCCAAGGAGTAATACTCATTGTCAGCTCTCTACTCAGCTTACATACTGATGATGATCAGACCTAGTTTTAAATCCCAGTCAAGTCTTTCAGACGGTAACAAAACAGGTCAGTCCACTAATTAATTAATTCTACGGCCCAAATTCATGAACAAGGTAACATTCAGCCCAGGCCAACATTGCCTACTATTTTCCATAGAATGGCGTGTTAACGCTTTGAACCCAAAATCGCTTATTCAGCGGGCGGCCAGAGAGAATAAAGAATCCCAAAAGGCCACTTTCCATGTTCTTTCACCAAAACATGGCACTACTGCAAATCCCAAATTAGAGTTCCTTTACTATCGCAACATATCTGTTTAAACATTGTGAATAGAATTTGTACATTGTGAATTTCATGAAATGTGCAAATAATTCAGGGTTCAAAGGGTTAAAGAGCAGGCAATTATAATTGTTTTATTAAATCAGAAATAAAAAAAATTGAGTCATATGATGCGCTTTTAGGCAATTTAAACTAAGGGTTACATAAAGTTAGCTTAACTCGATATTACTATTGAAAATTGTATTCCATTCAGCCATAATGATACTATATATATTCTTTGAAACCGTAATAAATAAATAATTAAAATGAATGAAATCGGGTCTGAGTCTGAAGACGTTGTTAAACACCCACCTTCCTCTTATCCACCCATCCGTTCTTGAGTATGAGGTTTCCTTCCACAAACTGGTGCCACTTGTTCTCTTTGTGTTGTCTCTCCAGTCTCTGCTTGCGCTCCGTAGGGGTAATGTCTACCACGTACTTGTTATCGCTGGTAGGGCTGTGGGGGCGGTCGTTGGTCTCGATCCTCTTCATGTACTCACTCAGACTAGTAGGGTTCAACTCCAGGTCAAAGTCATCCACCTGTTGGTAGGAGTTTTGATTTGATTGATTTGATTTATTTACCAACAACAACACGAAAAACAGTACAATATATTTCATATAGCAATGATAACATTGACTGGTAAAAGGAGTCAGATGATAGTACAAGTGCTAGCAGAGCGTGATCCCTTACAACAATATTGTATGTATATATTTTTTTTTTACTTAAACTAAAACAATGATAATAGAAAATTGATAAATTTGTCACAACATCTGATACAATTGATATCAAAATTTTAAAACAAGAAAACATACATTTAAATGATAGCAATTTTAAAAGTTCCTCTCATTCATTCTTAACTAACAAATGTGTCGTGAGAGAATTCCTAAAAATGTTCCTCGACCTGCTTTGTCTTATACTGATTTGTAACCCGTTCCAAAATTCACAACCCACAAAAGAGAGTGAAGACTGACCTCGCATAGTCCTACATTTTGTGAAGGAAAGATGAAATTCAATACTGTATGCACCATACATTTCACGTCCATAATTTTCGCGATTTTTCTTCAAACTGGGAATTCGCCAGAGTATATTCTCGAGAATTTGCTGTATTTGTGGTCACTTTTTACAGAAATATCAGTAAGTGTAAATGCTTATGTTCAGTAAGTTGCAAATTTTGTGAAAATAAAACCACTGCAAAATATTCAGCATATAGCGTACATTGTTAGCACTGTGGGCATTTATGTTGACAGGACAGGAAACAATTCTAAGAACAGTCCAACCTATCTTATCCAGGCCCTGTTGCATATATATACAGTAAGAGATAAGGCCAGATATGAGAGTGATGTTGTAAGAAACAGATTTTCAATACGATCATAAATTAATTGTAACATTTTGTAACTAACAAGGTGGTTCGTGAACAAGTCTGATTTCGCTATCAATAAAACACGCAATATGACCTTTTGTCCCCTATATGACCTTTGACCTCATCATCCTCATCAACACACAGGTGGTATTAACCAAGGATAATTTATACCAGGGGTGAACAAAACTGATGCTATAAAGAAATGAGAGCAAGTTGTAAACCAAAAACTAAAAACTTTAACATTTTCGTAACAGACTAACAGGAAAAGTGATTACTAGGTCTCTGCCGAACTTCGTTCAGGCGAGACAAAAACTGCTTACCGGTGGTATGTCAGGCGTCAACACCATGATAAAGTCAATAAACCTTGGGGATGGGCTTCTTCGGAAGTTTTTTCCCCATTTTTTTTGCCATGCAGAAACTTATGCCTTATAGATTTCTAAATACATTTACATGTACAGTTGGACCTCGCTTACGGGGCCATCATTCAACTGGCCTCTATATCAACCAGCCATGGACTTTGGCCACATTCCCTTTTTTTTAAATCCATCCCCTCAAGGCTATCAATGCCTCCCCTATAGATTTTAATAGAAAGGCTATGTCCAAGGACATAAGCTACATGTATGCATTACTCTCATACCCACTGGCCATATCACTTTAACAAAATAGGTACTGGTCCTTACCTGGCCGGATAAGCGAGGTTGGAGTGGACCAAGTATCACATGATTTATATATTAACATTTCCTACGCAGACAAATGGACGGACTGTCCATTGTTACAGTACTTACATAGTATTCACTGTGGACCTCTACACCATCTACCACTGTGCATGGCTTCAGAGCAGGTGCCTTCTGTTCATGAAGGTTCTTCCAGTCGACCCCTTCTAAGAATGGATGTGCCTTCAAGGAGGGGTATCCACCGCACTCCTCACAGCCTAGACGCTTGGTGGGGTCGGTCACCTACGAATGGGAAGCAAAAGTGTTACAAATAATTCTCTAAAGTCTAGGAATTTAAAAAACAAGCTGATTATATCATCATAACATATTTTAACATGTTGGTATCCAACGCACTCCTCACAGTAGATGCTTGGTGGGGTCAGTCACCTACTAATGGGAAGCAAATAATACTCTGCTTCTCTTAAGTCAAGGAATTTGAATAAGATGATTATTTCATTGTAACATTTCTTTACACTTGTGGCATGCTTAAACTCAGGATAAAGTCAAGAAACAGCAAATAAAGATTTAAGCATTCTTTTATTGAAAGAGTGTGCGGGAATTCATAAATATTGAGAAATGTTGGCATTAATTCATTATAACATAGAAGGAAAAGTGGTACAAATATATAGGATGCCAAAATTTTCAGGTATACAGAGTCAAGAGTTACAGAAATTGCATACTTTAAACTTGAAAAAGATACAACTCACCATATGTTATAATGTTCATAGACATGAAGGTTTAGAATGAAAACAAGAGTTTGAGTCAAGAAATTTTTTTTAGCTGTAATTTGATATCACGTACACATGACCTCTGAGAATATGACATACGTAAAACATTTTGCCCTGATTGTACCCTTTTTTAAACAGAGTGTAATTTTGTTTTGAAGGTACTTTTTGTAACAATACTTACAAGAAGTTTGTTGACTAAATCTCTGGCCGTCTGTGAGAATCCATCAGGGAAGTCGAATTCTAGCTTTATAATCTTCTGGAATATCATGTACTCATTGCTGAAGAGAGTAAAAGTAGATCAATGATAATGACATCCATGTACATGACTATAATAAGAACATCAGCCTAGAAAATGTGATAATTAAAAAATTTAAATTTATATTCATTTTTCAACTAAAGGGATTGTTTAGCTTCATTCAGGATAACAGTAAACAGGTTATTCATCGCGGATATACAATAATATACAGTTTATTCACTTGTCTCGCAAATGATGTTTGTACTTTATAGCACTTGATAAAGGATAGCAGTAGTGTCCGAAACGTTGTGCCTTTACAAGTACAAACATCATTCGCAAGACAAGTGAATAAACTGTATATTATTCATTCAGGATCTTTAAAAAAAAAATTACTCTCCCAGCTAATCATGACTACACAGCTTCAGGTTAGACAGAAAATGCCTGATATTTTGGAGCTAATACATTGTAAGTACGCTAAAGTTAACACTTCACTCTATGGAAGGAAAATAATCATCTCTCTACTTATTGTGAAGCATGTATTGATGCTTATGAAATAAAAGTTTCAGTGTTTCCTCTTGACATATCATCACATACACTGGCAGCATCAAGGCCCCACAGCTCACTTTTTTTGCAAACCTTCGCAAAGTTTAACACAATCCTTTTTAATAAAAATAATTAGTTTATGACCTACATGTATAGATACAAAACATAATAAAAGGTGTGCCATTTCCCTCTATTAACTAAAAAGAAGTCCGGACCTCAACTTTGCTGTGAGAAAAACAATCTTGACAGTTTTAAATTTAAAGAAAAAAAATCTGGGTAACACAAGAACAGCCCTCCCTTTCCTGTTGTGTTTCAGACAACTCTAAAGTTTCATGTTGTGCATTTGTATTACCTTATAAATATGTTTTTGCTGTTTTCAATGCACCTATATACAGTGTATACAGGTAACTGGCAATAACATGTTTTCAAGTTTCAATAAATCCGTAAAAATCTAGGTACACTAACACAAAAACATGTTTTTAATCTCTTAAATTTGGGATTTTTGATAAATATATTTACGCACAATCATTTTGATTTCAGGTCAATAAATAAAAATTAAATATTTTTAACAGACTGTAGAGTGAAGAAATATATAACAATAATAATAATAATGAAAGTTACTTTAATATGATAGTTACTTATATAATGCATATCACAAACATAAGAAAGTCCCTATATAATTGCAGCCAATTTAAATATGTATGTAAAAGCTGATGCATATGTAGGTAGCCAGTAACTGTACTACTAACAAGGAATAACCTCTCTGAAGCGGTAAAGTGCCAATTAGTGTAAACCCACTTCACCTATTTACCATTTCATCTCATTCCCATTTGGTCTAATGTCTAATTGGTCTAGCACCACTTGGTCAATATCTGTAACAGACTGGTAATAGACCAAATATTCATTTGGGATTTAAATGCAAATGCAACTAAATAATTTGGCTATTAGAAGAATTGTCAATTAGACCAAGTTGTCATTAAATACCAAAAGAAAATTAGACCAATTATGTTAATAGATCAAACTGAGAGTAGACCATATGGGTTTGGACCATGTGGTAGTACATGTAGACAATTAGACCAACTGTTGTTAGACCAAGTGGATATAACCTCTCTGAAACAGAGCATATGTACGTCACTGATCTTGGGCAATCAGTGTGACAATGATACAATGACAATGATACCAGCACCTTTGTGCTAAACCCAACCCACTTGTATTTCCTGTTTTTCAGCTTCCATGCAGCGAATCGGTTTCCAGGAAAACACACTCGATATAGAACTACACAAAGTCATGAACAAAAACACTTGTAATTTGTAAACAATATAGAAAAACAAAATTATTATATTTTTCCTGTTTGACTTTGACATGGCAGATTTGGAGTGTGCGCCTGAAAGGCTGTCCCTGTCTTCTGCTTGATTAAGATATCGTGCTTGTAACTATTGTCTATGCAATTATGTTTGTAGTTAAACACTTTCATTTTGTTTTATTGTGCGCCTCGGAATAGTTTATCTGGACAGATGGCGCTATATAAATGTGTTATTGTTATCATTATTATTATTATTATTATTATTATTTTTATTGTTATTTTATCAGTACATGCTGAAGGGATGGGCATGGGTAGAACTAAAGTGATTGATATGCATACATCTAGGATGGGGCCTGTTAGAGATAAAATTGTTACATATAAGGCGCATTATAAATCGCCACTGGTATTATAATTTTGCTCAGTTTAGCTCAGAAGTCCCATTGTATACAAACGGGACTTGTCACTTGTTCTACAACCAATTTGTCTAATGCCCATCTGGTCCCATTCCACATGATCTTATTTCTTTTCGTCTACATCCAGTCTGTCTATTTGCCACTTAGTCCATTTACCATTTTGTCTGATTTCCAATAAGGCTATACTTATTATTACACTACTTAGGCTAAATGTTTACATGAATTGGTAACGACCTAATTTTTTATTCAATAAAACGAGAGAAAGTAAGTAGACGAAGGGGTAAATGGACCATCTGGGGGGCATTTCATCAAAGGACTTGTCGGACGTTTTATCTGACAAACTGTTACAAGCTACTGAAATCCTTGCATCTGATTGGCTGAGAGCAAATTTGTCGGATAAAATGTCTGACAAGTCCTTTGATGAAATGCCCCCCAGGACATTAGACTATTTGCCTGCCTGATTATAAGCCTGAGTGAGGATTAGACCAAGTGGGTATAGACCACACACTTACCTAGCTCTAAACGGAGGTAGACCAGCTTGTAATTGATATACTATGCATCCAAGAGCCCAGAGGTCAGAACTATTAAAGAGACAGGGTCGAAGTGAGAGAACATAGTAAAATAAATAAACACCAACAATTTCTAAGGACAAGGGCAATTAGAGGAAAAGCCATACAGTAAGTTTGAGATTTATCTGCCAAGGATAGCACTGATATACACTGTATGGAGCCCTAACTTTATTCCGATATTTGTGTAACTTGATATAATTTGAAAGCTTGACATGGTTAGTTTTATAATAAAAAAAAAAGAAAGAACAAAAAAGAAAGAACAAACAAACAAACAATGTATCTGGAAAACTAAAAAAAAAAAAAAAAAAAAAAAACAAAGGAAAAAAAAAAAGAAGAAGAATTTTATGACTTACAAGGCATGGATGGTTTTGAGCTAATTCAATTGGTCATTTTTTTGTACTGGTATACTCAAAATGTTAAATACATGAATTCATGATGATAATTAGATACTAAAGTAAAACATAAAATACCTTTTAGTGACAGACTTTTCTGTGAGAAGCTCTGGGGAAACATATTGCGCTGTACCAACAAATGAATTTGCACGAGCTGTAAAAAAACAAAAACAATTGTAACAAAATACACTGGAAATACATTCAGATCAGGACATCAATCTGATCATATCATTCTATCAACAGGATATTAAAAATTGCAATCAATTTACTTGACATGTGTTTTTGTACTTCTTGTTCTCATACATTGGGGATCATGCATGAATGTATATGTACATTTAACCCGTTGTATAAAGCCCGCATATATGCGGGCTGAAGAAACATAGAACATCCCTCTTGTCGACTCTTTATTTCACTCATGATTGCATTAACATATTAAGAACTTATATAATTTAAATTATCTGACATTGATCTATTTAAAGCTGTCTTTGTTTCATCTGTAAATGAAAAGAATTTCTTTCAAGCATGCTTTACAATCACAATTCATTTGGCTTTATGAAAAATTCTCAGTATACAATGGGTTAATGTGCATAATTCCCTTCAACCCCTCCCCCCCCCCCTCTCTCTCTCTCTAAAAAAAACAACAATAATAATTTGACCCATTTGTCTTTTTTCTTATTCATTTCTTACATGTAGTGTAACAAATATGCCTAATCGTCTTTACCATATTTATTTTGAGAAAAACATACTCAATATCCTGTTAACAAATTCAAGTAATTTTTTTTCCAGCCAGCAATGGAGAAATAATGGAATGTTTAAAAATTTATGATAAAAGACAAAAATTAAAGGCTTACTTTTTTATAGTAGTTATTACCTACATTCACACAACCAGCCTTATAATTCAAAGTTAACTCAAAATTGTCTTCAAGAATTAAATTCTCGATGGTAACTTGGGGTTAACTTGAAGTTAAGACACGTGAGGACACAATCAGGGTTTATAAACTTGAGAATTAGTTGCGATTTAAAACCCTGACAAATCTTAGGGTTTAGGCATGAATCCTTGAGGTAAAAAAAAAACCCCTGATAGTACCATGCGAACATGACTATTAAGAAAGATTAAAAAGCGACGTAACTCACTTGATCCTTCCTTGCTATCATCTTTTCCTATAATCTTAGCTGTCCCAAAGTCTGTGATTTGTATGTGCATCTTTTCATTGAGAAGGATGTTTTCTGGTTTCAGATCTCTGCAGAAAAGAAATGAAATTTAAGACACACACTTAGACATGGATCAAAACTGAATGTGGGGAGGGGGCGTCACACTGATTTGTATATAAGAGAGATTGCATGTGAGAGAAGGAACAATAGCGTAACAAATTTGGTTACTATTAAAAAAAAAAAAAATTAAATTTGGAGGATAGATATATGAAGATTACAAGAATGAATTAAAGAAATAAAAACAGAAACATAATATCAAAAGCCTTCAGGCATACATGTAGAATCATCTACAACTTACAAGTTGAAAAAAGAGGGAAGATATTTGGAAGATTGCAGACCTCAAGATTACATGAGCATCAAATCAGTATTGGTTTAACGATAAAGAGAAATAAAGAAACAAGAAAACAAATGAACAGAATAGAAAGGCTCTGTGGAACTTATGAAAAACTTCAAATAATTGAAATATGAATTGATTATCAACAAAATAAAACATAAATGAGGAAGTAGAAACTAAATGTGAGGCAAAAAGAGGAAGACTCGAAAGAGGAAGTTGTTTAGAGGCAAGCCAAAACACTGAATGAATGGGAAATGCAGGTGGATACAATGCAAATGCAAACAGATAAAAGATACACATGCAACAAAAGAGGATAGGACGAAGGAGAGAAATTAGAGAAGAAGATACAGCAGCATGAACATGGGTATTTGCATGAAATGGAGAAGTAGAAGAGTGTGATAGAATGGGAGATGAGCTGATAGACAGAAGAATAGAAACATAAACAAATTCAACTGTATGAAGCAAGGATGAGGCATAGCCAGGAACAAAAGAAGAGCAAAGAATGGAAAAAGGACAAAGGGACTGCAAATGAAAGAAGAAATGAGAAAACTGAAAGAGGTACATTTATGGAGGGTCATGTATCAATAATTTTATGGTAAATTAAAATTAGACAAATGGGCTGAAGTAATGTGAACAAGCTTAGAATAAACTGAGGAACAGATATAAATGGAGAGGGGAAAGTAGATAGATGAAGGAGAGATGGGCGGAAAACATGAGTGATTGTACTAAGCAGGATTGAAGGAAGACAGGATGTCAGACAGGTAAGGACATTTCGAGAGGGATGTTTCAATTGATAATTTTCTAAACATGACAAGAATGTAACCAGTCTGTTCATAATAAGCCAACAAGAGAGAGGGAAGAAAAAAAAAAGAGTGATTGCAATAAAAGGGAAAGGAGAAATGCGGGAGCAAGAGAGTGAGACCAAAAAAAAAAAAAAAAAGGGGCTACAAATACATGTACATTGTACATGTACATGTCTACAGGTAGAAAATGACAGACCATATTTACACAATATTAGTAAAACAGCAGAGATTGAGAGCAAAACTTCTTGACAGATGAAATATTTAATAAAGTATTGAAAAACAAAAAGAGAGGAAACTAGATAAGATTCTTATTGGGCTACAGAGCAAGAGATTTACATGTATGGGTACATGGAAAGAGAGTTTTAAAGATAAAGAAAAAGGAAGAGAGCGAGAAAGAGAAACATATTATGATAGATGGAATAAACAAAGAGAGAGAGAGAACCATGTTATAGCAAACACATTTACATCTAGATTTGCAATATTGAATCTTCAGCAGTGATGGAGGCAAATTATCTTGAAAAAGAAGAAGAAGATTAAGAACAACAACAAGAGAGAGAGAGAGAGAGAGAGAGAGAGAGAGACTGACAAACAGATAAACATATACATGTATACACAAGGACAGAGATCTATGAAAGTAGACCCAGACAGGTGGAAAAACAGAAGGGGCAATCTAGAGACAGAGAGAGAACAAGGGAAAAAGAAAGAGAGTGATGAGGAAATGCGAGAGGAAGAAAGAGAGAGAGAAAGCTCTATAAAGGATCATGGGAGAAAGCAGGGACGTGAGAGGAAAAAGCAAGACTGAGACAGAAACAGCCAGGGGTATAGAGAGACATAAACAGAGACATGGGAAATAGAGGGAAAGCATGAGAGAGAGAAAGAAGGAAGTGAGAAGGGGAATGAAAAGGGAAGTGTAAGTGAAGGAAAGATAGAGAAAATCTAGAATGAAAGATAGGAGACAAACAATAGAGACAGGGACAGGGAGAGAGAGAGACAGACTTAAAAAGTGGCCATAAACAGAAAAATGGGAACAATGAGGGAAAAGAGAGCATTAGAAGGAAATAAGAAAGAAAGAACAGAAAAGAGTGTTAGGATGAGAGAATGGCAGACAGTGATCAAGACAGAGATAGACAAAGACAGAGAGATAGATTAAGATGTGATGAGATAGAGAGAGAGAGGGGGGGGGGGGAGAAGAACTAAATATGAATGACGGTTACAATTAACATTTAGATGTTTTTAGGCGACGTTGATTTAGATGGCACAAACAAACCACTTGATTGTGACTAAAATAACTTGTCAAAGCTTTAATGACATAGCCTGGAAAAATTAGACCGCCATTGGTGATAATCTAAATGGTACTCCATGTACATTTGTAAATACATCATAAACCTTCAGGCAAAAACATGTTTCTTTCTTTTTGTTCCAAATGAATAAACAAACGTAACATGTACTTTCATGTATACAATGCAGACACATGTACTTGTTACATATTATTTCTAAATTGTGAACTTTACAGGCAGTTCCTTAATGCATTATTTTGCAACATGGCAATACTTTTTAAATCATCACTTAAAAAAAAAATAGTTTAACCTAAGTGTACCAGACAGACCAATTTTTCCACTTCATGAGTGTTTTGTTTAAAGATTGTTGTTGTTTGCTTTGTTTTTTGAAGTCATACAGACCTTGTGACATATATATATTTTTTTTAAATCAGTCATTCCACTAGAAAGTAACACAATATTTCATGACCAAATGTCCATTGTCTAATTTTTATGTATAAAAAAAATGTATTTTTGTTATATTGACCAATTCAAAGTAGAACTATATAAAATCATTCTAAAAAGTTAAAATCTACAAATATGATTCTGTATAGTATTTTATAGATTTTTTTTCCATAATTCTTCATCAATTGAAACCTTATGGTGTTAAATGCCTTTTAGTACTAAAAAATCTTACCGTTTAACATATTATCACTACATGTAGGACCTACATATACTTGACACGAATGGCATAAGTTAATTTTCTAGTTTGGACTGTTTGTAACAATTCTAATCATTTATTCAGCCTGAAAATTGATCTATACAATGATCTTGTTTTAATACCAGTTCCCTAAATCAATCAAATACAACCTAAAACAATAGAATACAAAAGATTTTCATAAAATATTGAAATACATGTACAAGAATCAAAATTGACATGGATAATTTTTATATCGCATAATGCCTAATTTTTGTCTACATATAGGCATTTAAGATAGCCAAAGTACTTATGATAAGTAAAATATATGTACACATGTACGTCATTTATATAATTTGCATAAATAAGCACTATTAAAAGATAGTTGATTTTCAGTAAAAATGAGATATCATCCTTTGAACATCTTCTGAGGTACATGTATGAGCCAAATTTCATGTCTTAGGCTGAAAATCACCCCCCCCCTTGACACACACACACACACACACACACACACACACAACAAAAATAAAAAATAAAAAATCATTCTGAACAAAGTAACCATGATAATGTTTGTGATACTTTAGTTTACCATTTAATGGTACAATTAAAAAGATACAGGGTACCCTTCTTTAAAAATCTGCCTTTTTTCCACAGTTTTACAACATATTTGACAAAATCCTTTCCTTTCCCCCAGCACACTGTGTGTGCAACACATGCCAATATCACACATGTAGTTGGAGTACCGCAATAGGATTAACAATAACACCCAATTCCTGCTGGATAGCAGAAATTAGATTAAATATCAACACCATGCCAGATGATTCATCCCAATGGCTAGTAGGGCACTCCCCTGCTGCCTTGACTGAAGTTAGCATACTATTACACAAAGAGTATCCAGTGAGCTGAACTTATGGTAGCTTTGAAAAGACAGATGAGCTTTCATAGGCACACACATGTACATGAACCTACATGTAAGTACTTGAACTTCAGGCATTTGACAACATAATTATAACACTTGAATCAGCTGTGAACATACAAAATACTAGGACTTCATGTAAATGCAAAACTACTTTTAGCAACTCTGCCCCATGATATTTGTTAGTGATTCTTTTGTCAACTGTGCAGTGTATTAAAGCATTAAAGGGGAATTTCACCCTGGTTTTTTTTTGGGGAGTTTAAAACATGCAGAAAAAAAATGAAAGAAAAATAATAATAAATAATTCTGTGATATCACTTGCAAGCAGCTCTTCCATGTGTTGTGTACATGTACGTAAATTTCGTAAATTCATCCTTTTTTCTTGATAAAAGGAATGGGTCAATTTGATAGAGGCATGCATATAAACATAGGTTTGATGATATCAACCGGACTGGGGAAATAATTAATATTCTTCTGGAAAAAAAAATGACACTTTATGGAATTTACATTACATAACATGATAAGAGAGCAGCTCGCATGTGACGTCACAGAATCAAAACTTTAAATATTCATAACTTTGTTATTTTTGGGTCGATTTCCTTCCAACCTTCACTCATATTTTATTTCATTTTTTGCATATTTTTAAAACTTATTTAAACCCAGGGTGAACTTTCCCTTTAAAATTATTTGACAAAATAGACATCCCAAACAACAGTTGTATTGACCATAGGGTTGTTTTACGATCAGGGTACACCATAAAAAAATGGCCTTCTGTGCACCATAAAAAGAAATAGAGGTATGGTAATATCAAATCTACGATGGCAAGCTATTGGGCAATGTTAGAGCAACCTACAAGAGAAAAATGAATTATTGAAATACACATTTACTTCTAAAAATTGACCATTATATGGCATTTTAGGGCAAAATTACTGTCTCATTTTATTTTTTCTGATTTTGAGCCTGCGCATCTTGATTATTAGCAATCATTCGGCTTGCTTTTCCAATCAGAATTGACTACTGAAATGTGATTGTTTAAAAAATGAGAACCCCAGAAGCTAGAGTTAATTAGATTTTTTTTTACCATTAACCAAAATTGGGGTGCCAATTCTGTCAAAAAATGTCCTCTCCGAAATTGGTGGTTTTACGCATAGTTAGACATCACTTGATGGACAATGTTTTGGTCCGTAGAACACTTGTATATATGCCACATACTTATAATGTTTACTTCACCCACATCCATTTAGTTTTCAGACAGTACACATTACAATGTTGTCAAATCACGTTCTGTCAAAAACGTCCTCTCCGAAAAATGGAGCAATTGACTTTACATGTAATAAAAAATTTGAACCCCTATAGAAATATAAGTTGGTGACCTCATGCCTCCAAATTTGAAAGCAATATCGTTTTACTTGCCTAGAACACATACACAAAAAAAAAAAAATTTTTTTTTTTTTTTTTTTGGTCCAGTGAGACAAAATGGTGTACCCTGATCGTAAAACAACCCATAGAAAAGAATGTAAATTGCTTACCTGTGAATGATACCCATACTGTGAAGATATTCCAGAGCTAAAATGATTTCTGATGTGTAGAATCTTGAAGCTATTTCATCAAATGACCCAAGCTTCTTGATGTAGGGAAGAAGTTCACCCCGTTTAGCTAGACTCAGACCAAAGTCTAAGTGTCAACAATTCAGGAAATTTCAAGAATATGTTTGTATGCTTACGCTTTGTTAGTTTGCAATGCTAAAAAGGGCATCCCGTCCTCAATCTAATATAAACATTTAAACCAGTTATGATACCACATTCTATAGTTTTCATAGATATTTGGCTACATGTAAATATGAAATCTTTCAAATATTAGGATTCTACTTTTGTTATTTTTTTTCTTCAATTAATACAGGTCAATCATAAAAAAAAAAAAAAAAAAAAAAAAAAAAAAAAAAAAAAAAAACACACAGTAAAGACATGATACAAAATTAAAGAAAATAATCTCACTTTTCTTTTCTCAGTTCCTTGAACTGTGATCGTCTATCATACCTACATGTAGATGCCCTCACAATATTCTTTCTCATACTACATGTACATGTATCAAATTTCACAAAAGTGATGCTATTACATGTAAGTGTTTACCTTTTGAAAATTCACATCTGTACAGTGTTTGGCATTGAAGGAAACTTATTCTAAAACTCTCAAATAAAATAAAATAAAGCTGAAAATATGAACAGGGGTGCACTGGTTTTTGTTTTTAAACAATAAGCATGAAGACTTTAAATTTATTACTTTATTTTTTCAAGCTCTACATTTATCAATTTCAAAAATGATCAACAAGTTATGAGAGGTACACTTACATATACCAGCAGTTATGGATGAAATAACTGAAATCCAGTGAAATTGAAATAAAAGTAAACACTGACACATATATCTTACAGTTTCATATTCCTCTGATTGTGTATCTAGTTACACTTCATCCCTGCATACATGTATGTCTTTCTTTGTCTATCGTCGGGTTGCAGATATTGAGTTACTTGTTTACTATTTGTTTAAATGGAGAATACATTAGGCATAAAAGCTTGTAATCATATCAATACTGGGCCATCATAAAATTGCTATAAATCAATATTGCATAATAATATTTTACTTTAAACAGGAAAGACCAGGGGGTGTTTCACAAAGACTTACATGTAAGTAGACTTAAAAATCGCACTTAAATCGTTACCTCATTGGACTGACCATCCTCAAGGCATGTGCCCCATTATGAAATCTATCAATTACATTTGAATTGTGCGTTATAAAACGAGATACATGTACGTGTAGAAGTTAAGTGCGACTTTAAGCCTACTTAACTCTTTGTGAAACACCCCCTGGTCATGAACTGTCCTACGTACCATTCAAAATTTATGACACAATGACTAAATTTAAAATAGGGTCCTGCAACTATTTCCAAGACATAAATCCATGTTTGCCACACTCTACCCTAGAGAGGGTACATGTTGAGAAGTGAGACAAACCCGGGGGCCTTTCATGAAACAAATAGTCACTGATTCTCACCGACAACTGTTATAAGCTACTGAAATGTTTGCATCTGATTGCCTAAGAGCAAATTTGTCGACAAGCCCTTTCATGAAATGCCCTTCTGAAGCAATCGTCGCTGGAACAAATGTTGTGCCACAAAGAGGTAACCGCTAGCTTTGTATCAGGACAACACCTGGGTAATTACCCTTGGACAACTACCCCCCTCCCCCCCCCCTCGAAAATAGGATTACATGGTGGCTTTCCAGCAGGGGTTAGCTGTCCTGGGGAGTTGTCCAGAGGAGGGGGGGGGGAGGGTACATTGTACTCGTAATAATGTAGAACAGCTTAGCCTACATACAGCTTTGGCAAAAACTATTAGACCAAGCTCATTTTCTGTTCTGGGACGAAAGCACCATTTGCATAAGTAACGAAAGGTCTCAATGATATAATTCCTGAAGAATGTATAGAAGTAGTTAGTCTGTGTTTAATATGTTTTCTTACTACACAAAGCAAGAAACACAGAGAATGAAATCCTTATTGAAACAAGCTTGGTCTAAAGAGGTGTAGATATATGCCTGGAGCACCTTCCCTCGTAGATACAAACGCTTTACAAGACGCCAATATTTTACACAAAATCAAAAATATCACATCAGTTTCAATTTGCTCAAAATTCAAATTTACAAATGAAAAGGATACACAGCTTATAGGTATCCTGGAAGGTGAAGTAGAGTCTGACAAAGAACGGATGATCCAGTCTGCTCAGCACCTCTTTCTCTCGTAGAACATACTTCTCCTTCTTCTCCCTTAGAATATGCCTCTTTTCAAGTACTTTGACTGCAATGGTGAACAAAAAATATATGCAAGAATTAAGTGAAAATAACAATTTCAGAAAAGAAAAACACACTTGTTTCTCTCTTCTCCTTCTTATCTTAAATAATACTGTATTCGCTGTTATTTTTGCGCGATTAATTTTTTGCGCTTACAGGCCTCAAGACATATTTGCGGGTTCTTAAAGGAAACCAATACCCAAGGAAATAATCACTTTCATAGGAAAGAGCATAATGAGAGGAGCAATTTAAAAAAAAGTTTCATCAAAATCGGTTATAAAATAAGAGTGTTATGGAAGTTTGAAAAGTCTTGTTTTACCTTCTATGGGGATCCTCAAATTGGCAACATCGGCTTCAAAATGGCCGATTTTATGGACAACTCTCCATTGGTTTTGTACACAAATTTTCAGATTTTCCCCGTTTTCTTTCAAAATACGTCTTATTTACTTCTGAGCTCAAAATATGTCATGGGAAAATATATTTCACACAACATATGTTGAGCTCAGAAGGAGGTAAGACATATATTTTGAAAGAAAATGGGGAAAATCTGAAAATTTGTGTACAAAACCAATGGAGACTTTTCCATAAAATCGGCCATTTTGAAGCCGATGTTGCCAGTTTGAGGATCCCCATAGAAGGTAAAACGAGACTTTTCAAACTTCCATAACTTTCTTATTTTATAACCGATTTTGATGAAACTTTTTAAAAATTGCTCCTCTGATTGTGCTCTTTCATATAAAAATGATTATTTCCTTGGGTATTGGTCCCCTTTAAATTCGCGCTGCATTTAGGTACGACTGCAATAGAACCTGTTCAAAGCACGCACAAGAGAGCATGCTCTTATCTTTGCGTGTTTTTAAATTCGCGAAATCCGCGAAAAATAATGTATCACGAATATTTCCACGATTACAGTATGCCTTTTTTCAAGTACTTGACCGCAATGTTGAATAAGAAAATGAATCAAGCTTAAAATAGGAAATCAAAAACCAAAAAAAATTTCATAAAATGCAAAGCAATCGTTGCTCTCTTCACCTTCTCTCAAAGACTTTGACTGCAATGTTGTATAAAAAAAAAATGAAGGAGGGTAAAATTGTATTAAGGAAATCAGTGAAAACATCAATAATTTGAATTTCATAAAATGATCACGAGTTGTTCATCACTTCCCCTCGTTAAATATGCACCTTTTCCAATATTTTGACGGCAATGTAATCTCTTCAAACAATTTCTCTTCAAATGCCCAGATTGTAGGATGCTCCTCTTTTTAAAGTATTTTGGTCACAATAGTCAAACAGAGATCAATTGGGCATAACTCCAAAGAACTTTTAAAAAGTATTCTTGAAGGATTTATCACAACTGTATCTAAAACTACTCTGCTTACTATTTCTTTTTTATATTTTTAATATCATATCTTTGTCAACAAATGTCCCCAAAACAATGTTGATGTTATTAATATTACACAAGATATTACTTAACAAATCTATTTGAGACTCCACAAAATTGAACTTTGATATTGAAATACAAGTCAAATAAAAAAAAGAAGTTAAATTCCAGATCACTGTGTAATGTCAACAACACACTTTAACATGGTTAATGAAAGTTATTATTGACAGAAGAAGGCATACATGTACACTCATGTACACAATAAAAATGCATTCCCTCAATATATTTACTTACTTGCATATTTCTGGCCAGTTGAAATTTCTGTAACTTCTACAACCTGTGGTGTGGAAAAAACCAGAAAGGAAGGTAGAAAAATATCAACTGAGTACAACATTACAACATAGAAAAGCCTTCTTTTTTTTTAAACGGCAATCTAAAAATAATCACGTGGTTCAACCCACCTTTCAGCACCAACGTGAAAACCGACATTGGCGGGAAATTTCTCAATATAATAGAAAGACATTTCCCTAAAGGAAGCAAACTGCATAAAATCTTTAACAAAAACACAGTGAAAATCAGCTACAGCTGCATGAAAAATGTAGACTCCGTCCTCAAGTCACACAACCAAAAAGTCATCAAAAAATCTAAAGAAAAAGAGAACCCCCAAGAAAAAGAGAGCAAATGCCGAGTTAAAAAAGACTGCCCTCTACGTGGCAACTGCCTAGTAAAGTCAGTAGTCTTACAAAGCATCAGTCACCCACGGCCAAATAAATAAGACAACAAAAGTTTATTATTTTGGACTGGCAGGAGGAGCCTTCAAAGATAGATTCAGGAACCATACTAAATCTTTCCGTCACAACAAATACGAAAATGAAACAGAGCTCTCAAAATACATCTGGGGGCTCAAAAAGAATGGGGAAGACTAACCTTTGACATGGGACATAATGAAAAAAATCAAATTTAGGAAAGAGAAGAAGTGGCCTCTGCAATCTCTATCTACAAGAGAAACTAATAATCGCAACAAACAAAGAGGATTCGATCAACGGACCGAGCTCATAAGTACATGCAGACACAAAAGAAAAAGAAAAAAAGAACCCCCGGACCATAACGAAATACACCCATCGCTCCAAGCAGGGGCCCAAAATTCCAACTAGCTTCGATCAGTGCCCTGATGATCGCAGACAAGGCGTGAGACCTGGGGTAGGCACATCAGCAGGTGAGGAACATTCTTATTACACGTCTCTGCTTTTCACAGCATAGGGCACTTTTTGCCTATACTTGATACATACATTGTATATCACTATACATGTGTATTATAATTATATATATATAATATATATATATATATATATATAAACTGGACAGCAAAGAAAGTACCCACCCCTGTCAAAGGCCGCACACAAAAATTCACGACATAAATATAAACAATTTTTGTACACAGGTGTGCTACAATACCCCTTACTAATCACATACACATAAGCAATTGAATATCTTCATAACAAGAAGAACTTGACATGCATAGCATCTTGTCTCTGAATCAAAAGTCCCACACAAAAGCATTTTTCACCAAGCAAAAAATGGCCACTGCTCCCTTTCCTGCAGGACATCCTGGCATCACATTGTTTTCAGCAACAATGCAAGACCCATACACAGCGTTCACCACAACTTCCTTCAGGAGCAGGACATTGACGTCATCCCATGGTGTGCATGCTCTCCTGACCTCAATCCCATTGAGCATCTGTGGGATGAACTTGGCAGACGGGTGAGATCAAGGGAACAGCCTCCTACCATCGGCAAACATTGATCCAAGCTCTGCAGGAGGAATGGACAGAACTTCCCCAGGACTACGCCAGACAACTTGTCCAAAGCATGCGTCAGAGATGCCTGGAATGTGTCCAGGCACGAGAGGACATACACATTATTGAACATTGTTGTTTGTGTTCTGGTTTATTTCATCCTTTGACATTGACTTTTGTGTAAACATGGAGGCTCATTCTGTTACATTTTGTGACTTTTGATTCAGTGACCAAGATGCGTATATGCCATTTTATTTCTTTGTAATAAAGATAATCACTTCCTGTTGGGTATGTGATTAGTAATGGATTATTGCACCATACCTGTGTACAAAATGTTTATTTCTATGGGGTGAATTTTTGTGTGCAGCCTTTGAAAGAAGTGGGTACTTTCTTTTGCTGGCCAGTTTATATCTTACTAAAACGGGCCTTAAGGGGAACTGAGAAGAATAGCTCTATTCAGTCACGATTCCCCTTAGCGACTTTCTATAGGCGAAAAATTCCCCTTAACGCCAATTCAATAGGGTTAGGGATAGGGTTCGGTGGGGCAATACAAAAGGAGGAAACAAAGAAATTCGCCTTAAGGACGAAAATAGGTATATATATATATATATATATATTTTTTTTTTTTTTGGGGGGGGGGTAGCCCTGAGCCCATACGTTTGTTTTACTTTTTTCTCATTTTTAAAAACTATGATGACAACTCACCTCTGAATACGAACCCTCCCCAAGAATAGCTCCAAAGCGAAAGTCTGCCCGCTTCTTCTTCATCACCGAGCTTGATGATGGTGATGGTGCTGGGCTGGTGGGCGTGGGGCTGGTAGCAAACTGGTCCCCACTACCCTTGCTGCTAGTGCCTGTTGTCTTGCTCTCCCCACCAGGGATGGGCTGGGAGTCAGTCGTGCTGTTGTTGTGTTTGGACATGGCCGCCTCTTGGTGACATGACCGACTCACTGGTGAATGGATGATAGGTTTGCACTCTGACTGCACGGCATAAAGACAAGATCAAAGAAAAGAAACAAAATATTGTCAAACAGTTAAACCTGCCCAAGTATACTCGGGCTCGGTCCTCAACGAGTTAAAAATTGTACATAACAAACTTGTACATTGTACTCCTTGTATACATGTGTAATTGACAGTACGTCATGAAAAACCGGGGCAAAACTCTACAGGTGTCCAGTACCAATCACACATGGGCCCCAATAGTTAAACTCCTTACACCCAAAATTAGAAATCTGTAAATGTAGGGGGAGCTGAGGACCCGAACAATAAAAAACATACACTGTAAATCTATGTAGAAACCCTTTATGATATGAAGTTCAAGTACCAGTAGAACCCTGCAAACATGTATGATTTGATATCACAGCATCAGGCGACTAATTGAGCTAAATGCGTCATTCAGGGAAAAATTATATTTTTGTTGATTTGAGGATTAAACCATATAAGTTTCTAGATCTTGACGTCATTCACGATATAATAAGGCTTTAAAAAAAAAATGCATGTACACTAAAGTCTGCTGAGAGAAAAAAGCATTTGATATAAATGGCTCATGCCATCTAAAAT
>CALNVZ010003430.1:28116743-28141083 GCA_940671915.1 Paracentrotus lividus | reverse complement strand
AAGTTTTCTTGGAAGACCATAGAGATGTAAAGTTTGGTAATCTCCCTCACAAAATATTGAAATTTGTTACAAAAACTTCAAAATAGAGCAGGACGAATAATTCTGAAAATAAACTAATATTCTCTTGTATTAACTTACCATATTCTAATACATTCTGATATTAAATATTAGATCCCATCAGTTAGAACAAATGCATGTTATGACGTATAAAATGCTACATGATCTGGTCTCTAAATTTATGAAACCCTATGTATTAAATAAACAACACAACATTTTAGAATTCTAAATTTTTTTTTTTTTTTCTAATTAGAAATTTTTTGAATTTTCGTTTATTCTTCAGGATCTGAAAAAAAAAGGAAACCTGGGTGGTGTTTCATGAAAGAACTTGTCGGACGTTTTATCCGACATACTGTTATAAGCTACTGAAATGCTTGCATCTGATTGGCTGAGAGCAAATTTGTCGGATAAAATGTCCGACAAGTCCTTTGATGAAATGCCCCCCGGTTATAGTGGAACTATCAGTCGTCTTCAACGACTTTTCTTAATTCCTGTCTTATATTTTTTATTTATGGGTTGGTTATTAGGGGGGGGGGGTATAGCCAAAGGCCCAATATAGCCTACTCATTTTCAGAAACTTTTTTTTCTTTTTTGTTTTTTTCTAAATTTTAAGTTTCTCCACTAAGCATATCTTGTGCCACGTGTTATACAAGATATTGTATAATCACTGCGTTTGTGATATGACAGACATGCACAATCATTTACATTTGTTCTGCGGGATTTCTGTCCAATGGCCATACATTCCAGCTACTACAAGTCAGGTTTAGAAAGTACGCCATCTATAGATAGCATAATACTTCGTTTTTTACCTCTACCCCTCCTAATGCTTGTTATGAAAGCTTGTCTGGATTTAGTAAATTGCCAGGACTGTTCTGTTTTTGTTTTTCTTTGTTTTTGTTTTGTTTTGTTTTGTTTGTTTTTTTCGTATACACACCATCTACCTCTGATCTACACCCTAAATAAAAACAGCCCCTCGAATTATGGTGTGAAAGAAGGGGATACCGCGATCAATGGGGTAAAAAAATAATAATAATAATTTTGTTGATGACACTAGGGATGCAAGTAGTTTGTTACATGATTTACTAACTCTCATGTGAGATCTTGAAGCCTGGCGTACCATTGTTGATTCATTCTCGGATGCGTCCGATTTGTAGTGTAGTGTAGGGGTTAATGTTCAGTGGTGGAGAATAAAGAGAGGGGGAGAGAAATAAACCTTAAACTAACGGATATAATCTAGACTAGCCTGGATGATTTGTCAACGACAATTATTAAGGGGTTTTCAATTTGTGTCGAAGTGGCGCCTCGACGAGGTTGAGAGGTTGAGAGTTAAAGAATGGCGGCCTTTGACAAATAATTATGATAATGATGGTGGCGTCTTCACGCGTGATGCCCACTGATCTCATGAGTGGTGACGTCATCGTACTGGTAAGCTGAAACGAGGCATTTCAAGTTCTCGATTCAGCATGTCGACCTACAAGAGGCTTTGATCGTGTGAAGAAGCCACCGTCATAATTATTCATCAAACGTTTCCATTTCTTACCTCTCATGAGTGGTGACGCCATCGTACTGGTAAGCTGAGACGAGGCATTTCAAGTTCTCGATTCAGCATGTCGACCTGCAAGAGGCTTTGATCGTGACACACGTGAAGAAGCTATACCGTCATAATTATTCATCAAACGCGTATCAGGACATCTCCCCCGGAGGACAACTCCCCCGGGGACAACCTCCCGGAGGACACTCCCCCGGAGGACACACTTACCCCCGCAGAGGCACTCCCCGAGGACATCATCCCCGGAGGTACATTCCCCCGAGTGAATACTCTCCCGGAGGACAAATCCCCCGGAGACAACTCCCTGGAGGACAACTCCCCCGAGACAACTCCCTGGAGACAACTACCCCCGAAGGACAAAGTCCCCAGAGACAACGCAACCATTCGATAATAAGAAATTCCACATGGGGCACTTTTCGTTATTTTGCTCCATTTGCGATTTTTTTTTCTTTTTTTTTTCACGCGATAGCCATTCATGAAATACAAAAATTAGCTTTGCATTTTTTTCCCCCCGGCGAAGGTTTTAAGTTTGGTAGAGTCTGAGGGTACTGCTGTTGAACCGAATTTTATCGTCAAGAGAGAGAGAGAGAGAGAGAGAGAGAGAGAGAGATATCAACTTACAACCTCTAAATACCATAGAGTATGATGTCTGATTATTTAGAGAATGTAGGTCATGATCAGGCGGTAACTAGGATTTTCTGGCGGGTTCGAAATTTGAAAAAGAAAACCGTTTTGAATGGATGCTTTTTTGAGCGGCGGAAACGCGAGCCGCGAAATTTTTACTTAACATGACCAACAAAGCGGTATATTGTTTACTTTTATGAGTTTTTTGTTTGATTTATCTTTTCAAACGGTGACGATCACCTTTCTTTTTAGCCAAAAAAAAAAAAAAAAAAAAAAAGGATTATCGAGCGCGAAGCATCAAGTGGAAAATTTTATATCACAATTCTTCAATAATTATACCAAAAAAAATGTACATAATTTGATACAAGGGTTTTGTTTTGGCTTTTTTCAGCAAATGTTTTAGAATTATAAATGTTTTCATCGGATATGTTGACGGAAATACTGAAAAATTGGTTGATATGCTGAGATGTTTGAATTTTCATCTACTTCTGGAAATATTTTAATACCAACACTAGTTGCAATAACACCCTCTTATGATAGCGATCACACGGCATGATTGCAAAGTTGTGCAAGTGCATACTTATGAACACACACCATTCAGATATGAATATTCGGTTTGATACGGATAAATGTAGAACAATTGTCTGTAAAATCTTAAACCCAATGACAATGATTGTATTACATTATTCCTTGTAAAACTGACAAAACAAGTGATGATGTTTTATTGATTTTTGTGAATTTCTTTTTTGATAAATAAAAATTGTGTTCTCGTTTAAACTGCGGCCCGATTCAATTTGTTTATGGTGTGATTAATATTAATCTCAAGCTTAATTATTGTGCTCAACCCCCCCCCCTTGGTGAAGACGACTAGAGATAATGTAGGCCAACTCCCCCTGTGTGCTCTTTTCTACTCCTGTAGCTTCGTATTTAGTTCCCCATTTCGTAACCTTTCTTTTTGCAACATTTCTTTTATTTCTTGCATTTTCATTAATTGTCCTTTTCTGAGGGTCACATTTCGTTGGGGTACCTCTGAATCTGCCAAACCTAGCAACCTTTTGAGGGAAGGAGTAGCCATTCATAGATTGGAAGGGGTGGTTCCAATGGATGATTAGCAATTAAACAACCATTCCCATCCCCGCTGGTCATTACAGATGGGTTACTCAATGCGAAAAGTACTGTAATAATTATTGTAACAGAAAGAAAAACCCAGGGGTTGACATAAAATCAATATTTATAAAGCATTTAAAGTGAGGGGAGATGTCATCCGGGGAGTTGTCCTTGGGGGGACCTATCCTCCGGGGGAGATGAATCCTGCGGGGAGTTGTCCTCCAGAGGAGTTGTCCTCCGGGGGAGCTGTCCTTCGGGGAGATTCCGTTGGGGAGTTGTCCTCCAGGGAGTTGTACCAGGGGAAGTTGTCCTTCGTGGGAGTTGTCCCTGGGGGGAGCTGTCCTCCGGGGACTCGTCCTGGGACCTGTCCTTCCGGGGGAGATGTCCTGCGGGGGAGTTGTCCTCCGGGAGTTGTCCCCGGGGGAGTTGTCCTCCGGGGGAGATGTCCTAGAACCCATCAGACGTTTCCATTCCTTACCTCTCATCCTCGTTGAGGCAGAACGTCGACACAATTCGAAAACTCCCTATTATGCTTCTACATCTGGGGGACATTTCATCAAAGGACTTGTCAGACGTTTTATCCGACAAATATGCTCTCAGCCAATCAGATGCAATCATTTCAGTAGCTTATAACATTTTGTCGGATTAAACGTCCGACAAGTCCTTTGATGAAACGCCCCCCCCCCTGGACCACATTTTCTCACACAAAACCCTTATTCCGTGTGTGCCTACCTTAATACCCCCCTTTTTTTTTGGGGGGGGGGAGGTGTGGGGGGGGGGGTAGCACCATGGTGAAGTGAATCGGCATAGAATGCCTTGGGAATTTTCGGTGTATCTGAGTTATGTCCTAACCGGGCACAAAAACAGTGATAGGTGTGATATTTTTAAAACAGGCGGTAACAGCCACTTTATACATGGTATATAGTTGATTTGTACAAAAACGCGAAATTGACTAGCCCACTCTCTCGAAGATTAGTGTCTTAATTTGTTCATTATCCCATTATTATGGGAAACCGTTTTGCTAAAGTGCTAGGGTTTGCGCATGTGTGTGTTTTCTTTGTTTATATTAACTCTTCAAAATATGTAAGCTCAAAAAATGATCGCAACCTAATATTTTTTTATTTCTCAGCTGCAATGGAGTCCATGTAAAAAAAAAAAAAAAAAAAAAAAAAAAAAAAAAAAAAAAAAAAAAAAAAAAAAAAAAACAGCTGAAGCGAATCAGATAACAAAACGTTCATAACCCAACAGCTTTCAGCGAGTAGTTGTAGGATCTGTCAACGAAACATCCTCTTCAACAGAATGATGACGAAAACCATTTTCATTCTTTAGCACTCTGCTAAAATGATTGTACGAACATCATTGTACTCGTTATTAGGCGATCAAACAAATTAGAACAACTATGTCCGCGGCAGGTTTACACTAAAATTTCACACTCGCCTTCTGCCGGGTGGAGACGTTCAGATATAGTGGGGAAAATAGGCCTCATTATGGAATAAATAAATTTTAAATTTGTATCGTTTTAAACAAAAGAAAATAAAAGTTAGTGTTCTTTTGGAGAAAAATGTTTGTTAAGATTTTTTTGGAAATTATGAGAATAATGATGTCCGCTTTTATTTGTGTATAACGATTTAACAGTTGGCGGATCCAAGATTTGCAAATGGGGGGGGGGGGGGGAAGCGAAATTTCCGATCTTAACATACAAAGTCAATGGGCAGTTTTCAAATTAAAGGGGGGCATGCGTCCCCTGTGCCTCGCCTGGAGCCGCCACTGTCATACAGTCTAGCCCGTTCTGGCTTTGAAAAGATGATCATTATTTTATTATAATTCATGATTTTAAAGAGATTTGATAGTGGAATCGTAGAGAACATTATTCATTTTTTGTTTCCGACTATCACCATTTGGTCTAACATCCTTTTTTGATGATTGTCTAACATGGGCTAAATCCATTTGGTTTTCTAACAATTTGGTGTAATTTCTCCTTGGCCTAGCACATATTTGTTTTAATTCTGACTTTGCCTAATAACCTCTGGGTCTAAATGACAATTCGTTTTATAACCAACTTATTGTCTAATTGCATTTTGTTAATGCACATTTAGTCTATTACCAGTTTGTTACAGGAATTGACCTAGTGGTTTTAGACCAAGTGGACATTAGACGAAATGGGAATTATTAAACCAAATAAGAAGCAGAAGGCAAAAGGGTAATTTGACGAACTGGTTGTAGACGAAATGGAATTAGACCATGGGGATGAGACCATTTTTTTTAGGCAAGGTAAATAATTATGAACCATTTTTTTTTTCTTCCCTAAAAGTAGCATTCATACGTGCAATGAGAATAAAACTAGCAAAGCGTTCACCACGCCGTAAACATCCATGACCAAATCCCTCCAAAATCTTTTTAAGTTGTAAGGTAACAGCTGTAGACTTTTATGATTAAGCCCATAAATTAATTTCCAGAGAGATGGATGAATGGGAACACGTAGACTGATTGATTTCATATCATCTAACTCCAGGGTAAACTATAAAAACATTTAAGGTATCCCGGGAATTCCCACACACAACTTCAATTAATAGATCATGAGAGTCTATCACAGGGTGTATAATGTACGCCAGCTACATTGTGTATTTTGGTATTATGGTCTCGTGCTAAATCATCCAATGGACGTACATGATCATCCCAACTACTGAATCGTAAATTCTTAAAAGCACAGGCCTACAGCTAAAAGTAACTAATATTTTATTGATGTATCCGTATCTAACCTAATTACACAGAAATTGTAAAAATGGTCTCATAATTAACATTTCTCTCTTTATCTTTTCTCTCTCCTCCCCCCCCTCTCTCTCTCTCTCTCTCTCTCTCTCGCTCTCTCTTTTTTTTTCTCTCTCTCTCTCTAAACCTTCGGCATTTCTTTCGCTGTACCAAACAATTTTGTGAGCCATTTCCCGCCCCAATCTCTTCCACGGTTTCTCCTTCACTTTACGGGCATTGTTCGTCATGTTGCAGTCCACTAGATAGTACCCTGCAACATACGAGATACGATCAATTTTATGATTAATATCAATCGTAAGTCTATTTCAAATCGTGCACTGTACTAAGAGTTAAAATCGACTGTAAGATTCATCCTATCTCTTTTAAGTTACAGTGCACAGGATTAACAACTTTACCGTATTGGTTAAATGTCTTTTGCATAGTAGATTTTTTTTTTCTCAATTATGTCCAAAAATTGAATTATCCCCCCTCTACAAAAGAAGTGATGTTATAATAAAAATCATACTTCATTGGAAAATCGAGATGAAAACGATGTGTTCATGTCATTTTGGGGAAATGTTCTTTTATAGTTGATGACATGGGGAACGCTGACTAAAACAATTTAAACTCAAATCTATCTACTTTTAGAAATTTATTTGGCAGTTTTATTTTAGAACTTTATATCCCTACATGAAAATCACCGAAAATGTTTTAACATCTTCTGCAGATTACAATGTCCATCTAACATAACTAATATAAAGGCATCGGAGAAGGTTTGCTATAATAGCGTTGATAGATCTGTGCTGGGAGGGGGGGGGGGTATTCTTCAAAAGCATTTGAATAGGCCTATACACAATAAAATAAAATCATTTCAAATCAATCTTTATTGATATGAAATCCTGACAATCATCATGATCATAGGATCATCATCAACATAATACAAAGCAAACAACATAATTTACAATTTGAGAAACAATTTAAGCTTGTCCAGAATTAGGGTGCATCTCCCGTCTAACCCCTTCCCCACCAGGCATTCTACGCTCATCATCAGTCTTAGCATGCAATCACAGAAGTTTTGAAATCGTCACGTAACATAAGCTAAACATCATCTACTTCATGTTGCCTATATATCGGTAGCAATGTTTATAATAAAATGTAGAAGCCTCTTCTAATTATTCACAGCGACAGGCCATGGTCGTAAACTTTTATCACACTTGTCATGACCTGTAAATTTTAAAGCCAGGCGTTAATCACACTGCTCACACGGAGATTAGTATCCGCCTCATTTTGATGCGGAGCCGGAGGAGGCGCCCCCCCCCCCCTCACTCAGGCAGTCAAACATACACGTATGCTCGTTTCAGATTCTTAGAGATACCAATACGCTTATCACTTGTTTTTGGAAGGGAACGCATCAAAATTATCCCCCTATAACAAGCTTTTGGAAGTGAAGCCACGTCAAATAACCCCCTAATTACATGCTTTTGGAGGGGAAGCCAGTAGAAATACCCTTTTATCCCAGGTTTTTGGACCATATTCAGGAGCCTATTTCAAGATTGTTCAGGACAAATTCAACAACTACCCCTTATCAAAAATAGTTCAGGGAAAAATTTCTAAAAGACTCCTGTTTCAATGATGGGGGATTCCCCCCCCCCCCGAAATGAGCCTAATAATCGGGAACGGGCATACGTGTATTGACCGCCTGATTGGTGGGGGGGGGGGCACTCCTCCTCTTTGGCAGATCAAAGTTTGTTTTCGAACCATGTTGAATTATCTTGAACCTGGGGCCAGAACGGTGGTCATCATTTCTATTTTGTTATACATTTTAAGATACACGTACGTCTGTTGGGGTATATCATTTTGGGAAAGGGTTCAGTATGCGACGTTTTAAATGCTGATCAAAACAATTCTGACTTAACAATTTCTCTCTCTTGAAGGTCACAATGGGTTACAAAGACAGTGTTGAAACATGCTGAATTTTCTTGACCTAAAAGTTGATCGCCTATTTCAGTTTTTCGATTTGTTTTGAAGTATACGCCCATGTCTTAGGAAATATCATTTTGGGGAAAGTGCATTCCTCAGTTAATAAGATTTTTAAATGCAGATCGAAGCAATTTCATCTCTTGTCGTTCTATTTCTAGAAATGAATTCAGCAGTGTCATCTCAAAATATATATATCCATTACATAAAAAAAAACTTATGGTGTTTTAACATCTTCATTAGATTAGGCCTATAAATAAATTTGGTTGCAGCTTCCCCATTCTTTGGCAGATTGAGCCATGCCATTTTATTTCGAACCATGTTGGATTATCTTGATCCTGACCCTCAAAAGATGATCACCATTGGTATATTTTTAATACGGTATACACAAAAGTGTTCGAGTACGACAACAACAAGAGTGATGTATAGTAAACCAATTAAGCCTACCCCCCCCCCCCCCCCCCCCACAAAAAAAAAAGAAGAAAAAAAAAAATCTTTCCGTTCTCTGCATGTTATACATTTAGTTTTTATTTGTTTGTTAATTCCATAGCTTTCTTGTTATAATTTAAGGCTCCATATAGAAATTTACATAATACATTATTTATTTGCGGTGTCAAAGCCTTGAAAGATAATAACGATTACAAGTAATGCCTAATTTGTTCCCTTTTTTTTTTGGATAAAAAACTGGACTAATAAGTTCAAAAACTGGGGTGTTGGAATTAACCCAAACGGACATCAAAAGAGAATTAAAATCAACTATAATTATCTATAATTTTAAGCACATTTAAACACCTTTGGTTTTGGTATTGACACCATAGATAGTAATCTTAATTCTTTCTTGGTACCTATGGTACGCACCCGGTAGTGTTAATTTTTCACCTCAGCGTTTGCAGTACATATCAGCTTAGGGGCTCATCCAATCTCATATCAGCCTGTATTAAATTAATAAGACATGGTCACATTGGCCTTACATTGTGGTCGAAGATATAAACAGTTGTCCTTGTCATTATGGGCTGTAGCGAAGATAAGCCCCTTAGAAGCCTCGCTGAACCCTCGGCATACCAGTCGTCTTAATTACCACCAACGGGGAGGCATGACAGTTGGGACAATGCGGCGATGTCAGTCTCCAGACGACGATTTAAAGTAGATTATCAACCCCTTCATCCAGCCTCCATTAAAGCCAATACGAACCAGCAGCCTCGTATACCACCACCTCAAGTCATCAACTACTGATTTCTGTCCCGATTCCTAACCCATAATGCAACATTCTGAGCAGTGTAGTATACTATATAGACCCGTTTGAATGTTAACACACCAATTCACTGTATTCATACATTCATACCAAAGACTTACAAAAATGGTACCTAAAAAGTTGCCTTTTTACAAGGAGCTTAGGGGTAATAATAACATCATGCAGGGCCCACTGGGAGAACAGTTGTCAGAACTGAAATGGCTAAATAAAACCATATTATTATTATTATTATTATTAACATTGTTAAGTTATCTAGCATCGAAACAGGTACGGTTCCTTTCAAAAATTTTAGTTTTCCTATAAAAATTAAGTTATTGGCTAATTTTATTCGCTGTATTATTTATAGTTTTTCTCAAAATGTAAAATGTAAAATGTAAAATTAGCTACTTATATTACACAGTCAATCAGGGTGTTGGTCAGTTCACTCTCGCTTTCAATCACAATTTTTAGGTTCGGGTCTAGTCATGACAGAAAATATATCTCCTCTTTGTTATGACGAGAAATTCTTTTAATGTTCAAAACCGTAATGTCATTCTTATACGCCATCAATATGAATTCAACCTTGAATGATAACACACTAATTCATTAGTAACCTTTGTTAGATACAATATGATTTGTAAAAACAAATTTAAAGCTCAATTTCGTGCGACGAATAATTTTCATTTAAAAATGCGTAAAAAATGATAAAGACTGTACAAACATAAAAATCTTCATTACTCTGATAACTTTGGAAAACATGTGTAATTAAAAAAAAATACGCTGTATACTAATACCCCCCCCCCTTAAGCACACCGTATAAAGCTGCATGGTCTGATTTTAGGTTAATTGTAATAATAATGATAATAATGATAATACATTATAAACTTGTCATTAAAAGTTAATGCTGGTTAGGGAATTAATTCAAAATGTATCCTCCAACTTGTATAATTAAATTAAAAATTTAATATGCCATTATAGCAGGAAAACGTTAAAACTGTAGAGAAAAGATTGTAGTATGAAGTGGAAAAGATAAAATAACATAAATATTCTTGGGTAAAACATTTTTTCGAACTATTGCTCCCTCTCTTTCTTTATCTTCAAAGCATTTGAATTACAATGGAAGAGAAGTGAAACCGAATATGCAGAAATGATTTGAATCCTAAATCAAACAATTCTACTTTTAAATACCTCAACATTTCAGTGATTGAAGGTTGCATTGAGGTTCCTTTTCTTTTGATATCAACTAAGATTTGTCACGGAATACATACTTTTAAACATAGTTTTGAAATTACCACTGTTCTGTTTAGTTTTATCTTACTTTATTTTCAAGGAGCGTTACCATGCCTAAGGAATCAGACTTATAAAATATAACGACAAAAATGCCACGACTCCCTTCATGAAAAGCCACTGAAAGTAATTTTATCAACGGCAGCTTAGGAACATATGCAGCTTCCGTTTCTTTGGAACGTCGAGCTCAACAAGTCTGAACAAAATATGAAAGATTCGACGCAACCGTTCCAAAATAGATTCCTAAAGATATATTTCCTGTCGTGCGTAAGTTGACCTGTCGGTAGATTTCACTGACTTTAAGCTGACGGCCTGTTGCGTTTCCTTGAGGTGCTTGCGATGCTGACAAATATATCTCCAAATAACCAGAGTACCTACAGTCACTAGAGCAGCCGCCACGGTGAGGATGATCCCGACAGTTCTGGACGTCTCCTGCAGTCCATCCAGCAAGAAAACCAACCCAGCAATGAGAAGAGCCAAAGACAACAAGGAGAACAGGACCGCTACTGTCAAGATGCACCTGTAATGCCCGGTGGTGTGGGTGTTGTCACTGGTACGTGATTGGGCGCTGTTCGCACTACAGGAGCGGCTTGGAGGCGCAGCGGCTGTGAAGTTGGTATGTGTGACAAGGATGGGTTCTTGAGCTGCTTGTAGCATGTAGCTACCAGCGGCCATTGGATGACCGGGCCAGGAGACTGAGGCCTTGCTCGAATGGGTGCTTAAGCTCGGCATGACTGGAAATAAGTCACTTTGTTTTGATTAATTGGATGATTAGCAGATGAACGTCAGGCGAGTGTGTCTTTATAATTATTTTTCACAATGTAGTGCTGTGGAGAAAGAATAAAGAAGTGATTCAATTATTACAATATAAAAAGTGAGGGACACAAGTGTCAGTGGCGGATCCAGGCGGGGCGCAGGGGACGCGGGTTCCTCTATAATCTGAAAAGCACTCATAATTTTATATTAGATATGGTAAATAAAATAAAAGCATTTAGTTCATAAACCTCAATTAAATTTACTAATTTTATATTTTGTAAAACTCTATAATTTGAAAACCACCCACAATTTCATATTAGATATGGTACATAAAATAAAAGCATTTAGTTCATAAACCTCAATTAAATTTACTATATAATTTTATATTTTGAAATAGTTGGTCCTAATGTAAGAAATTTGGATTTAATTCATTTATATATAACAAGCTACTTAAATACCTCCTTACAATTGGTCCCTATAAAATAAACATTCATGAATGTGAAAAATATCATCAAAAAGGCATATCTCCTATACTCATCTTTGTCGAGGTATATTATGTACGTTTGGATAGACTGACAAAACTGAAAACAAAACCGTTAACAACATTTATATTTCAATGGAAAGATCTGGCACCCATTAATCAAATCTCCCATTATAAATTGTTGTATAAATAATTATTCATAAGGGAACTGCCCATTATGAAAATTAATGCTGAATATGATTTATGATATATTTATGAATATGTATTGTCAATACGTTTTCAGAAATAATATAAAAACATTCTTTTTAAAATCCGTTATAGTTCCAATAACACGGGTTAAAATGTAAATTTCAGAGAAGTCTAAACCTTAAGAAAACAAAACAAATATTTAATTTCTTACCTAAGTGATAATTGAGACCCATTGCTGATCCAAACAACAGAAACAAATACAAAAAAAAAGGAGTGATAATCCAAATTAATAACACTAATGAAATCTGTAGTAAAAACTTTATCCCTAGAGCAGACGAAATATATATGCGTCGTGTCTGTGTTTAAGTGACTGTGTCGTCGCAGTATGGCAAGAGAAGATAAGTTATACACGATGGTGGAGCATTTCAATATGTTATTGATAGAAATCTCGCGCGCCAAAAATCTGGGATGGGCCGATGATAACAGGCAGAGCTATCAGTGAGGAGAGTACGGTCGCAATTAGTGTAACAAGGACTGCGATTATCTTGGGACGTGTAAATGGGATGCGGCTGGTATGTATGGTAGACGTCTTAGGCAGAGAGTCCGAAGATGACCGGGGCAGGAGGTAACTGGATAAGACAGAAAGATAGATAACTGGATAAGACAGAAAGATAGATAACTGGATAAGACAGAAAGAGAGAGAGAGAGAGAGAGAGAGAGAGAGAGAGAGAGACGGAGAGAGACAGATCGATAGACAAACGGAGAGAGAGAGAGAGAGAGAGAACTAGAGGGGAAAAATAAGATGTCGGAGGAAGCAAATTAAGAAAAGAGAGAAAAAAACAACAACTGGAGGGTCAAGGACAGAGAGAAAGACAAATTGTAGGGGTGTGGGTGAGTGTGTGTTAATTTGTGAAGGTGCGTGTGTGTGGGTGAATGTGTGTTTGTGTTAGAGAGAGACAAACTGTGTGTGTGTGTGTGTGTGTGTGTGTGTAGTGTGTGAGAGAGAGAGAGAGAAAGAAGGTAAAATAAGGTAAAATAACGTGAAGACAGAAACCAAAATTAATGGAGTACGTTAAAGCGGATCAAGTTAACCACTTGACTGCTGCATGATGCTTATTGCACAGTACGGGTATGACCAGCGTGGCGCTGGTGTGTCAAAAAAGACAGAGCTCAGACAATAACATGATCGCATAATATTACGTGGTTCGCGCACAGTGTACAAACGCCAAGCACGTAATATTACGTGGTCCGCAGCCAAGTGGTTAAAATGTGATGCTACAGTCACACAGACACTTACGTTGAGTTACGTCCGGTTGCGTCCAAAAATTATTTTCTTTTCTTCGGATCCCCACGGATGCTTACCCGTCATAGTTAGCAGTAGAAATATTGATAATTTCGTTCATCCAGTAAAACAATAAAATACATAAGAAATGATAGAATAGAAGATGAAATAAGATTACAACAACACAGACGTATCTATACGTAAGTGTGACTGTAGCATTAATGCGAATGGTGTAAAGAAAAAAGAAGCAAAATTTAAACCAGTTGAATTGCAAGTTAGGTTTAATACACTGTTATAATGTTGTATATTAGGGGGCTTTCAACAAAGCAATTGCAAAGAGGTAAGCTATGGTACTTTTAAGGTGGATGTCTGGTAATTTTTACCTAAAAAGTGGGGATTTTTTTTTTCATTAATGAATAGCCTGAAGTATATATTTTCATGATATAGAAAATGACCAAATTCTTATTGAAAGTCACTTTAACCAATTACTTTGATGAGCCTACAATTGTATCATTTTTCAAGAAATTTTACAGGCAATCTAAAGTACTTTCCCTTTTTTAATGACCTGTAAGTTTTGAACAGTCCTCCTGTATTCGGTTCATCACCTTTATTAATGAAATTGCACATTTGATGACGTTTTAGGTTTGGTAGAAATTTTAAAGGAAATGTACTAATTAGTCACCTTGCATACATAATTAAGTTTAATTTTCTATGAATTCGTGGTTTTCTTATTTTTTACAAGCAAAACTATTCTTATTTTTTAAAGACTGTAGTCTCATGAGAGCTTCGCACACACAAAAAAAGCAAAACAAAACAAAACAAAAACGCTAATTTTTGTGTATTTGAAGAGTGTAGTGGAAGAAGTACTTAAGTCACATATTACTAGTTCTGAGATATAAGCGTTTGAATATTTCAAATTACTCCTCACATCACATTTTTTGAGATTTCAGATTCAAACTTGGTGGAGTTGATTTTTATCACAAAAGAATAATATATGCCAAATTTGAGTAATTTCGTGCTTATCGATTTTTGATAATCAATAAACCATATCGTGGACTTAAGTACTTCTTCCACTACAATCGTGGACTTAGGTACTTCTTCCACTACAATCGTGGACTTACGTACTTCTTCCACTACAATCATGGACTTAGGTACTTCTTCCACTACAAAACCTCATTATGGGGGTTTCTTGTTTGAGGCAATTCGTATTGATTTCTTTATAATTTGAGGCTTTATCATATTTTAATATGGTGTCATCGTAATATTTATTTTTCAAAAATTTTACTGTGGGAGTGGGGTGTCATTATGCTATTTTTACCCATTTTGGGGCATTTTTTTTCTCAAAATTTTGGTGTTTCAAATGGTGAAGCCTGCTTCCCCAGATTTCACCTGTCTGAATTAAGAGGATAAAATATGATCCATTGAACTTATGACCAACATTGCATATTTCCCCCATATTATTGATAGGGAATAATCATATGGGGGTGGCAATATAATTTTTTACTGTTTTAGGGCACTTTTTTACTATTTGGGGATTTTAAGGAGGCCAGCCTTGGTAAAGTAGCCTGTGACTATTGTTTGGCATAAATTGACAAGATATGAAATTAAGATAGCAGCGGTCAGCATGTAATAATTTTTTCCATATACACCTGACCGGATGGTTATTATACTCATGTTGGGGCACTTTTTTTTTAATTTTTGGTGTTTTATGGGCAGCCCCGTCTAACCTGGTTTCTTGCCTGTCTGACACGATGTGATAAAACTCATCTAAATAAACTTATACATAAAAATTATACTGCCTATGGTGGTGCAAAATTAGGCCCTACTTTTACCCGATTGGGGGCTTTAAAAAATACGTTGAAGGGGGGGGGGGGCGGGCCCATCTACACTTACAAAAATGATAAGACTTTGAAATATAATTGATAATATTTGACTTAAGACGCCATATTGCAGGTGAACTTCTTGTGTGTGCATGCCTTGACATCCCCAATATTTATTCTATTTTATTTTATTTTTATTATTTTTTTTTTTGGGGGGGCGGTGCTGATCAACCGCCCACCCGCCTTTGTGCTTACTTTCTTGCAAAGGTCCCAATATTGCATTCACTATGAAATACTACCACTTCCCTGCTGTGAAAAACCAGCTTTGCGGTTTTAACTACCCTCCCAAAACAAATAATTTTGTTTTGACCGCCCCCCCCGCACGAACACACCAACACACACACACAAACACGTACATATTAACGTCAGACAATCTTAGTACACATTTTGGGGTCTGCCAATACCAAAAAATAGGAGGGCTGCCCTATTCCTCGTCCCATAGGGAAATTTTGGACTCACAGCTTGGTGGCATAGGTACTTCTTCCACTACAATCATGGACTTTAAGTACTTCTTTCACTACAATGATGGACTTAAGTACTTCTTCCACTACAAAACCTCAAATTCGAAAAAATGGGGTTTGTTGGTGGGGCACTTTGCAATATTTTTCGCAAAAACTGACACTTGCACATGATTTCTTGATGGTATGTGTATATCATTTTATGCAAAAAACTCATTTTTGAAAAAAATGTGACTTAAGTACTTCTTCCACTACACTTCATTTATTCATTGATGCCTAATTAGTTATGCACATAAATTATTTAATTGTACATTGAATGAACATTATTCAAAACGCCAAACACCCTATATGCTAATTTCATCGTAAAATTTTTTACCATTTAAAAATTATGGTAATTACCAGACATCCACCTTAAAGCTCTCAGAGCATGTAGGTCTATAATCATGATAATATGTGATACGTCTTGTCGAAATGAGAGAGAGTCGCAGATCAAAGATCCGAGTAAATCGACAAAACTAATAAAAAAGTCAAAAATTTTGAGGAAATTTTTTTTGTTGATTTTCTGGTTCTACCATGCTTCATCTTTGCTCACTTAAAAACATGAGTGAAAATGGTAACGGGAAATGGTAAAAAAGCAGTTTTTCGGCGAGTGTTTTTCGGTCATAATTTTTTTTTTCCTGGACATACACGACATCGCGAACGTCCACGCTTCATTTCCCCTTTCCGTTAGCTCCGCCTTAGCGCATACGCATGGCTTTGTCATGTGATGTGTGATTTCAACTGGATTTTTCTGTTTCGTTTTTGTGAGCGAATAGCGAACTAAACTCTCTTTAGCTGCACTCAGAAATTTTGCGTGCGATGCCACAAACCTGCTGTGAAATAAGCTGTTTCATCCGCGGATAGCGGAGCACGCAACGAATGTCAAATCTAACAATCGGGTGGGAGAGGAGGGGGGGTTATGTGGGGAAAAGCTACTTCTTGCTTGACTTAGCTATCTGGATCCAAATGAATGTTAATTTCAGCATTTTATTTAAGGGCCCGCGATATCTGTTGTCCTGATGGGAAAATTAAAACCTCCCTATTAACAAATTTGTTCCATCAGGGAAACATAGAGCATACAAAAGAGGTGACGTTGTAATACTTCTGATACAAGTATTTAGGTTAAAGTCTTCTGCAGTTTATTTTACAAAGTAACGTGTTTAAGAAAAGTATGCGTTTTACTAAACACGACGAAACAAAATACGATTTACTCTTAAAATAAATTCATTTCTAAAAAATTATTAATATCTTCTTATTACTGGTTACAGGTTTTGATCAATAAAAGACGAGATCGAGCAAATCATTTACGTTTTTTATTTTCATTGTCTAAGCTAACCTAGCCACTCATTAAAACGTGATCAGAGAAATTCTAAATACATTTCGTGAGGCGCAAATATTTCTTAAAACATTTTGGAGGCTTATCTCTATCATATACTTATTCAAAGAATATAAACAAAATGCATAAACCCTGTACAAGAATATTTAGTCTATAGACCATTATTATGTTCGAATTTCCAATCAGAGTTCAGATCAAAATGACCTGCTTTATAATGAGTAAGAAGTATACGCGATTGACATTCAAAGAACGCACGCAAACATCGGAATAAACCCCCAAAAGGTTTTAAAATAGTTTTGTTCTAACTATAAGAATTAGAAGCACAGAGAAAAAATTAGAGATAAACACTTTTTTTAAAAGAAGGGACTTTTACTTAAACAACTAGAAGAACCATGACGTTTTATTTTTGACGAAGATATAAACATGTAACCAAATTAGTTTTTTTTTGAGAGATTGACATGTTATTTAGACAAACATCGCTTGCTTGCGTTTGCCGTCGATCATGCGTGACGGACGAGTATTGTTCTCTGTATACCTGAATGCAGCCTCCTTATTGGTCAATCGTTTCACCTTTGTAACAAGTGGTTGCTAGCATTCTGGGAGTAGAGCGGTGTGACAAAATGGTCTTATTTTTCTGGCTCGGAGTCAAACGGAAGTCAAACTTCGCAGACGTTTTTCTCTTGATTTTTGATTTTCCAAGAGCACAATTCTCCTCGCGTTCAGAGGCTAATATCTCCACTTCTATTTACTCTTTACAGTCGGGTTTTATATCAAATTCAAGTAATGAATCAGACAACAATAATTCAAAAGACGGAATTTATCGGAAATTCAGTCGGATTTCTTCCTTTCGACGTGACGCATCACATATACCGTATGCTACATTATAACCTCAGGCCTGTGGATCATGAACAAATTATTTTGAGGAATTAATTCTCCGAGTGGGCTGCAATCTGGTCAGTTGGATTATCATTTTTCCTTTGACGATCTTTTGATTAACGTTTCTCATATTTGTTTTATTCGTACGTGTGGATTAATAATCATCCCTTAGGACAAAAATAACAATACCATGAGGAAACAAATCAACGCACAATATAGCTATATGGGAAAATCATACGTACGAGTACATCCACCCAATGATGCGAGGAGCGGTTTCGCGTTTGTAAATCTCATGTATCGTGTGAGAGAGTGTATGTTTGTGACATGATATATTGTATCTCATGAAATTTGATAAGCACCGGGAAAGAAGACGTACTTCACAGCCGCCGATTCAGCGTTTGGAAATGGGAGGGGGGGGGGGGAGTCTGAGCGCCGTCCCCGAAATTTGTTCTCACAAAATAATAATACGGGGAAAACGAATAATGATGCTAGCTGTCATATAGACCATTATCCATTTTTATTAAACTGTTCAAGGCGCTTTTAACAAAATAACAAATTACAAAAGATGAATGAATATCTGTCTTTAAGGAATAGCACAATCAAACAAAATAAGACTTTACTTACTGCACACAAATGAGTATTAATGTGGCAGTATGTTCAATGTGTGGTTCCCCCAAAAAGCGCGCGGACGGTTCTATACGCTCCACGCCTGAATTGATTTGTGCATTTTTCTATTTATTTGCATTTTAAACATCGTAAATCATGTGAAATGAATATAAGTCATGCTCATAGTTGTAATGGTGCTTAAAATGGTATTTGAGTTACCAAAGATAAATCAATCCGAATTAATTTCACTTTTTAAAATTATATTTCACAGTTTTTGTATTTTGCAATATATCTACCGTTAATGGGAACAATGAATATGATATGAACAAAATATATGCATATTTCTTTTTAGACATACATTATGAAACAAGAATAAATTTTAGTGGCTAACTTCTTCAGATGTTTGCATCTTTAAAAGTCGGGTCTTTAGAAGTGGAATATACTATGAATGTACTGTAGGCCAAGAGTGGCCCCTAAAATTTTTCTGCTACCGTTGAACATTTTTTTTATATTGTTTTTTTATATAGTCTTTAGTTTGAATGTACATGGTTCAATACACAATCATTATTTTGAAGGGTGGAAATAAAGCTTTTACAATCATAACTGAGGACAAATATCATATCAAAAACAAGGGTTACCATTAAAAAAAAAAAAAAAAAAAAAATGCAGGAAGCTCGAGCACAAAATGGGGAAAGTAAATATATACCGCATTCTAAACAAAAGGCAATTTCTAAGGTTATGTGTGTCATTACATGTACGTACTTTGAACTTACCCTGTGGTTATAATAAATGTCATCATATTATGCAAGATATTATACAGCTAGCTGCGTTTTCATGCACACAATACAGTGTGTCCCAGAAAGAACTATAAGCTTTTGAAATGGCTATACCAAATAAGAAATTTACGGTTTTCGGGGGAAAGATTTATGTGGTTAAAGCTCATATCCTCAACTATAATTTGACACCAAAAAGTCCAAAAATGATGCTTGCTTCAATGAGCAAAGCCCATTCTGTGAAGGACACAAAAACGGGTCTGCGCAGTAATTCACTATTCATTTTATCACCTGCTTATGGGTCGGCAAAAGGTCAATATCATAGAATAAATCAGCTAATATTAAGACATAATAAACATCAATATTATGCAAAAGTGTTATGTACAGGTTAACCTTTTTGTTTTCATATTTACATTATTGTTGTATTTTTGTTGTTGTTGTTGTATTTGGTTTATTTTGTCTTTGTTAGCCGATTCACTTATTATTGATATTGACCGTGAGCCAACCTGAGGTTTTCTGAACATTTATTCCTTGTTTGAGGTAAGACTTCCCGAATAATTCATAAGGAACAGACTGTTCGACATGTAAAATGTTTGGGTTATGTACTCTTAGGATTTTGACTGACATGACCGATGGTTTTTCAAGTTATTGCTCAGTCATGTTTTGAAGCATAGAATTCGGTGTAACTCGAGAGTTACTCTTCAACATGAACAAAAAAAGGGAGGTCAACTTAATTAAAATTCTTATGAACGGGCTTCAAAGTCGGGTATATTTTTTCTGAGGCGTATTGTAACTTATTTAAGCCTAAAAAAGAGCAAAATAAATGATAAATTGGGCATTCGCAACTTTCAAAATTCTAGCAACTTAAATTTATTGAATATCATTAATTTTTTTTCAATAATCACTTATAATGACCGACAAAAACATATTTTCATGTATTTAATTTCTAAGGTGTATACATAACATTCACTTTTCATTGTTATTAAACTTGAAATTGCTTCAACTTTAATCGAAGCACAGCTTTTACATAGGGCCTACTTAATAAACAAAAATAAAATGAAATTGTAGATCAACTTACTGAATGAATCACAACTAACAAAACAAAACCAATTACAACTAAATCTTGATTTAGTTGTAATTAGTACATTACAACGTATGCATGGTATGTGCTATTTCAAGTCCTCTTTATTATTATGCCTAAGATTACAGTTTTGAAACGTCACTTTTAAAATGCTATATATGAATCATATCCTACATTATTAATTCCATTTACGTGTAATATGTACATAATTGCACGCATTTTCATTTTTGTTCCAATACTTATGAAACTGTAAAATAATTGAGATTACATGTTTACTTTTTTCACCGTATTTTCTCGAAGCTACTTTCATATCTGAAAAACAAAAAATCCCCTTGCTTAAAGATATTTTTAAAGGCATTATGTAAGATTGTTCGTATCATTATTATCTTTGTTTGGCGATAGGACATCTTTCGTGCCATTTTCAAAATGAACACCAACCGTACAGTTCGATAAACTAAATGGCCTGTCCCACAGAAGGCGATCGGTGTGGTGACAACCTACGAACTACTTTTTAGTACCCATCGCCACCATGCGCAGGTCCAATCGCCTATAGGATCGTGAATTATCGCGTCTCTCGCCAACAAATACGTAGCAAAATTCTGTTCGCCGCTTGTTTCTCAACGAGTTAAACAATAGCCGGCGTCATCAATTGAGTTGACGTCAATGACCGTAGCCTGACTTCTCTTGTCGCAACAAGGTGCTATCGTAGATTGTACGCATCGCTGAACCGAACGGCAAGTGAAATTTAAGCCGCTACGGCCTTTGTCGCCACCTACATTCACCAAAATCAGGATCGGCCTCCCATTCAGATACTGTACAGTCGCCGCTGATTTTAGAAATTTTCAAAAATCACTCTTCTGTGGGACAGGCCCTTACGTGTCAGAATCTAAAGGAGATAGGCTAAGTAACGGCGATTATAGACCTAGCTACGTACGATTAGGCTACAACAACCACTTCCTACTACACAAACAATAGCCAGTTCGCCAGTTGTCGCAACAACGATCGCCTCCTATGCGAGACAGCCCTTAGTCTATTCAGAGCTCTACCTTGTCTACTGTTAACGATACCAAGAAACTGGAAAGTTGAAACAAAAAGTATGGAATAAAGATTTACACATGTCAACTTACCCCTATGTTTACATAATTAACAATTACTCCGTATGGTGTAAACACTTATCCCACGTATTACGGGAGCGTTGTAGAAAAAATTGCTTCATTATGCTGTAGTTTAATAGCTGTACAGTTTCAAGGTGTATGTGCCTCAGTTTAGCCACATAATAGCACTACAGCCCCATAAATGCAGTGGCGAGATACTTCCATATAGAATTATCGTGCCAAAATGTGAATTTTGTAACGTCCATCCCCGCGTCTCCCCTTACATTTAGTATAAAAATGATATATGCAAATTGTGTCATAATAATAAAAAAGTATTGAATCCAGTTTACAGTCTGCAAACTTAATTACCATGTATTATGTGTATTTATTAAAGCGTGTAAATGCATCGCAATTCGACTTGCCTTAATGCATGTGTTGCTTTTATCAATAAACCACTACCTCTCTCTCATTCCGTCAATTGTTGAAAAACAAATTGATAATATCAACTGATTAAAAAAGTATTTGTATCGCCACCATCTGTTTCCCGAGTGTTATTATTATATTATATCATCTACATTTAATAACTTGTTATTTCTTTTTTTTTTTTTTTTTAATCAATGTTGATTTCGCACAGATAGCTCCATGTGTTTATGTGGATTTTGCTGATGTTTGAGCACAGTCAACATACCCGCATAATTATCAAAGCTATTGTATTCAAAGTAAACGTTGTAAAACATGTAAAATAATATTGTACAATTGATCTGATGATACTTTAATAAGTTAATTTCCGGAGTTTAAAAAAAATAGTCGGTATCATCGTTATAATTACTCCATTCTTCTAAATATATATGTGGCTATGATGTGTGTGTTGTGTGTGTGTGTGTTGTGTGTTGGTGTGTGGTTTTGTTGCGTGCTACCGTAACTAGCATTGTTTTTTTTTCATATGGTTAGTAAACATGAGGTATGTGGTTATTAACTTAAAAGTATCCTTTTTCAATGAACAGGCTCATTAATAATTCTCTACGCAAATTCATTTCATCCAACGGTGAAGAGACTTATCTATATAATTTAAATTGAAATCTATTGAATGCGCTGCAATAATACCATTCTTCTGTGAGGTTTACGTAGATGAACGAAGTGATTGGGTCACTGGGTAAGCATTAATAGTTTTATTCAAAGTGATATACAGTACCTATTGGCTTTGCACATATTGTTTCGTTGCCGCAATTGAAATCTACCAATCGGAGTATAACGCTAAAGCCCACCAGTCTTACCGAAGAACACAGAAAGCTTTACAACAATAATTACATGCGAGTCAACAATACATCCTTTTTGCTCACCCAAATCCTGGTAAAATACCTCGAAAATATATATGAAGTTGGAACTTGTTTTATTTAGAATGACATTCATATAATTTTCATCTTTCAGGTACGTTCATTTTAGATGGCCGCGTTCAGATTGGAGGATACGGTTGATAACGAAAAAGCAACAGGAATATCACAATTCACAAAAAGAAGATTGGCCGTTGGAAATAAATTATTGAAAGAAACCGAGATTCACACTTGGGGGATGTTGTAGTAGGACCTAATTTGTACTTGTGAACTATTGAAACTTTAAGCAGGACAAAGCGTCCAACTATTGATCTGATAGCATGGAGATAGCCGCTACACGTTGATCAACAAACTTTGATCATGTCAGTTGTCGATATTACTGTCCGTTTTGTATCACATTAGTAGCCCTGCATAATGGTTCTTGGTGTATCTTTATTAAACTCCCCCCCCCGACGATTTCTAAACAGCTATTGAATTAGCTATTACACAGTGGCAAAAAACTGACGGTTGCAATCATCGGTGGCTCTTTGTTATCTTGGGAATTTCCTGATGGTAGTGTGCTGTTATCGGTCCTTGCGACTATTAAAGAGGTCAGAAAATGTAAATGTCTCGAGGTAGATCCCAAAGTAGGTCTCTTTAGGAGCAATCTCAACCCCTGCACCAGACCAGATGAGGAGATATGTTTGAAATGTCCGACAATTACGCAGGACCAATCAAGGGCTGTCTTTCGCATAGGAGGCGATCGTTGTTGCTACAACTGGCGAACTGCGCTATTGTTGTGTAGTAGAAGTGGTTTTGTAGCCTAATCGTACGTAGCTAGTCTATAATCGCCGTTACTTAGCCTATCTCCTTAGAATTCTGACTACTAAGGGCCTGTCCCACAGAAAGAGTGATTTTGAAATTTCGAAAACAGCGCGACTGTACGTATACATAGATATGGAGGCCCGTCCTGATTTTTGGTGAATGTAGCTGGCGACAAAGGCCGTAGCGGCTTAAATTTCACTTTAGCCGTTCGGTTCAGCGATGCTTACATCTCGATAGCACCTTGCTTGCGACAAGAGACAGTCAGCTACCGTCATTGACGTCAACTCAATTGATGACGCCGGCTATTGTTTACTCGTTGAAGAAACAGCGGCGAAACATGAATTGCTACGTATTGTATGGCAGCAGAACGCCGATAAATTTCACGATGCCTATAGGCGATCTGGACCTGCCGCATAGGCTGGGCGCATGGTCTAAAAAGTAGTCTCGTAGGCTTCACCACCACCGATCGCCTTCTGTGGACAGCCATTTAGTTTACGAACTGTACGCGTTGGTGTTCATTTTGAAATGGCACGAAAATGCATCGCCAAACAAAAGATAAAATGATACGAAACATCTTACATAATAGCTTAAAATATCTTTAAGCAAGGGGCATTTTTTGTTTTCAGATATTGAAAGTAGACTTCGCAGAAACATACGGTGAAGAAAAGTAAACATGTTAATCTCAATATTTTACAGCTTTCATAAGTTATTGAACACAAAATGAAATGCGCTGCAATATGTATCATATACACGTAAATGAATAATAATGTAGGA
>CALNVZ010003430.1:28081568-28108869 GCA_940671915.1 Paracentrotus lividus | reverse complement strand
TCCTACACATTATAATTCCATTTACGTGTAATATGTACATAATTGCACGCATTTCATTTTTTTCCAATAACTTATGAAACTGTTAAATAATTGAGATTACATGCTTTACTTTTTTCACCGTATTTTCTCGAATACGCTCACTTTCATATCTGAAAAACAAAAAATCCCCTTGCTTAAAGATTATTTTGTAAAGGCATATTAAGCATTTGTCGCTTTATCATCATTATCTTTGTTTGGCGATTTTAGACATCTTTCGTGCCATTTCAAAATGAACACCAACTCGTACCAGTCATAACTAAATGGCCTGTCCCACAGAGAATGCGATCGTGTCTCGGTGTACAACCTACGAACTACTTTTCAGTTACCTCGCCACCAGATGCGCAGGTCCAATCGCTATAGGATCGTGAATTATAATCGCGTCTCCGCCAACAAATATCGTAGCAACAATTCTGTCGCCGCTTGTTTCTCAACGAGTAAACATAGGCCTGCTCATCAATGAGTTGACGTCAATGACCGTAGCCTGACTCTCTTGTCGCAACAATTGTGCTATCGTAGCATTGTACGCATCGCCTGAATCCGAACGGCAAGTGAAATTTAAGCCGCTACGGCCTTGTCGCCACCACATTACCAAAATGCAGATCGGCTCCCATCAGATACTGTCCAGTTCGCCGCTGATTTAGAAATTTCAAAAATCACTCTTCTGTGGGACAGGCCCTACGTGTCAGAATCTAAGGAGTAGGCTAGAGTAACGCGCATATAGACTAGCTACGTACGATTAGGCTAACAACACACCACTTCCGACTACACAAACAATACCATTCGCCATTGTCGCAACAACGATCGCCTCCTATGCAGACAGCCCTTGATTGGTCGCGTATTCGGGACATTTCAAACACTATCTCCATCTGGCTCTGGTCAGGGTTTGAAGATAAGCTGCCTAAGAGACATACTTTGCGGAATCTACGCGGAAGACACATTTTCTGGACCTCTTTAATAGTCCGCAAGGACCGATAACAGCACTACTTACCATCAGGAAAATTCCCAAGCAGAGCAAACAGCACCGATGATTTGCAACCGTCAAGCTTTTTGCCCTGTGTATAGCTAATTCAAAGCTGTTAGAATCGCGAGTTAATAAACGATACCACCAAAACCATTATCAGGGCTACTAATGTGATACAAAACGAGAAGGACAGTATATCCGACAACTGGACAATATCAGTTGTTGATCAACGGTACGGCTCACTCCTCCATGCTATCAGATCAATAAAGTTGACCTTTGTCGTGCTAAAGTTCAATAGTTCACAATACAATTAGTCCTACACACATCCCCAGAGGTCGTGAATCTCAGTTCTTCAATAAATTATTTCCAAACCCAATCTTCTTTGTGCAATTGTGATACCTGTCTGCTTTTCGATCAACCGTAATCCTCCAATCTTGAAACAGCGCACATCTAAAATTGAACACAGAGATGAAATTAATATGAATGTACATTCTAAAATAAACAAGTTCCAAACTTCTATATATTTTCGAGTATTTTACCAGGATTTGGGAGCAAAAAAAGGATGTATTGTTGACTTCCATGCTACATTATTTTAGTCAAGCTTCTGTGTTATCGGAAGACTGGGGCTAGCTTAGTACTCCCGATTTGTAGCATTTCAAATTGGCAACCGAAACAACTATTGGCAATAGCCAATTTAGGTAACTGTATTATCACTTTGAAATAAAACTACTTAATCGCTTACCCAGTGAACCAAAACACTTCCAGTCATCTACCGTACAACTCACAGAAGAATGTATTCATGCACGCATCAATCTAGATCAAATTTAAATTAATTAGCAATAAGCTCTTTCGACCGTTGGATGAAATAAATTTGCGTAGAGAATTATTAAATGGAGCCTGTTCAATGAAAAAGATACCTTTAAATTAAAACCACATCACCCTCCATTTTACTAACCAATGGAAACAAAACCAATCAATGCTAGTACACGGTAGCACGCCACACACCCAAAACCCACACACACACACACACACACCCACACAACACACCACACCCACATCATTAATTTAGAAAAAATGGAGTATATAACGATGAAATACCGATATTTTTTTAAACCGCGAAATTACTTATTAAAGTGATCATTCAGATCATTGCACATATTATTGTTACTTATATTAACAAACGTGTTATTTGAATTACATAATAGCTTTGATAATATGCGGTTATGTGAACTGTGCCTCCAAACATCAGCAAAAATCCACATTAAATCACATGGAGCTATCGTGCGAAAATCCAAACAATTGATTAAAAAAAAAAAAAAAAAAATAACAGTATTAAATGTAGATGATTAAACATAATAATAACAACTCGTGAACAACAGACTATAGCGCATACAAATAACTTTTGTTAATCAGTTGATTATTATCAATTTTTTTTCAACAATTGACGGATAGAGAGAGAGGTAAGTGGTTTATTAATAAAAGCAACACATCATTACCGCGCAACAACAAGTCGATATATTCGATTGCATTTACACCTTATAAAATACACAAATAAATTCAGTAATAATTTGCAGACTGATAATAAACTGATTCAATACTTTTTAATTATATAGTGAAACAATTGATTATATCATTTTTTATACTAATATGTAGGACGGAGACCGGGATGCGACGTACAAATTCACATTTTGGCCAGATAATTCTAATGAAAGTACTCGCACACTCCATTTTGGCTGTAGTTAGCCTATTAATGTGGCTAAAACCTGAGGCACATAAACTTGAAAACAGTAAACACTAAATTAACTACAGCATAATGAAGACAATTTTTTTCTAAACAACCTACCCCGTATACGGCGGTAAGTTTCTACACCTATACGGAAAATGTACATTATGTAAACATACGGTAATGTGACAATGTGTAAATCTCTTATTCATACTTGTTTCAATTCAGTTTCTTGGTATTTAACAGTTAGATCAAGTAAGCTCGTAGAATAACTAAAAGTAATAATAGAAATATCGAAATATCTAACACCTGAAAATTGAACAAAATACTTTACATGAATCTAATGGGTAGGTTGTTACGTCGACATGGCCTCAGGTAATAGTGAACAACATGTCACTATATTCAACAATAGCTAGACATCTATCATGTGCCTTCAGTTGTAAAACTATAAACATTTTCTACTTTTTTGTCAAAAATTCACTATGGAACTGCTAAAAAATGTTTGTTGATTAACTTTTAATAAAACAAGACGGAGAAACCTCACGACCGGCAGTTTCATCACAGCATATGTGTAGGATGTATATAATGCAAGCTTAGCACGAAACTCTCTTGTTCCAAACTTTAGCACACTGAGAACTGTAACAACTGACCCGTCTATAATTTCCATCCCCGGTCTCCACCCTAGAGTCATATAGATCGAATTATCATGTGTTGTATTGCACAATTTGTCTATTGATTAAATAAAATCACTTACGTGTTTATAATTATTTGCGGAAGCCTCATTAGAATTATAGAATCTAATCAGATTCATCTCGTATCATCATATATAATACAGTTTAAATATTCAGTGAATGAATAAAAAAATAAAAAACTTAATAAACATTAAAACAACTTTGGAGTAGCTATTCAGACAAGAAATGAAATTAGAGTTTAAAGTACGCAAAAAAACTACAGAAAAGTAAACCATCATGAACGACGGATGTTGTCATTTCACCATTACGACATAGGCAATTAATCATATGTCAATGAAAGATATCAGCACTAGATTTTTAATTTTGCACATGACATTCTGACAGATGTTGCTAAATGGAATCGCTCCTTTTAAAGTCTTGTTCTTCTTTTTAAATGTCTTTAAGATCTTGCTCTTGCTTACACTTTTTGTCCTAGCGAATAATAACCTATTCATATAGCCGACTAAATTTCTATAAAAAATAAGGCGATTAATTTCATCAACAATTCACGCTAAAGAGAACCTGTTCACCAATCTATCGCCACCATACTCATTGAAGCAGTGAATCTTTAACGGAATAATCTGAATGTCTATACAGTTTGAATCAGGTTACATATACAATTGAGCGGCGATAATAATAAAATTCACAAACATAGTGGCTTAAGTTCAAACCGGATAATCTAAGGCTTCATTTGATACATTACTTTTCAATGCGTGTGTCAAATAATAATTCCACAAACATAGTGGATTGTGTCATGTTATTTCATCGACACCTATACTGTTATCGGAAATAAGCGTCAACGAAGAATTAATTTCAAGATGTATTGCCAAAATAAGAAATAAGTTAATAGAAGAAAATGTATTAATTTGAACATTTGTTGTGCGCCTTAATCCATGAACGGGTGTATTTTCTCAATTATTGACATATAAACATCTAAATCTATTTTGTAATGTAATAGTATAAGTCAAACATACTCATAGTTATAATGGTACTTCAAATGTATTCTTTTTCAAAAATTACTATTTCACAATTAATACATTCACAAATATTCTACGCCTAATGGGAAATAAATATGATTAAGGAACAAAAATAGGTTACACATTCTTTTGACCATAACATATTTGAACAAGAAAATAAAATTTATGTGCTAACTTCACAGATGTTTGCATCTTTATAAAATTCGTTTATAGAAGGAGTATTATATATGAAGCCTGACTTAGGCAAGACATTTGCCTAAACATTTTCTGCTTCCCGTGTTGAACAATTTTCTGGTTTATATAGAATCTTTGTTGAATGTACATGTAATCATATAACACAATTCTTGTTTGGAGGTGGTGTATTAATATAAGCTTCTACAATCGAGTGAAGCTGGAGCGACAAAATAACAATATCAAAACAAAGTTACCATAAAAAAAAAAAAAAAACAAACAAAAAATGCAGGAAGCAATCGATCAGAAAATGGAAGTAAATATAATACCGCATTTTAAACAAAGGCAATTTCTAAGCAATAAATGGTGTCATTACATGTACTTTGAACTTCACTCTGGGTTTATAATGTAATGCCATCATCATTATGCAAGATATTCGAATACAGCTAACTAGAGACGTTTCCATGACAAATACCAGTGTTGTCCCAGAAAATTATAACTTTGTAGTAAGGAGGTATAATACGAGATAAGAAAATACGGTTCTCGGGAAGAGATTAGCTATTTAATCCGCTCATGTCCTTCAACTATAATTCAGCACCAAAAAGTCCAAAGAATGATGCTTCTTCAATGAGCACCATGCCTCATTTTTGTGAAAGGACACAAAACGGCTGATGCAGGTTAATTCATCGTATTCATTATGATTCACGGCTTATGGGCCGGCAATTAAGTTCAATATCATAGAATAAATCAGCTAATATAAGACGTAATAAACATAACTATTATGCAAAAGTGTTAGTACAGGTAGAGGCCTTTTTTTCATATTACATCTTATTGATGATATTATGTTGGTGTTGTGCATTATTGCGTTTATGTGTCTTTGTTAGCCATTCACGCATTATTGATATGACCCCGGAACCCTCAACATGAACAAAAAAGGCAGGTCAACTTAGCATTAAGCATTCTTATGAACGGCTTCAAAGTCGGGTATCATTTTTTCTGAGAGTATTGCAACTTTTTAAGCATAAACAAGACAAAATAAATGATAAATGGGCATTCGCAACTGTCAAATTCCAAGGCACTTAAATTTATTGAATACTCATATTTTTTTTTTCTTTTCAATAATGCATTATAATGACTGAGAAAAAAAAACATGATTTCATGTCATTTAATTTGCTGAAGGTGGCATAAATCATTAAATTCATTTTTTATTCTTATTAAACTTGAAATACGTATGGAACTTTATATTGAAGCAAAACTTTATCTATCAGGACCTATCTATAAACAAAAAATAAAATGAAAGTAAATCATGGTACTACATGAATCACAACTAACAAAAACTCGAAACTACATTACAATAAATCTTGATATAGTTTGTAATTTATTACTTTCAACGATAATGTACCTATTTCAAGTGACTTTTCCATTATGATGCAACTAAAGAGTACAGTTTTCAAACGTTCACTTTTAAAATGCTAAATATATGAATCGTTACTATCCTACATATAAAATAACTATTTACGACTATAATATGTACATAATTTGCACCATTTTCATTTTGTATCCGATACTATAAGCTGAATAAAATATATTGATTAACATTATACTTTTTTCACCGTATTTTCTCAAGCTACTTTCATATCTGAAAACCAAAAAAATCCTGCTTATTTTTTATGAAGAGAGCATTATGTATAGATTGCTACGATACATTATAACTTTAAAGTTGCGATAGGACATCTTTTCGCTGCCATTTTCAGACATGAACACCATCCGACATTCGATAAACTAAATGGAACCTGTCCCACAGAAGCGTCGAGTGTGACTGTTGACAGCTTTAATGTCAGAATCTAAAGGAGATAGGCAAGTAAATCCTTGTCCCTACAGAAGGCGCATCGTATGTAGACCGAACATCCGTATGCATGTTAGACCTGCTCATAATCTTTGTCTATAATTCGAGTGTGACGAAATTCATGCGATCTACGGACTCTGTCTACTAAAGCGTGAGCTATCTATAGCGGCTTGCTATCCACGCAAACAATAGGCTAACATACCTGTAATCCGATATATATCAATAGCCTCGACCTTCGCGCATTCTCCAGCTCTACTTCTACTTTGTCCCGAGCTTTTAAATCAGCTACTAAAATATTGAACTTGCGCACTGTCGGCTGTATCCTTGCGACTGACCACAGGCAGATCGCAGTTTTTTCTACCTCCTGTCGCCATTTAGTTCGTAAGTCGCCGCTCATTGCGCATCATATAATTTGGGTCCGTGGAGTGAATTTGAAATTTCAAAAATAGCAGCGAATCTGCTACAGAATATCTGAATGGCGAGAGGCGCCGTTCCTGATTTGGTGAATGTATGGTGCGCAGATCAACGGCCGGCTAGCGGCTAAATTTCACTGGCTGTTTAGGTTCAGCGATGCCGTGCATCGACGCTGAATAGCGGAGCGCGACAACTAACAACTGGCCGCCGCTCCGCCGTCTGCTAAACAAGTTCTATATCTGGCGACTAATCTAACGATGAGCACTTTGTCGCGACACAGAGAAGACAGGCTACGTCATTGACGTCAAACAAAAACTGACGCACTGGCTATTGTTAACGTTGTAGAAAACCAGCGTGCAGAAACAAAAATTTAGCTACGAGTTTGTAGGCGACAGACACGATAATCACGATTTATAGGCGATTGGACCTGCGCATGGTGGCGCATTGGTACGAAAAGTTTAGTCGTAGGTTGACGCCACAAAACAATCCCTTCTGTGGGAACAGGAGCACTTAACGGCGCTATTATTATAGACCTAGGTACGACTAGGCTACAACAACAACTCCCTTCACTACACAAACATAGCCAATTCGCCAGTTGTACTCGCAACAACGGATCGCCTTCCTGTTGCGAGACAAAGCCCTAATTGCTCCTGCGCCTTGGCGCTCAAACACTATCTCCATCCTGGTATCTCGGTGGCAGGCTGTGAGCTCGACTAAGAGACATACTTTGCCGGATCTACCGGAGCCGATTTTCTAGCCTCTTTGATGGTCGGACCGGACAATAACAGCACACTACCGCATTAGAAAATTCCAAAGATGAGTAAACAAGCACCGTAGCATTGTAACCCGTCAAGTTTTTGGCCACTGTGCCTAGTAGCTAAATTACAAAGCTGTTAGAATCGTCGAGTAAAAGATACACCAAGAACCATCATAGACCTTACTAAATGTGAATGTCAAAAATACGGACAGTATATCCGCAACAGACCCAGAGGCAAGCTTGTTGAATCAACGGTGTACGGCTCATCCTCAACAATAGCGATCAGATCAATAAAGTTGGACCTTTGTCCTGCTAAAGAATTCAAACAGATTCACATAGTAAAATTATGTTCCTACATAGTATCCTCAGCATCGTCAATCCGCAGTTCTTTCAATTAAATTTAATAATTCACTGAATCTTCTTTGTGAATTGTAATTCCTGTTGCTTTTGATCAACACGTATCCTCCAATTTCCTGATACAAGTCGACACTAAAATGAACGTACATGATGATGAAATATTAATCAAATGATCGCACATTTTATGTTCAACTCTTATTCTTCAGATTACTCCTTTAAACAAACAACTTCGAAATATTTTTCCAGCAGATCTATATGGTTAAAAAAATTTATTATTGAATACATGTTACATTTATTGTCAAGCTTTTTGTTTATCGATCACGATACGTTATCTCGGGCCTATTGTTAGATCCACCAGGTGGTCTCGCATCTCTGGGACGACATGTTAGTTGCAGCCGTGCGCGTCTGCAGGCTAGTTTCTGTGCACCGCGAGCGTCAGGTAACTTGTTATGTTTTCTCAAGCAGTAACGAGTTGGACTAGCCAACCAAATTAAAAAAAAAAAAAAATCTCAAAAATCACCGAATAATACACCAAAAGCAAGGCAAAATGATGCATATCATTTTGAATCTATTATTGGTGTATCAAATAAACAATTCAACAAACAATTGGGAATTATAACGCCTTCATTATTTATGCTGCATCTTTGGAAGCCTGCATCAACAGCGCGTATCCAGGATATTCGCACCCCGGCGGCCGACGGAAATTTGGCAACCCCTGTGTAGCCTACTTTTTCAAAATATGCGCGCAATCTCCCCCCCCCACCCCGCCGGCAACCACTAGGCCTATCGGATTAAATGTATGTTTAAGGATTTTGAATAAAATTTATTTGAAGCGTTTTTTTTTTTTTTTTTTTAAATACTGCCAATGGTATAGAGTCATGGAAAAGAATTTCTATATAAATGAGGTATACCGCTATACATGTAGATGATAAACGAATATTTCTAAGTACTGAGCGCGAAGCGCGATCGGATTTCCCCCCCCTCTCCTACTTCAAACAGAAAGAATTAAGCAATTAGTGGTATTCAATTTTGTTTAAGCTCTTCATCAATATCATATTGAACGGGAGCCTGTAAATTGCCATCCAATTACGATTTGAAAGCCAAGCCATATAAAAATCATTGAATATTGTCCATCGGAAGTTATGCTGAAATCAAACAAATGCTATATTTGATGTTGTTGTTCAGAATCCTCATTAACTGGCTTCAAGAAACGCAAAAATTAGCAGAGTCATTGAATCGCCTGAGCAGAAAATGATGATATCGGAATATCCTCTAAAAGACTTGACATTTTATGCATTCCTCAAGAACACAATGTAATAACTCTATTGTGAAAATAAAAGCGAGCGCGAAGCGACGAATCGAAGCAAATGCCTTGCCTCATGTAATAGAGACCTGAAGATTTAGGATCAATTTTGCCTCCATAATTAAAAGACCGTACGATTGCTCCAGTTAATTTTACATGTTAGAAAGAGGAGATGAATATTATCTATCTACTGCTAATATCCTTTCTGCTTCCCTCCCTAAGTTTAAGATAAATTTGGCGCCCTAAATTTAAGCTTCAATTGGCACAACTAATCATTTGGCGCCCCTAATGTTAGTTGAAATTGGCGCCATGACATGTACGATTTAGGTGATTTGATGCCCTGGGAAAATGCAAAAATAAATTAACGTGTATTTCAAATAAGATTTAAATGTCTTTGAGATTAGCATCCTATAATGCAAATTATGGTCAGGAAAATACAGGCGAGAGAACGAATTTATTAAATGTCTTTGGAATGCATGAGAAAACATGGCATTTGCATGCGTTCCTCAGGAACACAATGTATAACTCATTGGGAAAAAAATGATGCGATGCGCGTAGCACGAAGCCAAAATTTAAGCTATGTATATACAGACCAGGAGGAATTAAAAAATGTTAAATAGAGACCATATTTCAAATACCAAGTTGTTGGCCCTTAGTTTCAGGTAAATTCGCACACCTCCCTAAGTTCAAAATAATAGTTGGACTGCCCCTAAGTATTAAGATAATATTGGCCATCCCTAAGTTCTCAAGTCCATTTGACGCCCCTACGTTAAGCTCAATTTATGCGCCCTCCCTAAGATTAGGTCAATTTGAAATGTGCAAAATGAATTAACGTTGAAATCAATAAATGAAATGTTTCCTAATGGTTAGAATCCTATAATGTAAATATGGTGTAGAGAAAAACACAGGCTAGCTGCCGAAGCATGAACGGAATTTGATGCTATTCAAATGATTATGAAAACAGGGACATTCATGTCCTCAGGACACAAGTGTTAATAATTCATTGGGGGAAAAGAATGATGCGAGGCGCGAAACGCGAGCGAAAAATTGCTATATATATTAACAGACCGCGATGGCTATGAATTTGAAATTTTGCTCTTCTAAAACACAACGCAACAAAGAAAGTTTCCCCTATTTCAGATATCAATAATTTTTTAACCAGAGGAATTAAAAAAATCTAATATATTGTCATGTAGGAATAATTAATTAGCTACCATAGCAGCGAATTTTTAGGAAAATCATAAAGACATGGCCGTTCCAGTATTTAATTGAATGCAAAATGTCATATTTTGAAGTCACAAGCCTAAAATCAAACTTGATTTAATGATATCGGCACCCATTTCAGATTTAACACAATTTACACTCAAATGTATAGCAAAACGTGCTTCCCAACAACCAGAAATGAAAATTTGCGTCCAATTCAGCGGTGAGTGAGCATGCAGTAAAAATTTGCCCAAACTGCGATTCTACTTGAGTTGCCATGATAATCGATCAAATGTGAGAATTCTGCTTTGGAAGGGTATGCAACCAATATCCATTCATTCACAGCTGAATGAACCCATCAATCAACACAAAAAATAGGCGCCATTTTAGAATTACTAAGGGGCCCGTCACACTGAGGTGTTCTTATAACGTTCTGCCCGTTCTTGCCCGTTCTTTAAAAAATTGCTAACGGGCTTTGGTCGGTTGGAAACTTATAACTTTGAAAAACTAATTTCTTGAATACGATACTAGGCAGTTCATCAAATAGTTTCTCTTACGTCAATTCCGCTTTATCGCGTCCCGCAATACGTTGTCATCCAGTCAGACCAGTTTTCAAACGGCTCTCTACTTCTATACCGTTCGTAGCACGTCAACACCGTCACTAAAAGTGCCATGGCAGCGGTGAGTGATAAAGTAGGATGGACGGCATGTTTCGTAGTACTCATTCTCGTTCAGAGTAAGTACCTACCCGTTAAGGAACGTTGTTCTACTACGTTTAATTTTAGAACTTTGAAGCCCAGTACGATTTTTTCTTAACAGTTCAAAAAAAAATCGGAATGCCCTTCCGGTTCTCTCTTCGTTCGGGTGCCCGTTCGCCAAGTATCGAAAACAGATTGTAAACGGTCTATGTACTAGATTCTAAAAGGTCTCGCACTACGTTCAGTCCCGTGTGTAAAACAGATTGAGCCCGGTTCCAACCAATAACACTACCCTAGAACGCCAGTGAGACAACTAGCTCAGTGTACGAGAAATTATGACATGCAACTATCTGTTTAAAAATTGAAACGTATGTCAGTAGTACGTCGCTTCCGTTCAGAGTAACCAAAGTCCCACCGTTTAAGGAACGTTGTCACTACGAATTTATTGTAGGAACTTGCAATATGAATTAGTACAATGGGCTCGTTTGTAGTAGTAAACCCACACATCTTTAGAACGATAAGTACGCAGATTTCGGAGTACGTCCATCTCGTTTTCAGGTACCGTTCCCACCCCGTTAAAATTTTAGACGAGATGGGCGCCCCATTTTTTTGAACACTTTTTTGGAAAAGTGTCTCGACATCAACTGCGAGAAACACATACCAAACAAGACGCCTCCGATGAAAACTACCCAAATAGGTGACTTAAGATAGCAACAAGAGAATGCAGCTTGCGGTATGTTTTGCGACACCCAGGAGTGGCGCCAGCAGTCTCATCCTTTGGGAGCTCCACGCGTTAGGACGTCAGGGGGGTGCTAGAAAACGCAAGACATACCTAGACATCATTGAAATCGGATGCAATGGTGGTTAGTCTGGAACAGACGAGAGCTGAAGAACTGCATGCACAACAGGGATAACTGGAGGATTCGTACTAGGTCTCGGCAGTTTAGCCGACCTGGTAGGTAGGTAGGTTTTTGGAAATCCGATCGAGCTAGTCCATGAAGTTCGTAAACAGATCGTAAGAAGTATTTACTACGTCCACTCAGTTTACACATAGACTATGCCCGTTCGGCAAAATTTGCAAGGACGTAGTAGGAACGAGCTCAGTGTGACGGGGGTATAAGAGTCATTGTAGTAATTTTATGCACTAGAAAGCATCTCAATAACATTTTGGGGTTTTATTTATATTCTTTGGGCACGTTTCAATGATCCTATGGCATTCATTTAAACATTCATGCTTCAGTGAGCACGTAAGACGGGAAAAGCCCTTTTTTCACGTACGGACTAAAATTCAAATTCTTACTTTGATTGAATATAACAATTCTTTTCGGAAAGTACTTTTGACTTTATTTTCATAAAAATCCCGATGTTTCACGCCTCAGTGGGCACAAGATACAAGAAAATCATGAAAATGAGAAGAACGTTTCGGGCTTCTAATGGTTCAGTGACTTTTCGAATACGTAATTTGAGTAACGATCATGTTAGTTAGAGACCAGTTGAAGTTATGTGCAAAGTTTCATACAATAGTTCACAGTCAAATGGACAAAAACTGACTATTAAAATATGCCAAATTTCACTTTTGTTAAACTTTTGTTAAACCTCTGTACATAAAGTCAATGTAGGAGGAAATTAATACCTGACAAACGTGAAATTTAGCCAATTTCATTGATGATTACTGTTAATTCTACCGTGAGTTATGTCACGAAACTTGGCACACAGCTTCATCTGATCTCCAACTAACATGATCTTGATTCAAATTCCGTATTCGAAAAGTCACTGAACCATGACGAAGCCTGAAACTTTCTTCTCATTTGCATGATTTTCTTGTATCTTGTGCCCACTGAGGCGTGAAACATCGGGATTTTTGTGAAAATAAAATCAAAAGTACTCCCCAACAAGAATTGTAATATTCAATCAAAGTAAGAATTTGAATTTTAGTTTATACGTGAGAAAGTGGCTTTTCCAGTCTCACGTGCTCACTGATGCATGAATTTTTGAGCAAATGCCATAGGATCATTGACACGTGCCCAAAGAATATAAATAAAACCCCAAAATTGTTATTGAGATGCTTTCTAGTGCATAAAATTACTACAATGACTCTTCGTAATTCTAAAATGGCCTATTTTTTGGTTGATTGATGGGTTCATTCAACCGTGAATGGATGGATGGATGGGTATTGCTTGCATACTCTTCCAAAACAGGAATTCCCTCATATTTGATCGATTATGCCATGGCAAAGAAGTAAAAATCGCAGTTTGGGCAATTTTTGCTACATGCTCACTCAACCGTGAAATTTGACGCAAATTTCGTTTCCGTATGTTGGGAAGCACGTTTTGCATACATTCTGACGTGTAAATTGTTTGAAATCTGAAAATGGGTCCGATATCATCGAATCAAAGTTGTTATTTTAGGCTTGTGAACTTCAAAAAATGACATTTTTGCATTCAACCATTAATCACTGAAGCATGACTTGATGATATTTCCTAATATTCGCTCCTATGGTTGCTAATTAAATTCCCTACATGGACATATAATTAGATTTTTAAAATTCCTCCTGGTTCAAAAATTATTGACATCTGAAGTAGGGGGAACTTTCTTTTTGTTTTGTGTTTATATAGAGACCATATTTAAAAAAAACCTATTTGTTGCCCCCTTAGTTTCAGGTAAATTCGGCGCCCCTTAGTTTCAGATCATTTAGGCGCCCTATAAGTGTAAGCTCAATTTGGCGCCCCTAATTTTAAAATCGATTTTACATCCCCTTAACTTCAATTCAGTGCCCCCATAAGTTTCAAATCATCTTGGCGCCCGTACGTGTACAAGCTCAATAACACGCCGCTAATATGTTGAACATAAATTTGAAATTAAAATCTTTGCTATGTATATACAAACCAGGAGGCATGGAATTTTAAAATTTTGCTATTTCTAGATAGAGACCATTTTAAAGACCCCTTCTGTTTTGTATATTTTTTTTGTTTTTTTGTTTGTTTTTGTGTTGTGGTGTTTTGTGGGGGTCGGGCTTCTTGAGTTTGCGGAGGTGATAATAGCGATATATTTGTTGGAGCCCTAATGTTAAGATAATATTTGGCATTCCCCTTGAAGTCTCAGGTCGATTATTCGCGCCGCCCACATTTTGAGCTTAAATCGGGCGTCCTTATAATCTAGATCGATTTGGCACCGTCATCCCCTTAAATGTCAGGTTTAACTCAGCGCCCTTGTAGTCCGAGGTCAATTCAGCGGCCTTAAGATTTCAGATATTTTTGCGCCCGTCTACGATTTTGATCTAAAATTTTGGGGGCTGCCCTTTTACGTTTAAATAGACATTTTGGGCGCCCCTCTATGGGTTGGTAAAGTTCGATTTTGGTGGCCTCCCTAAAGTTAAGCGTCGAGCTTTTGGCGCCCTCCTAGGATCTAAGTGTCGGGATTTAGCGCCCTTAGTGTGGAAGGTCGATTTTTGCGCCCTTGATCATTGGGTTTTGCCGTATGGGGCCCCAACGTTAGCTCCCAACGATTAAGCTCAATTTGGCGCCCCTCTAATTTTAAGTTGGATTGTGGGTGCCCCCTAAATTTAAGGTCGATTGAGCCGCTATAGGTTTAAGGTCGAATTGTGGCGTCCCACGCTATGTTGAAGCGTCAATTTTGGCGCCCCTAGAGGTTAAAGCCACCTTTGGGCCCCCTAAGGTCTAAATAGGTACCATGCTCGGCACCTCCTAAGGTTTATTGCTGTTTGAGCTGTGTGCTTACGGCAATCGACTGTTGGCGCCCGCTATTAATTTTTTTTAAGGGCGGCCCCTTCCTGGACTCGCCATTTTTCACATGTTGTGTCGCCCATTCTTAGGAATGAAGGTCCGGATATCGGAGCGCCCTCAAGTTTATATATTAGGCGCGTCCCGTACAATATCAGGTAGTCTTTCTGGGCCCCAAGCTCCCATCTAAGTTTTCGGGGTCAATTTCGCTACGCCCTTAAGGGAGCGTTTCACTCAATTTGGCTAACTACCGTGACTTAATATATGTCGGATTTTGATTGACGGCGCCACAACTAAATTAGAAGTCGATTTGGCCGCCTCTCTAGTAATAATTAAGGGTCAACATTTGATGTGCGCTCCGTAATAGTTTAAGGTCAATTTGCGGCGCCCCTTAAAGGTTTGACGTGTCGGTATGTTAGGCGTCGCCCTTAAATTTTACAAGGCGGGATTTGGCGCCCGGCTTATAGTTGTAAGGGTCACATTGGCGCCCCTTCAGTTACTTAGGTGGATTTAGTAGACCTACTCTCGGTCAGGTCCACCCAATTTAGAGGCTGATTTCCATGCGCCACCTAATTAAGGTCAAGTTTGGCGCTACTGTAGTTTGCGTCGATGTTGGCGCCCACCTTAGTTTAAAGGGGCCACTGCATTGTTTCCCCTCCCAGCTAACTTTTTCCCCTTGCCTTTCATCAATTCATCTCCTGCTTTTTCTGTTATTAATGTCTTTTTTGTTCTCCTTCCGGTACACTTATCTCCGCTTTTCTGCTTCTCTTTGAGTCCCGCCTTATTTTTCCCGCTGCGTTCACTCTTTGTTTTTTCCTTGTTTTTTTCGAATCTTATCTTTTGTTTTCTTTTTCTTTTTTCCATTCCTTTTCTCCTCTTTTTCGATTTCGCCCCCTCTGCGCGCCCACCGGAGGGGGGCCCGGCCCGTAAAGGCCCCCCCCCCAGAATAACGCGCATGATCAAAACGACGAATTTTGGTTATATAATAATAATTAGTTTTTCAATATCTCTATATTTATTGGTATTTTTGAAAACTAGTGAAACTATAATTGGAAGTTACCTGAACCGATACCGTTGTTCGCTTAAGGAGGATAGTTTTTTTTACTTGGAGACACATTGGAATATCACTGGAATATCACATGTGAACCCCACGTGAAATATTACCGAACACCGGAATGGGACTGGAAAACTTGTCCGATAGTCGCAGCGATATAGCCTCTCAACGCACGCTGACATTTATTTTCTGCGAGTTTCAATACAAAATTAATCATTTTTTTTTACTGTTTACTGCAGCATTAATCCAACGAAACATAGACATGCATTGTATTTCCACACTCCAACTTTTAATTTCAATGATTGATATCAACATCAAAATCAGAAATAAACGATGGACATAATGATGAAAATATACTTGTTACGAATCTATATGGTTTTATTTGTAAAAAAGAGAAGATTTTACCTGATTTCAAAGGGGCGCACAGTGGGCCAGGCGTTAGTAAAAGTGCGCCAAAACTTGTATTTGGTGATAAAAACAAATTCGTTTTTTTTTTTTTTTATGTTCTGAGTAAAGAAAACAACCTCTTGAACATCTCCATGTAATATTTCATCTTTAAAATGTTTTTTTAGTTGGTTATTTTTCTTCGAAAGTACCGGTAACTCTCTATATTGGGGAAAATCTAGTGTAAATTATGCTTTTTAGTTGTTTGAGGGTTTTAGCCCCCCAAAATGTTCAATCCACCTCAAAATTGATTTGGATGTTTAGAAATACATATTCTAGCTCACCCTAAAATTTGAAAGCAAAATCTTGTTCCTTTCAGAAGTAATTATACAAGAAACCGATAAATTATGGTAGAAAATTACATTTTTTTTTCATGCGGAGATATGTTCATTATTGCCGTCGATTGCCGCGCGGAAAATACTACAGATGTCTTTGTTATAGTTTCAGCTTTACAGAGATACCAAATTTGGTTGCCAGTTTTTGCCTATTTTTGAATTAGAACCAATTTTCCGTCCGCCCGTTTGCTAAATTTATTGCCTAAAACTGCCAAGATAGAGAGAAGCAGCCGCGCCGCACAAGTATAGTGGGCCACGTACTATCAAAACTGCGCCAAAACAGGCATTTGGTTATCAAATTAATTTTTAATGTTTTCATGCTTCAAGCAAAGATTACAAACTTTATATCATCTAGGTGCAATATTTCTTCTTAAAAATAATTTTGAGTGGGTCATTTCGCCTCAAAAGGATTCCATTTTCAATTTAAAGGTAGGCTTATATTATGTGTAAATTACAAATTTGATAATGTTAAACAATTTTCACTGAACGGATTCTGTGATTTACTTCAAATTGCACTCGCCTGTCTCAGAATAGATGCTTTAACTAATTGCAGAGTTTAAAGGCAAACCCTCATTAAATTCTGAGGTCAATTTTGAAGAAACGGGGGGGGGGGGGAATAGGGAAAATTACAAACTTTTTCCCCCATACGCCTGAATGGTCACTATTGCTGCCGATTGCTGCGCTAAAAATACCCTGAGCCCGTTGATTATAGTTTCTTCTTTACAGTGATACCAAATTTGACTGCCACCTTCTGCCACTTTTTGAGTTAGAGCCGATTTTCCACAGTATGTTTGCCCCTTTTATCGCCAAAATTTGCTCAAAGCGTATTGTGTCTACAAAATCTCAACGTAGGTGGCGTACATACTCGATTCGAAAACCCTAAATTGCAAAACAAAAACATATAAGAGTACATCGATGTTGGGAAAATATTGGCATGCGCATGAGGTGCTTATATGTGAAAGGGGGACCTTTCTACTGTTCAACCCCTTCTATATGATATTCACTAGGCTAAACTTAGTTTTGGAGAATGATATTGCATACCAAGTTCATTACTAGGCCTACTTACTACTTTCATTTCTATCATTATCAAGTAGGAAAAAAGAAAACATATTGTACTACAATTTCCATTCAATCCATGCCTCGTCCAATAAGAAAACAGTATTTTAATGACGTCAAATGATTTTAAAATGCTCCAATTATATCCCAGTGGTCTATAGAAGCCGTCTTATTTATAAAAGTTAATCAGAAAAAGAACGTTTTGTGGAGAAATATGCCTTAACCAATCAGAACACGGCATTTAAATGACTTCATAGAAATTTAAAAATACTCTCATTGTGTTTCTTATGTCTCGAAACCCCATTTCAGTCATACTCATCAAAGCAAAATTAAAATTTTCATGCGTTACCATTAATATTTTCCTTGACCAATCAGAAAACAGCACTTAGATGACGTCACATGAATTTGAAAATGTTCTTATCGAATTCTACGAGTCTGAAAACCCCAGACTGACCTCTTTTATGAATTTATTATGTGGTCTTCAAAGAAAAATAAGTTTTTTGCGCAGTTTGAAGTGATTCTGGCCCACTGTGGGGCGTCCCTATTAAAGTAAAAAAAAAAACTATCCTTCTTAAGCCAACAGCAGTATCGGTTCAAGTAACTTCTAATTAACATTTCATATCTTTTTCCAAATATCAAAAAGGTAAGAGATATTGAAAAAGTATGATTTCATAAATGCACATATAATTTCTATATTTGGTTTAGTAAAAAAATAAATCGTCATTTTGAGCACTCTTAAAAGTGACCATAGAAACGCCAAATTGTGTGTTTAATTGGTGTATTTCAAACACCAATAATATATCCCAAGTAGAGGTGTATATTCACAACGTTGTCGCTTTTGGGCGATTCTTTGAAAAGTGAACCTTTTTTGGAAAAAATAAAGTTTGTCCTTTTTGTTTTTAAGCTGCACATTCTGTAGCAAGCATGTTCCTGAGGTTCATCGAAATGGGCATTTTTTATCTAAATTGTTCACATTTCATGCATTTGCTTAATTCACATGCAAAAAATTTGGAAATGGAAAGAATGGGGTACGTAGAAATCATGTCGACCCTGACTTGATTGTATAGTGCTTGGTCTCTTTACTTGGATTATTGTCAAATTATATGCCCTTGTTTGAACTTTCATTCCGTTTTAATTTAAATGCAGAAAAATAGATGGTGTAATTGTGTTAGATAATTAACTAAAAGAAATAATGCCATCAATGTGACACCACGTAGACCAAAAAACACGAAAAAGTACGCCCCCCGAAAACCATGGGTTCTATTATTTATTACAATTTGTCGCCAAAGCTATGATATAATGTGCCTTTCGCATCTCACCAAATATGGAACCACATGTAGCTGTTAATTGTTGTTTTAATGTAACTTGAAATTGGTCACAGTCGTGAACCCGACGGTCACGATGAGTGTGACAACTTATGGTTGCTTTAAAAAAAGGGACCATTAGGTTGGATCTATCGGCCACTTCTTTGAAAAGTGAACTTTTGTGGACAAATAAATTTCTGCTTTTATTTTAGCTGCATATTCATAGGGCACTGTCTGAGGCATGAATTGATGGTTTTTTCGTGATTTTGTGCAATTGTTCATGCTCATTTGCAAATTCACCTAAAGACAATAAATGGAAAACAGTACATGATATATCATTTTTTCCCGTGACTGGAATGGATATTGCTACTTCCTTACTTGGATTACTGTCATTTATATATATTATTACCTCTATTCTTTTAATCTAACCCAAAATAATTTGTTTAAGATTGATTATCAACCTGGAGAATTAATTGCCCTCAGAAATGTCACACACAAACTAACCAGAAAACACAAAAAGTTTATGCCCCGTCTTAACCATGGCGCTCTGGTATTATATAATTTCTTTAAAGCTAGATTTAATATAACTTGCATTCTCACTAAATATGAATCCATGACAAGTTTTAATTTGATTATTAATTAGCAAACAAATTGGTCACAAGCACAGTGACCCGCTGGTGGGGCGGTCATAAATTTGTGATTATATTCACTTTCATTGCTGAAATTAGTTTATTTTTAGCATTATTATGCTCCTAAATGGTTCGCAATAATTTTTGCGAAAAAAAACAACAACAAAAGAAAAACAAACAAACAAAACAAAGGTCGAAAAACAAGAGAATACATAAGAATTCATAAACAATGAAATACATAAGAATTTATTTCGATACAAATTTTTTCCAATACATTTAGTATCCTATAGAAGATTATGCAGCACAAATTACCATTCCAGAAGCTGTAGTTTGTCAATTAGAACAAAAATTATGACTTCATGCAATGCGTAAATTAGCATAATTAATTCATATAAAATAATAATATTATTAAGATTAGGGAAAATAAAGTGCTTTCTTGTAGTTACATCAACACTACATCGGCTTGCTATTTTCGCGCGGCTCTGGCGCATTCAACAGCCAGGATCTTGTAAGGGGCCATGCCCCCTCCCTACGCCCCCCCAGTCTTGAACAGCTACCAAAAACCCCACATGACTGACTAGGGTTGAGTTCATATATTTTTTTACCACATGTCGGATATAGTAATTGCTCAAAATGTACATATTGCAATACATAATATTATTCATTTCTGTACAATTGCCCATAGGTCACACACAGTGACGCACTAAAAGTGTCACACACGTGACCCGACATCATGATACAAAATATAGAGTAAAAAAAGAAATTTCAGAGATGATCCTTCCAGTGGTATTTTTTGGTTAACCAGGTCCATGTAATGCAATCTTACGACACGCCTCAATAAAAACATTTCATCATTTTAGAAAGATCACAGGAAATTTCAAAAATGAATTGAACTTCAAAATCATAGGCGGAGGTAAGTTTCTGTGACAATCAGCACACGTCCCACTTCTGCATTATAACTGCTAGGAGAAATGGGGCATATTGTAAATATAATAAAATAGTTTAGCAAATATATGGCCAACAGAAAATAATATAGCATGAATATATCAAACTATTGAACATCAAGTTATTATATTTTTTAATAAATGTGTAGTATAGTTTATAATGAGCCAATTAAGTCAAGATTTTGCATAATTCGGTCACACACGTAGACCACGAGAATGGTCCATTTGCGTATATTTAGCTTCGTGATTTTCTTACTATTTTTGTTTTCGGGTGTCATTTCGTCGCATGAAAAAACACGAGACATAATGAACGAACCTTCTTCGACCAAGGACAATAGAGCCGCGATGGTCACAACCATTGCATCTAGCTACGATTTCTATTATGTAGTGGCGTGGAGAGTTGAACATATCACTTAAGACTGAGTGGCATAGAAATCAAAACAAGTAACCGAAGCCCACAATATGCTGCGGCATGCCAAATCCAAGGAGGAAGCGTGCGGTTTGACTGTAGGCATTCAGCGTTTACTACCGATGTTAGTCGGATTAGTAGATTTTCAAATGCGCAATCGAAAAAATATGTGCAACATTATACATTGAAATAGGCATGATTAGTGCTTACTCGATGAACCCAAATCAACTTTCAGTCATCACGTGGAAATTCACAAAAGAATCGTATCATTTCACGACAAATCTAGATCCAAATAAATTATTTGAAATAAAACCTCTGTAATGGCTTCCAACACAGTCAAAGCTACCGTGGTTAAATGAAAATTGGTAGAGAATTATTAAATGAGCCGTGTCAATTGAATAAGTTACCATTTAAGTTATAATATTGGCTTCTCTGTGGCGTTCAAAACAGTAAGGGATAGAGAACAGTCCGATCTGACGTATGCTGCAGTGGCTGCGGGCCACGATTAATTGGGCAAACAATAAATTATTCGGTTTCACCTTTCAGGATTGTTTCGGACAATAAATTTGGAGCATTTAAAATTTTGGAGCATACCCATCACCCACATTGTTGTACCTAAACCTAGTGAAATCAAAATAATCGACGCTGGTACGGTAGCACGCTTACACAAAACACACACACCCACATCATATATTTAGAAAAAAAAATGAGTACTGCATGATAACGATTTTCTAAACCCGGAAATATATGATTTAAGTATCATCAGATTAATGTCACATATTGTTATACATGCATAAGCACACGTTTAGTTGAATACATAATATAGCTTTGATATTTTTGCGGGTATGTTGAACTGAGCCTCAAATATCAGCAATCCAAATAAATGTGTGAAATACAGATGGGACTATCTTTGGAAAAATCAACCAACCAATTAAAAAAGGTTATGAAATTTGTCACGATATGAATAACGGTGATTACACGTAGATAAATATAAAAAATGATAACAACTCGGGAATCAGAGATTGCGTTACAATAACTTTTTAATCAGTTGATATCATCAAATGTTTTCAAAGATTGACGGATAGATAGGGAGATAGATAAATGGTATATTGACAACATAATCATACAATAATTGAACAGAAGAAATAATTTCAATATATGAACAATTTAATATATAATGTCATGTACATGTACCCTACTGGGCCCGAACTCATTGTGCAGTGAATTCTTTAAAACCGGATAAGTATAAGAGTTTACAGTTTGAATACATTACTTTTCATGGCTGTGTCGTAATAATAATACCACAAATTGCTTGCATAGTTCAAAAACAACGTGACACCTTATACCATTGTCGTAAAAAGTGAACGTCAAAGGAAGAATTGTATTTCAAGATGTACAGCAAAATAAGAAAATAAGTAGAAGAAAATGTATTAATTTGAAACATGTTGTTTGTGCGCCTTATATCTCATGGTGGGGTGCTTCATAAATTGGAACTGAATAAAAGCCCTGAGTATCAAAAATATAAGTACTGATGTATATTTTGTATCTCTCGCGTTTTTTGAAGGAGAAAAAATAACCGAAAAATCCGTCATTTTACACTCAGATATACTCTGCTAACAACACATTTTTTTCTGTAAAAAACGGATTTTTTTTAAATTTTTATATAGTGTACTTAAATTGGTTCATTAATTTCTGCCTCTAACAAGCAGGTTACCCAAAAATGTAAATTTTTAATTTGCCAGATGTTCTTTATTAATGATTATTGTCTCTCAATCAGGATTAATACAGTCAACGGATGAGCAGATAGGTGAATATTTGAAACACTATTGGCACGCGTTCAAAAAAAAAAGAGAGAGAAAAAAAAATCGAAATATGTACCATAGGCCTAAGTGATATTTGACAAACTCTTAAATTTTTTTTATTTCGATTTCACTTCAAATGCCAAATAAGGTGGTATTAATCCTATCATCAATCTAAACAATTTACAGAAAGGAAAACTATGATGCAAAGTACACACTTACTAAGTAGAGTTGTGCGATCGCACCCTACATGCAACATTAAAATACCCTTAGTTTAACGGTAGTAATAATATATTTCAGTAAGCAATATTGATTTACTACGTAATCCATGAGGGAGCACACATCAAAAGGTAAATGATCACTTAAGACCTAAAAGGGCCTCTTAATGCTTTTGAAAAGTGATTTTGTCTTTGACGTGTGCTCACATTTTCAAAAAGAATGTAGTCGATAGGTGTAACAACATCCCTTCCAAGTTATCCTACTCAAAATATTGTCATTAAAAATTTATGCTATTTTAACCAGGATGGAATTGCTTTCTTGTTAGCTTCTGTTGTTATGATTTTACCTCCACTTTGGCACAACTCAATTCTGAATTGCTTTCATGTTCGCAGCAATGCGCCATGTTTATTCAAGCGTATAAAGACATACCACACAAAAATGGAACAAAAAGTTGCAAGAGAAGTTACTCTTTCAGAATATGTATGATAATTTAGGGTTCATAAATTGGTTTTCTTTTTAATGAAAATTTTCTTGATGTTTACCCTTTTTACTCACTCGGTATAAATAATATATACATGTATACAGTATCACAATCGAATGAAAGTCAAACTGCATTGGTGATAAATCCACAAAGACTGAAACTCTTAGAATAATACAAATGTTATGTCTTTGTATAAGTTGAAATAAAGGAAAGATATCACAGTTTTACAAAAAGTCATAGCAAACATAAAGCACCCACACATATCAGATATGCATTTCATATCAATTCTACTCCACGTGAAATGTAAATCTAACGTATGACATTTTAAATCTTAACATAAAGACGCGTCCATTATTTGAGGAGGGGAAACGCAACATTACATTCATGAGTTTAGTGGAAATACATGCATCTGAGCGGCGCAGAAAATTATACGGCTCTACATTAATGTCAACAAAACCCGCGCTAACGGCGGGAAGCGACCGATTGACAACTGCATGCAATTATTACTTAGCGTACAAAAACTCGCCTAAGAAAACTTCCCTGTCGGTAAAATGGTATTATCAGTCGATCCGTTCGAGGAAATTCGTCATGGACATGAAATAAATAATTGAACTTTTATCATAGTTTTCGTAGGTAGATGCTTCAGACCAGATTGGGGAAAAAGACATTTTGGCAAGCCTATAACACCATTGTGCTAAAGTTGTAATCAGAATCTTTATTTCACATAGATTGATGTTCCTAACGATTATTGATATAAATAGTGATCTTGTCACATCTTGCGAAGACGCCGTCCACATGCGATATGCATGTGATATGCGGAAATATTGACCCATCGAGTAAAGATTCGTTTGTGATAATGTTCAAAGTGACAGGACTTTTTTTAACCAATAGAAATGAATGTACCATATTTGGAAAGCTGAGAATTCAAGCTTTTAAAAACTGCTTGATCATTAAGGTGTAATATAATTATGCGTAATCGAGGAAGATGACTATACAGCGTATGAGCTATTTTGAGAGCAAAATTGGCCATATTGTACAGGAATTTGATCTTACTAGGATTTCGAATTGACTCAAGTGACAGGACTTTTTTTTCCCTTTGCAATAAGTTATTCCTATTTTTGAAAAATTCAGACTCTTAGCGTACTTATTCAAGTTGATCATTTCTTTGAAAAGGTAGTTGCTCGCCATAATCAAGAAAACAAAGTGAAAAAACTGTGCAAATTACAAAAAGTCTATGGCCGCGTTCGCTTTGCGTAGAGTGATAGCGCCCTCTTCCCCTTAAGTTTACAACTAAATTGATATGTTTTTAAAGGACCACTATATTGATGAAAAGGTGTACACAAGAACAATGATATTGTTTAATTATGTACCCTTCAAGCAACAATAAATAAACCCATAACATAACTTTCCTGTCAGGGTTGAAACTTGTTCAGAATAAAAATAGAAAAAAGTTGCAGGAGAAGTTACTCTTTCAGAATATGTATGATAATTTAGGGTTCATAAATTGGTTTTCTTTTTAATGAAAAATTTCTTGATGTTTACCCTTTTTACTCACTCGGTATAAATAATATATACATGTATACAGTATCACAATCGAATGAAAGTCAAACTGCATTGGTGATAAATCCACAAAGACTGAAACTCTTAGAATAATACAAATGTTATGTCTTTGTATAAGTTGAAATAAAGGAAAGATATCACAGTTTTACAAAAAGTCATGGCAAACATAAAGCACCCACACATATCAGATATGCATTTTTTTTAAAGGACCACTATATTGATGAAAAGGTGTACACAAGAACAATGATATTGTTTAATTATGTACCCTTCAAGCAACAATAAATAAACCCATAACATAACTTTCCTGTCAGGGTTGAAACTTGTTCAGAATAAAAATAGAAATAATTATAATTCCCTAAAAGAATGCAAAAAACAAAAAACAACAACAACAACAACAACAAACAAACAAATAAACAACAACATAGATAGTGTGCAAGTAGGGTGCAAAATTGCATATGGATGAGGAAACTAATACAAGTGTTTATACTGCAATTAACATTCTAAATAAACGAATACTAGTATCTGGTATTTGAAAACGCCACACATCATACACATAATTATAGCCATAAATTCAATATACTGTCTGATCCTTCCAAAAAGTAATTGAAAGCTTATAAGGCTCGATCATTAGCCTACACAATAGTTATCTTTTTGTCCTGATGCATTAGTTCGTTATAAGATGGCGGAGGTTGTTCAGGAGCCGATGGCTGTGCGCGACTAACAGGAATAAGGAACTCATTACCGGATGGAACCGGTGAATACCGATTGCTGGTGGGTTGAACATGCCGACTAGATCCATGATGTGCAGGTTGTTGTGAATAATTGTAGATCGGTAGACCGCCTGTTCCTTGAACTTGTGGAGGCTGTATCACCCCAGGTGATCCTATATTAGGTGGGGTAACTACGGTAGTCATAGCAGTACCAGAGTACATCACTTGGCTTGAATTATTGCGCTTCATCTTGCAACACAAAATACTTGGGGGGGGGTGGCTGAAAGTCAACATAACTTACAAAACTCTCAATAAATCTGAACACCTTCAAAAAATGACAAATTGTGGATGAAAAAAACTCTTATAACCTATATTTATACGTTAATGTTTTATAGGCCTACCAAGGTAAGCCATATTCACTTCATGGCCTACAGTCTCACGTCCCTGCTTATTATTAAAAAAAATTGTTTTTGGGGTTTATTTTTGAGATAATTCATTCAAGATAGGAATGAAGGGCTACATTTATTTATTTTATTTTCTTCAATTCTGCATATATCTTCATTGTTATAAATGTATACTTCAAAATAGCGTTGTGCGAGAAACTGATAATATAAGAAAGAAATATTGCCTATTGGAAGCCCCCTTTGGCCTTAAGCTCGTCACACTGTCCGAAGTTGAACATGCAGGATGGACGCACGATCATGGAAAATTGCAAATTTTCCCTGATCACGAAAGCATCGGGCCATTCGTTATTTTGTGTTGCTCGAGTGCCATCTGTTGCAACGTATACAACAACGCCGAAATGACCATAGATTTGTGCTTTTTTTTTTTTTTTTTGCCTGTTCAGCCCCCCCCCCCCAACTTTCGGCTCAGCCCTTCCACTTCAAAAACGCTCCGCGGCCTTTGTAACCTTCAGAAGACATCGTTCTCGTTGGCTGTTGACCACTTCGGGGCCGACATCGCGCGAAATAACGTTTACATTTCGTGTGTCCATCTTTGCTCAACTTCGGGACAGTGGATCCCATTTTAAATACCGCTGTTTTGAACATCTAAAATTATTAATAATTTGACGATTTCGAATTTCCTTTATTTCAACTTAATTATACAAAGACATAACATTTGTATTATTCTAAGAGTTTCAGTCTGTATATTATAAAATAATTGCATCTGCTACCTTACTATTTAATTTCAGTAGTGTATATCTCATCGTTACTACAAGCTGATGTAGATGCAGACCCGAGCCTACCTCCCTTGATCGAGATTCAAAACATTTTAAAACACCGTCCACATACGCCCTGGGAAGAAAATGGCAGCATCCGAACGCCAGCGCCTGTATGGTACAGACAAACACCTAAACATGACTCCAATGCAAATCAGAATCAGTGTGGATTGTGCTTGAAGCGATTTTGTTAATATGTTGAACGATTATATATGTTT
>CALNVZ010003430.1:28056900-28081340 GCA_940671915.1 Paracentrotus lividus | reverse complement strand
AAAAAAAAATATCTCTGTGGAAATCACCAGAACCGTGCTCTTACACTGGGCTCATGGGTGGGGAGCAATGCCCACTCGTTGACCATCCACCCCTTTTAGGTCCAGCTCTGTCGAAAATTTTTAAACTTCACAAAATATTAATCATAACAAGAAATGCACCCACAGAGTCTGTTCAGAAAACGTAGTAGACTAGTAGGCCCTATATCACAAGACTTGAAAGTTCAAGGTTCATCAATAGAATATTGGATAACATTATCGTTGATACGTATTGCGCACCACGGACGTGAACCTTGCCAAGTCATACCATACCTAAAGAAACAATATAGACGCCTATGGCAGCTAGCAATTGTGCCATTCATTCCTGTGAATGGGGTAATAATATTTTGTACAGTACGGCGCTTTGAGCCAAAAGCGCTGTGCAGATAACCAGTTATTATTATCATCATTATTCTGGCGAGCTGATGTAGGCTTTTTGAGAACGTTATGCATATACACCATTAATGTACATCGAGATATGGATTCATCTTCTTCTTCTATTTTGTTGTTGCTGGTGTTGTTGATATATAACTTCATTATCATAGCAAAGCGGTTGATTCTTACCAGTCTTACCTGCTTTTGCAAAAAGACTTGCAAAATTCATTTTATTATGTTGGAACAGCCTCACTGGCGTCTCCCTGCCTGATCAAAAACTAGGAGTCTGCAGCCTTGCGTCTCTTAGTGTCACGGATATGCATGTCCAAAAATTACACATAGCCACACTCATACAACTTTGCTGACAGGTTATTTATCCGCAATTTTTCTTGTACAGGATTAGGATTGGCATATAGAGACAGATAATATATATTATATTATACACACCAACTATCACACATATTACAAACAGCCGAAGAACTATAGGTCTACATGTATTCGGTTTAATAATATACAATGCAGTATACAATGCCAGTTCGCGGTTCATGACATTTGCTTATGGAACGCCAAGATGACAATGATTATCTAAAGTACCCAACCAGGAAATTCCGAAAATAGTGCCGAAATATCTCAAATTTTATTTGATTTAGAATTATGGAAGTAAGTAAAATATAACATGGTCTAAGATTCAGACTAATGGATGCAATTTGCATTTAATAAATTATGTTAAAAACGTATATTCAAAACATAATAATACACACATATAATAAGCGCACCCACACAAATGCTATATATATATATGCATTTGTGTGTGTGCGCTTATATATATATATATATATATATATAATATATATATATATATATATATAATACATATATAGTGTTGTTTTGTGTGTGTGTTGTGTGTGTGTGTGTGTGTGTGATGTTGAGAATGCTTTTACTAGTCGCCTTCGTTTCTTGATATGAAACATAGTGTGATAAGACTTTGTGTGGAAAACAAAAATATGAACGCAGGAGAACACTTCTGGTAGTTTAAGCTTTCGTCTTTATGAGTTTATTAGAAACATCTTAAAATTAACAATGATTGAAGGAAGATATAAATCTCAAGAAGATATGGCTATAAAGTGACATTGTAATAATAATGTACAAAATAAAAAAATGTTATATTTGACTCATGGATATACTTATAGAATAAATTCAAAATATATTGACTAGAACAAAATATATTAAAAGGAAGTAGACATACCTGTTTCTCTTAAAGGCAAACAGATTCAAAATAAAATTTGGAATCTGGTAGACAGGTTCAATATTTTATTTTGAATTTTATTTTATTCTAGTCAATATATTTTTATTTTTTATTATGGATACATTAAGTTCGTTTTCAGATGCTACTATAGGTTTTCCCGCTCAAGTTCATCATTTCCTCACTCTATTTCATTTATGTGCATTCGAATTCACGCAGCTGCTGCTTTCGTGCCGGTTGGGTCATACAAATTATCAATTCGAGCAATGAATTTCATTTACGTGCACGAACATTTTCGTTTGGTGCACTCAATTTCATTTATCGGCACTAACATTTTTGTTCGGTCCAAATGAATTCCCTATATTTTCATTCAATTGTCAATTTCATGCACCAATTTCCCGATTGGTTCATTCAATCTAAAACGAAACGGCGACGGGCATGCTTTGGGGCAAACAATTTCATTAATAGGAATTCTATTTCCTAGTTTGTGCACTTAATTTAATTAAAACTCTTCAATTTTTAGGAATATGACTATATACACACCTCAATTAATAAGAGTAAGATTGTGAAGGTATATATAATCTCCCATTTTGTGATCTTATCGGCTATCATACCTTAATTTAAACTCTTCTTTCTTTTTTTTTTTATTCATGATCCTTTCACAAACTTTCTCTTTCTCTCTCTTTTTCCTCGTAAAACAAGCTTTCCAATATAGATTTGATCACATAGCCCATATATCATGTACGAAATGCTCAATGTTCAATCGAGTTTCTACTTTTGAATGTTTTGTATTGGATTTTTCTATCTTTGCTTTTGAACTTGAACATACAAATTAGCACTCAAAACTAAATGTGACTCAATCATAAATGCATGCAGCAGCGTATGAATATGAAATCGTCAGACAAGACAATGTAATTTTCAGGATGTGCATTCATTTTGGACCATATACGCAATACAGAATAATACGACAGTTCATTACAAGAAGAATAAATACTTCGTTCTTGAAAATCCCTAACAAACATCATAGTTTCAAACATTTCCGATTTTCTGCGACTCATGAAACGGAGAGGAGATTCGGGGTACATCCCTGTTGAGACGTCTCCGCAACTCTCTCAAAACCCAAACTAGACTCAAATCCGTCTAATGACAAGTGAGATACCATCATAAGCATTTACTAAAGTATCACTAAAATTTCAAATTATATGCACTTATTTACAATTCGATTGCCTATTCGTGAATTTGTTTGAACGAAGGAAGACAAATTATGTAGAAGTCAGTTTGTAAATTAAAATGAGTGCACATACCTGAAATTGTATGCTCCTAATGTGAATTCGCACGAATGCTTTGTAGAATCGTTTGCAAATATAAGGAATATGAGTGAATAAAAATGAATTTGATTGACGATGCGGTAGCGCGATCGCAACTTGTGTTAAATCGTTTGATCCAAATGTGAAATTGAGTGAACTAAAGATGAAATTGAGCGGGAAAACCTATATTATCTTTTCATGGCCCTTCAGTTTCTTGCTCTTGAAAGAACTTAAAGAACTTAGGAGCTAGGCGGCTCTACCCAAGGCAGGTATATACGCACAGAACTTAGATAGGATAATGTCCCTGAATATCACTCCTGATGATTTTTAATGGTTTCCTTTCCAAAAGCGTTACCAGAAAATACGTATACTCTCTGAACAAATATTTTCCTATACTTCATCACACGATGGCGAGGTTTATCTTTTCGCTTTTGTTGTTGTTGTTGTTGATAACCTCGACTCGTAAGCTATAGCCTTGTGTAATGTCGGTCTCGTGGACCTTTATTGGCTATTGTCTACCGAGGATGGAAATCCAATTGAATCCCCCTTGAATCCCAATTGAATACCAATTGGCAATTTGGAGCACATGGAAAGTGAAACAATAATTTGGTACCCAATGAAAGCAATTGAAACCAAAACCAATTGGTCCTCATTGAACCAACTGGGTTCAATTGGGACCTATTGCCTATTGGTTTCAATTGGGACCAACTGGTTTTTGGTTTCATTTGTTCCAACTTTCATGTACTCCAAATTGCCAATTGGTGTTTAATTTGAGATTCTATGGGGTATTGCCTATTGGTTTCAATAGGGACTTGTTTCCAGTTACCAATCGGTATCAATGGGGATATTTTATGTGTTGTCCTACCTAAACTTGTTATTGTCATCATGGTGGTTAGTTAATTAATCTTTCTCAATGTATGAAAAGTTATCAGTTTGTATTGTAAAACGTTTAATACAAATATCTAAGCAAATATTAATAATACAAAATTTGGAAATATGCCAATGAGGTAAATTATGCAAATCAGAGCAATAAACCCCTATTGATAACCTATTGATACCAATTAGTACCAATTGAATCCCCATTGAAACTAATTGGTCCAAACTGAATCCCCATTGAAACCAACTGGACCCATTTGGTCCGAAATGAAAACCCATTAAATCCTCATTGAAATCAATTGCTCCCAAAATAAACCCAATTTAAACCAATAAGTCCGAATTGAACTGGCTAATTAAACCCCTATTGAAGCCAATTGGTCCCAACAGAATCCACATTTAGAACAATTGGTCCGAATTGAAATGAATGGATCCCAATCTTTCCCATTGAAGCCAATTGAATCCTCATTAAAACAAATTAAAACCCATTGAGACCAATTGAAATTTCGATCAGTGTTGAATTGGTTTGAATTGGATTTTCGTCTTGGGTATCTAGTAGGCTTCAGTGTTCATGGATCATATTTTATTCAAAGTCGTTATTTGACTTAGTGTCGAGATTATCGGTTGTATGATACAAAGCACGTGTTTTTGATAACCTCAGACAGCGGCTTATCAGTTATTGTAATACCAATAAATAAAATTAATACAAATATTATTATAAAAACTTCCACTCATCATACAATTGTCTATAAAAAAGAAAATGGTCACCTAGACGTAAAATGGATTATTGATGAAATGCCACAGTTATGTCAATACTTGATCATTTTGTGATGTTTGGGGTAGATAGTAGTTCTATTGGATGTCGAAGGTTGATCAGAGGCTGATGGATGTGCTTGACTATCACGATAGTAATCGTCATTATCGGATGGAACCGGTGAATACCAGTTACTGGCGGGATAAACATGCTGACTACCCTTGACGCGCAGGTTGTTGCCAACAATAATTATAGAGTCTTTGTAGAGTATCTGTTTCTTGAACATAATAGAGGTTTTCGTCTTTCTATTACACATTCCCATATGACTTGTTTGTAGCTTTCATTATTTCCTCATATGATGGCGGGGGTTGATCAGGGGCTGATGGCTCTACGTGACTACCACGATAGTACTGGTAATCATCGGATGGAACCAGTGGATACCGGTTACTGGCGAGATGAAGATGCTGACTAGACCCTTGACGCGCCGGTTGTTGTGAAGAGTAATCAAAGATCGGTAAAGGATCCGTTCCTTGACCATGTGGAGGTTCCACCATCCCAGAAGAGACTCCGGGAGGTGGGGCCGCAACAAAAGCGGTCGTAGTAGTACCCGGGTTCAGCCCTCGGTTTGCACCTCGGCAATTGATCTTACGGCACAAAACAGTTGAAAGTAATAACAGAAGAACCCCAGAAATTAACACTGCTGTGCCTGCGTCCAGCAAAGACGCTATTCCTCCTGAATTAGATAATAGACCAGCTCCAAGTATTATCGCTATAAATGACAGAGTGATCAACGTTACTGTGATATATCCCCCTAGACATGATAAACGTTGATTTTGATTTGCACTTACTGGATCCATATCATTGGTGTTTGTCTGTATAATATGCGCCTCGGTCCGGGTAGCTGCCATTTTCTTATTGAAGTCAGGTTTTATAATGGCTTTCAGTCCATTTGACTTTCCAGGATCTCCGTCCAAATACTTGGCAGAGCTGTGAGGTGTTGAACTGCCTGAAACCACAATACAACCAATGAAATGGTTCAATTTGGTGAAATTTGGAAGCCTGAAACTCTTACGCTAGCACTTTAGTATAAAAGACATCATGTTTTTCGCATAATTTGAATTAAAGGAAATTAAGAATTAAGATCGTCTATTGCCAATGTTCTAAAAAGTTCAGACATCGGTGAAGTCTAATTTCTTTACTTATTTTTTTATATACCTTGAAGTACTTGGGAATCTTAAAAGGAAAATTATAAGTACATTTCTACAAAGCTGCCATATAGGCCTACAGTATTTGATCTAATAATCAATTTTAAACAGCTTAACGAAAGGTTATCTTAATTCAAATTTGAAGAAGGAAAACAGATCAATTAAGTAGTAACCCCCCCAAGGCTACCTTGTTTGTTTGTTGTTGTTGTTGTTGTTTTTTGTTTTGTTTTTTGGGGGGGGGGGGTCACCTCGTTGCGGAATCTCATTCACTTAATAAAACATGCAAGAATCGGGCCAACACCAAATTCGTTTTAAATTACATACCTTTTCATAATCTCAAGATAATTTACAATTTGATCATTTTTATTATTCTTATATTATAATGGGGTCAAGACAAGTGGATGATGCTTACCCGTGCGGGGTATTGCAGCAAGACGAATAACTTATACACGGTTCCACCAATCTCAGTGATAGTGATAGTGCCATTGCATAGCACATTAGCAGTCCGTCATCTTGGCTGGAACGCGTCATGAAACGATTGAAACATTTCATTTAACTTGGCTGTGAAATAATTTGTTTGTAATAGGTATGAGATTCAGGATTGGTAATAGGCAGACAATAATTATTCAAATAATACACCTGAACATTCATCTATTATTTACACGTAGCTAACTCTCATGGTCGAGTCATTGTGAAATTTACGACATGTTTATGGAACGCCAAGATCATGACGATGACAACTATTGAAGCGTTAGTTATTTTATGGATTTAGTTACTGTATGTCAAGAAGCTTATACATACTGTACATGTATGAAACTGAGCAATAGTACCTTGTCAAAACTTCCAATCAATCATTACTGATATACTTATAAGTAACCCTATTATGGCAAATTATCTTGAAAAGTCTCACATCATTGGTCATATACATCATGCACATGGCTAATCTTATATTTCAATATTACTTTTTGTATACATGTCAGTATCAGACATATCGCATTTGAATATTTCTTTTGAATCATTTGTAGACGATACTAAAGAAAGCTTGATAAAATACAAAGAAGTGGTAATAGCAGTATAGTATAGTAATAATGCTTTATTCAAAATAAAAAAATAATTGCAGCCACAAGGCCGAATTGTAGAATTCTTTTACAGATTATCATTGTTTACACATTGATTCATACATGCATGCATTTCCGACTTAAAAAGATAACAATTTTTATCATGTTTTGTAAACAACTCATACCGAAATAATGATTAAGTGTCGAGTGGCAAATATGTAATCATAAGGATTTCAATATATTTACAAATTTATCACATAACCGTCATAGAAACATACAAAAAAGTACCTGACCATCTTCTCCTGGAAAAAAAGGGGGAACGAATCAGAAAGTGATGTCTAGAAAAGAATATTAAGAAATTAAATCAGAACAGAAAGGGGGAGAAGGGTGAAGAAAAGTGAGCAGCTAGTTAGCAACGAGCGGAACCTATAATTTAGCCAGGTTTAAAAATATAGGAATGGGGAAATCGGCATCCAGTAAAATCATTTGTCCAGACAAAGTGGGTTTATGAAAAAGTGTGTAACAAGGCGTTTATTACAAAGGGTAAGCAAAAAAAAAAAAAAAAAAAAAAAAAAAAAAAAAAAAAAAAAAAAAAAAAAAAAAAAAAAAAATCCCGTTTCAATAGCATTTTGCAATAACTATAAGCAAAGAAACCAATGAGATATGATCGGCTTTTACGAAAAGCAGGTGAATATAATAAAGAAACTATGATCTTAACAAATAAAACAATAAATTTAGAGTACTTTTTCAGCGACTAAGATTACAACCATAATATTCATACATTTAAAGGGGAAGTTCACCCTGGGTTTAATTTGGATTCTAAAAATGCAGAAAAATTAAAGAAAAATATTCCTTTAAGACTATAATCAGCTATATAATTTTGTTATGACACAATATTTTTCTGGAATATTTGACTTTATATACTTGGCTATTCCAACTTAAGTATTGATTAGAATCAAATATCGTCGATGATCCAAATTTAACAATCAATAATAAATTAATATAATTAATTATAAACAGCCATTCAGACAATCATTTAAGTTTCCCTCAAAGTTAATTTCTTTTCCTCAACACCAGTACTGCGACTACTACAACTTTTTACACCTGACTAAAATAATGATTTGAAATAAAATAGATTAACCCACACAAAAAACATTTCATGCCAACATTAATTTGTGGCCTGCAATTTTCCAAGTACAAGTATAACATACTTGTTCTGCATTGTCGCTCTCCTTTACAGCTGACGGGTGTCATGAACCTTGACTATGACCACTCGCCTTTTTCATCTGCTGAAAATGGTCAACGGTTTTTTTTAATAAATCAGCAAACAGAGTCAAAGATAAACCAAAAGTCAGAAAAAAATTAATATTATACAAAAATGTTATGTTTCACCATTTGTTTTCATAATTATCATTGATTTATGCTTTGACTTCAATTTATGTTTGTCTTTGTTGGCCGATCGATTCCATCATTAATTTTGACTCTTTCATGGCGTTCCATAACCAGGTGCAAAATGAATAGTGAATTCCTGCGCAGGCTAATTTTTATGTCCTTTACAAAAGTGGGCATTACTCACTGAAGCATGGGTTATTTTCGGAATTTTTTGTATCATATTGATAGTTGAGGATATGAGCCTTATATACATATAAATCTTTAACCCAAGAATCATATATTTTTCGATTTAGTAGCTATTTAAAAAGTGTATAGTTCTTTTTGGGACGCACTGTATATGAATGTACTGTAGGCCAAGAATGTCCCTAAAATTTTATGCTTCCCGTTGAACAATTTTCTGTTTATATAGTCTTTAGTTGAATGTATATGGTTCAATACACAATCATTGTTTTGAAGGGTGGAAATAAGCTTTTACAATCATAACTGAGGACAAATATCATAGCAAAACAAGGGTTACAATTAAAACAAAATTTAAAAAAAATGCAGGAAGCTCGAGCAGAAAATGGGGAAAGTAAATATATACCGCATTCTAAACAAAAGGCAATTTCTAAGGTTATGTGTGTCATTACATGTACTTTGAACTAATACCCTGTGGTTATAATAAATGCCATCATATTATGCAAGATATGATACAGCTAACTGCGTTTCCATGCACACAATACAGTGTGTCTCAGAAAGAACTATAAGCTTTTGAAATGGCTATACCAAATAAGAAATATATGGTTCTCGGGGAAAAGATTTATGTGGTTAAAGCTCATATCCTCTACTATAATTTGACACCAAAAAGTCAAAATATGATGCTTGCTTCAATGAGCAATGCCCATTTTTGTGAAGGACACAAAAACGGGTCTGCGCAGTAATTCACTATTCATTTATCACCTGCTTATGGGCCGACAAATGGTCAATATCATAGGATAAATCAGCTAATATTAAGACATAATAAACGTCAATATTATGCAAAACTGTAATGTACAGGTTAACCTTTTTGTTTTGATATTTATATTCATTTTAATGATGTGTTTTTTGTTGCTGTTTTATTTGGTTTATTTTGTCTTTGTTGCCGATTCACGCATTATTGATATTGACCCTGAGCCAACCTGAGGTTTTCTGAACATTTATTCCTTGTTTGAGGTAAGACTTCCCGAATAATAATAAGGAACAGACTGTTCGACATGTGAAATGCTTGGGCTATGTACTCTTAGGATTTTGACTGACATGACCGATGGTTTTTCAAGTTATTGCTCAGTCATGTTTTGAAGCACAGAAGTCAGTGTCACTCGAGAGTTACTCTTCAACATGAACAAAAAGGGAGGTCAACTTAATTAAGATTCTTATGAACGGGCTTCAAAGTCGGGTATATTTTTCTGAGTCGTATTGTAACTTATTTAAGCCTAAACAAGAGCAAATTAAATGATAAATTGGGCATTCGCAACTTTCAAAATTCCAGCAACTTAAATTTATTGAATATCATTAATTTTTTTCAATAATCATTTATAATGACCGAGAAAAAACATAATTTCATGTATTCAATTTCTAATGTGTATACATAATATTCACTTTTCATTGTTATTAAACTTGAAATTACTTCAACTTTAATCGAAGCAAAGCTTTTTTACTACTTAAAAAACAAAAATAAATTGAAATTGTAAATCAATTTACCGAATGAATCACAACTAACAAAACAAAACTAATTACAACTAAATCTTGATTTAGTTGTAATTAGTATATTACAACGTATGCATGATATGTACTATTTCAAGTCCTTTGTATTATTATGCCTAAGATTAAAGTTTTCAAACGTCACTTTTAAAATGCTATATATGAATCATATCCTACATTATTAATTCTATTTACGTATAATATGTACATAATTGCACCCATTTTCATTTTTGTTCCAGTACTTATGAAACTGTAAAATAATTGAGATTACATGTATACTTTTTTCACCTCTTTTTCTCGAAGCTACTTTCATAATTATCTGAAAACCCAAAAATCCCCTTGCTTACAGATATTTTAAAGGCCTTATGTAAGATTGTTCGTATCGTTATTAACTTTGCTTGGCGATAGGACATCTTTCGTGCCATTTTCAACATGAACACCAACCGTACAGTTCGATAAACTAAATGGCCTGTCCCACAGAAGGCGATCGTTGTGGTGACAGCTTAAGTTTAAGTTTATTTATTTATTATCTTAAGTTTATTTCTTTTAACTCTTTGAGCGCTCGATCGCCCATGGGCGCTGAGTATTTTTCCATTGTGACGTATTAATCTTGCGCGGTCAGGATGCGCGGTGAAGATGCGCAGGAACATAACTGTGCACCGTCCTTAAAGGGGAAGTTCACCCTGGAATTTTATTGGTCTTAAAAAATGAAGAAAAATAATAAAAAAATATTAGTGAAAGTTTGAAGAAAATCGACCAAAAAATAGCGAAGTTATGAATATTTAAAGTTTTGATTGAGTGACGTCACGTGCGAGCAGCCCTCCCATTGGTTGTGTATGTAAATTCCATAAATTTGTCTTTTTGTCATGGTTCTTGATAAAGGAATGGGTCAATTTGATATAGTCATGTATATGAACACATGTTTGATGATATATCACCCGCATAGGTGACATAATTAATTTCTTTGGAAAAAAATGACATTTTATGGAATTTACACTGCATAACACATGGGAGATCTGCTCGCATGTGACGTCACAGAATCAAAACTTTGAATATTCATAACTTCATAATTTTTTGGTCGATTTTCTCTAAACCTTCACTAATATTTTTCTTTTATTTTTCTTCATTTTTTAAGACCAAGAAAATTCCAGGGTGAACTTCCCCTTTAAGTGTCAGAATCTAAAGGAGATAGGCTAAGTAACGGCGATTATAGACCTAGCTCCGATAAGGCTACAACAACCACTTGCTTTAACACAAACAATAGCTAATTCGCCAGTTGTCGCAACAACGATCGCCTCCTATGCGAGACAGCCCTTAATTGGTCCTGCGTTTGTCGGACATTTCAAATACTATCTCCATCTGGTCTGGTGGCAGGGGTTGAAGATAGCTGCCTAAGAGACATACTTGGGGATCTATTCGGAGACACATTTTCTGACCTCTTTAATAGTCGCAAGGACCGATAACAGCACACTACCATTAGGAAAATTCCAAAGATGAGCAAACAGCCACCGATGATTGCAACCGTCAAGTTTTTGCCACTGTGTATAGCTAATTCAAAGCTGTTAGAATTGTCGCGTTTAATAAAGATACCACCAAGAACCATCGTCAGGGCTACTAATGTGATGCAAAACGGACAGTATCCGCAACTGACATGATCAAGTTGTTGATCAACGGTGTACGGCTCATCCTCCATGCTATCAGATCAATAAAGTTGGACCTTTGTCCTGCTAAAGTTCAATAGTTCACGAGTACAATTAAAATGAAAAAATGAAAAAAATGAAAATGCTCCAAATTTTATTGTCCGGAAAGGATATTTATTTTGCCCCTTTTCTCGTGGGCCCGGCAGCCGCTGAGCAGCGCCAGAAGGACATTGCTCTATCCCCCTCTTGTTGAACGCCAAACAGGGAAGCAGCAACTACCATTTTTTAACGTCTTTTGGTATGACGCGGCCGGGGCTCGAACCCATGACCTCCCGATTATGAGGCGGACGCTCTATCCACTGAGCCAACACATCGGTTAATTAGGTCCTACTACATATCCCCAGAGTGTGAATCTCGAGTTCTTTCAATAAATTTAATTCCAACCCAATCTTCTTTTGTGAATTGTGATATTCCTGTTGCTTTTCGATCAACCGTATCCTCCAATCTTGAACAGCGGCACATCTAAAATGAACGTACATGAAGATGAAAATTAATATGAATGATCGTACATTTTTATTCACTTTTATTCTTTCAAGTACATTCTAAAATAAACAAGTTCCAACTTCTATATATTTTCGAGGTATTTTACCAGGATTTGGGTGAGCAAAAAAGGGATGTATTGTTGACTTCCATGCTACATTATTTTAGTCAAAGCTTTCTGTGTTTCGGTAAGACTGTGGGCATTTAGCGTTTAGTACTCCCGATTTGTAGATTTCAATTGCGCAACGAAACAATATGTGCAATAGCCAATAGGTACTGTATATCACTTTGAAATAAAACTATTAATGCTTACCCAGTGAACCCAAATCACTTCCAGTCATCTACGTAAACTCACAGAAGAATGGTATTCATTGCACGCATCAATCTAGCTTTCAAATTCAAATTATTAGAATAAGTCTCTTTCGACCGTTGGATGAAATGAAATTTGCGTAGAGAATTATTAAATGGAGTCTGTTCAATTGAAAAAGATACCTTTTAAGTTAATAACCACATCACCCTCATTGTTTACCTAAACCAATGAAACAAAACAATCAATGCTAGTACGGTAGCACGCACACACAAAACCCACACACACACACACACACACCCACATCATATATTTAGAAAAAATAGAGTATATAACGATGAATAACGATTTTTTTTTTTAAACCCGGAAATTACTTATTAAAGTATCATCAGATCATTGTCACATATTATTTTACATGTATTTAACAAACGTTTATTTGAAATACATAATAGCTTTGATAATTATGCAGGTATGTTGAACTGTGTCTCAAACATCAGCAAAAATCCACATAAATCAGATGGAGCTATCTGTGCGAAAATCAAACAATTGATAAAAAAAAAAAAAAATAACAGTTATTAAATGTAGATGATTATAATATAATAATAACAACTCGGGAAACAGATATAGCGATACAAATAACTTTTTTAATCAGTTGATATTATCAATTTTTTTCAACAATTGACGGATAGAGAGAGAGGTAAGTGGTTTATTGATAAAAGCAACACATCATTATAGCAAAGTTGAATTGCGATGCATTTACACGCTTTAATAAAATACACATAATAAATGGTAATAATTTGCAGACTGATAAACTGGATTCAAATACTTTTTAATTATATATGAACAATTTGATATATCATTTTTGTACTAATATGTAGGGGAGACCGGGGATGGACGTTACAAAATTCACATTTTGGGCCAGATAATTCTAATGAAAGTACTCGCACACTCCATTTTGGGGCTGTAGTTAGCCTATTATGTTGGCTAAAACCTGAGGCACATAAACCTTGAAAACATGTAAACACTAATTAACTACAGCATAATGAAGACAATTTTTTCTAACAACCTACCCCGTATACGGGGTAAGTTGTTACACCATACGGAGTAATTTGTTACATTATGTAAACATATGGGGTAAGTTGACAATGTGTAAATCTCTTATACCATACTTTTGTTTCAACTTTCCAGTTTCTTGGTATCGTTAACAGTAGATCAAGTAGAGCTCAAATAGACTAAAGCAATAATAGAAATATCGAAATATTACACCTGAAATTGAAACAAATTACTTTACATGTGTAATGTAATTGGGGTAGGTTGTTACATCGACATGGCTCAGGGTATATTAATGACATACATGTACTATATTCACATACCAGACTATCATCATGTGCTTCAGTTGTAAGAACTATTACAAATTTTTATTTTGTCAAAAATTCACTGGGAACAGTAAAAATGTTTTTTGTTGATTAACTTTTTAATAAAACAACGGAGAAACCTCACGACCGGCAGTTCATCACAGCTATGTGTAGGCTGTATATAGATGCAAGGTAGCACGAACTCTCTTGTTCCAACTTAGCACACTGAGAACTGTAACAACTGACCCGTGTAATTTCCATCCCGGTCTCCCCTAGAGTGATATAGATCGAATATTCATGTGTGTAGTGCACAATTTGCTATTGATTAAATAAATCCACTTACGTGTTATATATTTTGCGAAGCTATAGAATTATAGATCTAATCAGTTCATCGTGATCATCAATGAATAATACAGTTTTAAATATTTCAGTGAATAAATAAAAATTAAAAACTTAATAACATTAAAACAACTTTGGAGAGTATTTCAGACAAGAAATGAAATTAGAGTTTAAAGTACGCAAAAACTACGAGTACATATCATGAACGACGGAGTTGTCATTTTCCCCTACGACATAGCAATTAATCATATGTCAATGAAAGATATCAGTCACTAGATTTTTAATTTTTGCACATGAATTTCTGAGATGGCAAATGGATCCTCCTTTAAAGTCTGTTTCTTCTTTTTTAAATAGTTCTTGTAAGACTGGTCTTGCTTGACACTTTTTGTTAGCGAATAATAACCTTTCAAAGGCCGCTAAATTCTATTAAAAAAGCGATTAATTTAGTCAACATTCAACGCTAATATACATGTTTCCAACTAGCCCCAACTCATTGAGCAGTGAATTCTTTAAAACCTCTACGAAGAACAGAGCCATTGTATTAATGGTTCTGAATAGAGTGTTCCCCCGTATCTATATTATGTTATATTATTACTCTGTATCATAACTGTATCATGTTTGATTTTTATACGGAAAATAAAACCATACCATACCATACCATAATTCTAAATGCTTACAGTTTGAATACATTACATTTCATGGCTGCATAATAATAATAATTCCACAAAACATAGTGGCTTAAGCATGTTAAGTTCAAAACCGGATAATCTAAGTGCTTCAGTTTGAATACATTACTTTTCATGGCTGTGTCATAATAATAATTCCACAAACATAGTGGATTGCCATAGTTCAGTGACACCTTATACTGTTATCGTGAAATATGAGCGTCAACGGAAGAATTATATTCAAGATGTATTGCAAAATAAGAAATAAGTTAATAGAAGAAAAATGTATTAATTTGAAACATGTTGTTTGTGCGCCTTATATCCCATGACTGGGTGTATTTCTCATTTATTTGCATTTTAAACATCGTAAATCATTGTAATGAATATATAAGTCATACTCATAGTTGTAATGGTACTTCAAATGTTATTTTTTTTTTAATTATATTTCACAATTTTTATATTCAACATATATCTACCCTTAGCTAATGGGAAAAATAAAATAATGACTTAGACTTAGACTTAGTTCCTCCTGTTCTTGCGGAGCATTGGCAGCAACAGAACTCTTCAACGTTTCCGGTCTCCTGCTAAGGTCTCCGCCTCTAGCCAGCTAAGCCCCATATCCTGGAGGTCTTTCATGACTGTCCTTCTCCAGGTGGTTATTGGTCTTCCTCTCCTTCTTCTGCCACATCGGAGTCCACTTCAGGGATGTTTTGGGGTGTCTCCTTTCTGGCATCCTAATAATGTAACTAGGATCTTAAGTCGTCTTTCTTTTACTGTTATGCTAAGATTTCTTTGGTTTGTCTCTGCAATACGTATTCATTTGTTATCCTGTCTTTCCAACTAATACCAAGGATTTTTCGAAGACATCTTTGGTGAAAGACGTCGAGTCTGTGGGCTATTTTTCGGTCATTTCCATGTCTCACTGGCGTATATAGCAACTGTTATAACAAGGGACGTATAAAGCATAACTTTGCTCCTTATAGATATCTCTCTAGACTTCCAGATCCTGTTGAGTCTTTTGAAACAGAGTTTTGCTTTGCCAAGTCGGCATGATAAATCTTCTGTCATGTCCCCTGGTTAGAGATGGTGCTCCACAGATAAGTAAACTTAGGACTTCCTCCACGTTGTGTTGTTGACGTGTATGTTTGTAGGCTGGTCTGTTTTAACTGACATGACTTTTGTCTTTTCGGTGTTGACTCTGAGTCCTACCTTGGATGCTGTGGTGACAAGGTTGTCTGTCATTAACTGCAAGTTCTGGACAGAGTCTTCTAGGAGGGCCAGGTCATCTGCAAAGTCAAGATCTGTTAGCCTTGTTGAGTTGGTCCACTTGATACCAAGATCGGGTCATTTACAGTCCGTCGCATCACCATGTCGATAGTAATCAGGAAAAGCAAGGAGATAGTATACATCCTTGCGTACTCCATGACAAGATGCTGAAATAGTCTGTTTGGCCAGTACCTGTTTTGATGCAGCACCTAGAATTCCTATACAGGCTTTTGAACAGCTTATTATTTTTCCTCGGGATGCCATAGATTTCTGCTATTTCCATACGATTCTCTATGCACATCTGTCAATAGCTTTTTTAAAGTCGATGAAGTTGATGTACAGCTTAGAGTTGAATTCAACACTCTGTTCTATAATGTTCTTAAAGTAAGTATTTGTTCAGTGCATGATCTCCCACTGGCGGAATCCTGCTTGTTTCTCACGCAGTCTTGTATCAATACTTTCTTTTAACCTGTTTGAGCAGTACTGCACAGAATACCTTCCTGGTATAGATAGTAATGTAATACCTCTCCAGTTTGTTGCAGTTACTCATGTCACCTTTCTTTGGTAAGGTAATGATCATCCTTCCCTCCACTCCTTTGAACATCTTCTTCTTCCCAACCACATTAAAGAGATACTGTATCTGGCGTTCTAGCTCTTGACCACCATGTTTAAGTAGTTCTGAAGGAATTGGTCTGTACCAGGTGATTTCCATTTTTTAATGCTTTGATGACTTTGTGGACTTCTGCTTCTGTGATCTCACCACTGTCAACATCCAGAGGATCCATTTATCTATTTCACTGAAGCTATGCATATAGAGGGGTCTGGTTGGTTAAGAACTTCCTGTAAAATGTTCGATCCATCTGGCATTTTTGCTCTTCGTCTGTCACAAGGCGTATTCCCATGTTTATCCTTTATTGGGATTGTGTTTTGTTTGCTGGAGCTCCTAACTCTTTCGTAATACGGTAACAGTGTTTTAGCATCGTTCCTGTTGCTGCTTCTTGTGCTTCTTGCTCCTTATTCTTAAACCATGCTTTTTTGTCTTTTCTGCAATGTTTCTTAACTTCTTTATCAAGAGTCGCGTACTGTAGTGCAAGGTCCCTCTCTTCTTGCAAGTCAGACTGATCTCTCATGTTTTTTGCTCTCTTCCTTTCGTCTATGAGTTTCCATGTTTCACGGCTGATCCATTTGTTCACGTCGTGTGCCTCTTCGTTTGCCAATGACATCATTGGCCGTTTTGTTGATGCATTGTTTAGCCCTTTCCCATTCTTCTTCGATGCTATCTGAATGTTCTAGTATTGAAAACCTATTCCTCAGTTCAAGTTGGAATTTTTGAGATATAGTTCCTCTTTCAAGGTTTTTCGACAGCGATCGGACGGTCTGCTTGTTTCCCAACCATACGTTTCAGTTTCAGACGGATTGCGCCGGTAAGAAGGTAGTGGTCAGATCCCATATCTGCTCCTCTTTTAACTCTTACATCTAGCAGTGAGGATTTCCACCTATTACCAATGCAAATATAGTCTATTTCATTGCATGTCGAGCCTCCTGGAGACAGCCATGTCTTCTTGTGGATCGTCTTGTGTTGGAAGAACGTATTTCCTATGCTAAGTCCATTTGCGCTGCAAAAGGAGATTAGACGTTCCCCATTATCACTATGAGATGATGCTGTTCCATGGGGTCCAATAGTTTGCTCAAGACCCTGTCTTCTTTGTCCTATCTGTGCATTAAAGTCTCCCATCAAAATTTGAATGTCGTGATTTGGAATACTATCATTTACATCTTGAGGGGTGCCATAGAATTCGTCTTTGTCATCATCATCAGAGTTTTCTGTTGGGGCATAAGCCTGGATGATGGTAGTTTTTCCATGTCTACTGCATAATCTTGCAGTTATAATTCTCTGGTTTACAGGTGTCCAGCCGAGAAGAGCCTTTCCTGCATCTTTGCTAAGTATGATGCCTACACCGTGGGTGTGCAGACTGTCATGACCAGAGTAGAGAATTGTTTTGTTTCCTTTTGTCATTTTTCCTTTTCCAGTCCATCTCATTTCACATCATTCTTTTAGACATAACATTATGAAACAAGAATAAATTTAGTGGCTAACTTCCCAGATGTTTGCATCTTTAAAATTCGGCTATAGAAGTGGATTATATATGAATGTACTGTAGGCCAAGAATGGTCCTAAAATTTTCTGCTTCCCGTTGAACAATTTCTGTTTATATAGTCGTTGGTTGAATGTACATGGTTCAATACACAATCATTGTTTTGAAGGGTGGAAATAAGCTTTTACAATCATAACTGAGGACAAATATCATATCAAAACAAGGTTTACCATTAAAAAAAATAAATAAATAAACAAAAAATGCAGGAAGCTCGAGCAGAAAATGGGGAAAGTAAATATATACCGCATTCTAAACAAAAGGCAATTTCTAAGCTTATGTGTGTCATTACATGTACTTTGAACTTACCCTGTGGTTATAATGAATGCCATCATATTATGCACGCGCACCCAAACTTAACATCGCCCCAGAGTCGAGAACACACAACCATGCGAGAAAGGTACTGACCGATACACAAAAAGCTTGACAAAAAATACAAGTGTAACATTGCAATTCAATAATAAATCCTTTAAACCCATATAGATCCTGGTAACGAATATTATCGAAGTTGTTTGTTAAAGGACGTAATTGACAGAATAAAGTGAATGAAAACATGTACAGAGAATACATTCATAAAATTCATCATCAGTACTTCATTAGACTTGTTGCCCGCTGATTCAAGATTGGCAGGCATACGGGTTTTTATCCAAAAAGCAACACAGGAATAGCACAATCACAAAAAGAGGGTGAAAGAAATGAAGAAAACCGAAACACCGCAATACCAAACGAAAACAACGAAAAAGGACAACGACGAACGGGGGATAGAGCGGACAGAGCAGACCAGCACGAAATATTGGAGAAACAATGAAGACTAGAACCCCCACAATTGTCCAACTAAACATCTGGCAGTGCTTACTGTGCATATACTGAGTCCTACAAAGCGGAGAAGCGTTCAAAAAGAGTGCCCTTTACAACAAAAAAAACAAAAACAAAATTTTGTTTTCAATAAAGATTACTTTGTCTGAGTTGTCAATTCTGAATCATATAGAATTGAAAATGTACAATTTGGTAACTGTGTTTCTTTTGTTAAAGAAAATATTTCTTCATTTTCAAAATTCACATAATATTTTTAAAAAGTTAATGTTTGCAACTTCCGTCATACATGTAAGGCTACACCTACTCCAACGTGGCAAATGCTGTAAAAAGAAGAAATATATATTTATTCGGAATAAAAATTATGACTTTCAAAAGTCAGGAACGCAATATAGACAACAACAAAAAAAAAAAACAATCGTCCCAGTGATCGGAGAAGAACCCCATTACCGCAGTATTATTAAGGAAAAGCTGCCATTTCAGGTGTCCAAAGACTATTACACTTTAAAAAGCTACCAAACAGAAAAATATATGATTCCTTGGGGGAAGATTATATCTATAAGCGCATCATCCTCAACATCATTATGACACAAAAAATGCCGAAGTAACCCATGCTTCAGTGCATAATGTCCACTTTCTGTAAGGAATTAAACATAGCCTGCGCAGGAATTCACTATTCATTTGACTGGTTATGGAACGCCATGAAGAGAAGTCAAATTATGCATGGAATCGATCGGCCACCAAAGACAAAATAAATTGAATGTAAAGATAAATCAATGATATGAAACATGCCCGAAACATTAACATTTTGCATAATATTAATTTTTTTTACGACTTTGATTATTTTGTAGGTGATTTATTCCATCGTTAAATTTTGGATCATTCATTGGGTTCCAAACCAGGTGCGCAAAATGAATAGTGAATTCCTGCGCAGTATTTCTGGTCCTTTACAAAAGTGGCCATACTCACTGGAGCATGCGTTATTCGGAATTTTGTAGGACTGTCATAATGTATTTGAGGAATATGAGTTTAATACATTAAAACCTTATCCAGATATTTTTTATTTGGTATTTCAAAAGTCTGTATAGTCTTTGGGTGCATGATATATTCAGTGATGGCTGTGAGAGCAGGCAAACAATGCGAGCGAAAATGCGGCACATGACGGACAAATTATATTCGCGATATTTGTCTCGAGCGATAAAAAAAATCAAGATATGGAAAACAAAACGGTTGAAGAACATTTGCATATATATGATTGCTTACTTCCGCGTTCGTTTGTATCAACCAAAGGGCCCACCCTACAAACCAACCGCACCCCAACCTACGAAATTCGAAGACTCTGGCAGCGACCACTGCTCGATAGCCGCAAATTACAGAGCTAGGAGCCAGATTAAAATGGACATACGGAGCAAAAAACCGGAAGTGAAAAAAACACCATGCTCAACGCTGCAAAACAAAAAATACCATTTAATACGCTATTATCTTCATATCACTCCTCATAGGGGCCACATAGTATATCTAGAATCTGGATCATTCCATTATTCTTTGAATTCCTTCTTGGCTACTGGGCACAGATCACCCAAGCGCAAACTCAAGAATCGAAGAACAATGCAATACAGGCAATGCCTCCCACGCAGCGACCTCAAATTTTTCGTAAAAACTGTCTTCTAAAAAAACCGAACAACAAATAACGTGGAAAAATAATGCCACCTTAAAGTAAACGCCAAACAAAGCAAAACACAAACAAAAAAAAAAGAACCGGAAAAAAAAAAACGCCCACCGCCAACAAACCAACGCCAAAAAAGCCAAAGCACGAAGTATACCTCTCACTAGACAATCGACCCAAGACAAATGGGATTAGTGGCTTAATTTTCGGATGGGGGGTGTGGTGAAAACAATTCTGTTCACATAATCCCCGGATAGTTACGGCGATACATTACCCAGAAATAAGAGACCTTACATAGTAGCATCATCCGTTGATACATATCACTAACACACTGTGGGACTTTGTTCTCTCATGCTATTTCCACTACTTCAGGAGACGCTATCATTATATTACTTCCTCTCGTTTTTACATTAAAGACCCGTCATTGCCTATTTGCATACAGAAATAGGAACTCCCCTGGTGTAAATGGCGCACAATCCTCAAGACCAAACTGGTCAATGACTGAGATTGCTAGCAATGCACTATTAAAGCTTTAATTAGAAAGAAACGCAAACAAGACAGCGCCTCCTAATTAGGATAACTATACTTATTAAAAATACTTGAGAAAAGTGATCATATTTCGAGAAGAGGATCTATGAAAAATCCGCTTTAATATGGAACTAACTGTAAAATGCATTAACATGGTTGGTCAAAACTGAATGTTGGATTATTATTTATGGCGGGCGTCACAACTCTCGTAGGCTACGGGCGCACGTGAGCTTGAACCGAAGCTGCGCTTGCATGCCAATGAGCAAGTACGGGTACGTAGACACGGCAATTCCTGTTCTATTTGTAAGAGTAATCGGGTGAGGTGGGGGCTGAGAGCCAATGGACATTCATAATCGGTCCCGCGAGCGGGACGCGATTCTTTTGTTAGTGGGGGGGGGTGAATGGGCTACGCCAGTGAGCCACGGTAGTTGTTCAATTCTGCGATTTCCTGCGTTTCTGTAGTAAGGGTATTGGAAAACTCCTATGCACGTCGTACATGCAAAACGTGCATGCGAGCTACCTGCGCATGCCACGATTTTTTCATCGAATCCATCCGTAGGAATTGCTACGTCGAAGGTACGGCAGTTATGACCGCCGCCATAAAGAGGATCCAGGCTGAAATAATCAATGGTTTACTATATTATGTAATTAATGTATTCTTACTTGAAAATTCACTCTAGAAAAAGAAAAAACAGGATAAATGCCTTTAAGTTGTTTATACGACCGATGTTCATAAGGGAGCTCCTAAAGACTGTACTACCTGTGTTAATAACGCTACTGAGACTTGGGCCGATCGTAACAAACAATCAGTCTATGCACTTTCACTGAGGAACCAATAAGCACTGCCTGATCTGCAGATGCGATAAATGTTCCTAAGCTGCAACCCCCAATTTGGGGATATTGACCCTATATTTATTATACTCACTGACCCCCCCCTTGTTTTTTCAAAAAGGGTTGTTAAGATTTTGAAAATGAATTGATTTAACTATATAGGAAATTTACCGATTTGTTGTTGTAAATCTACATTTTCAATTCGTTCAATGAAGAAAGTAATGCTGATTAGGTTAGTAATCTTTTATGTACCTTGAAAAAGTTCCATTCGATCAGTTCTAATCTTCTATCGATAGTGAAATAAAACGGTTCGTCCGTTGCCGCTGTGAATCCTATGTTTATTCTTATTTCTTTACTTATTTTGCAACAAATCAGGTTTTTAGTCGTTTGAATTTGAAAATCCTTTCGCTTCATAAATGCCCCTCATTTGAAGTAGAAAGACGAACTTCCAATCATGATGAACTTCAATTCATGAATTCCTTGCTTTCAACCTGGAAATGCGACTATTCATTATTCGGGTCTCCGTTTAATGTAGGACACACCATTCTTTGGATTATTACTTTCTATTTGGGTTTTTTATGTTTGGTCCCCTCCAGCCCGCAGCGGCACCCAAGACCCGTTCCGCCTGCTAGCCTAGATAGGCGCTTACGGGGAGCTCTCCCCCCGAGTTCCGACATCTCCAAGGCATCCCCGCAAGGGCAGGCTGAAGAACCGTAGAAAAATAAACATTCGCGATATCACAGTGAGGGTGATGTGAACGTATTGATACGTACATTGTAAAGGGAATGCACGCATATATATACCTAAAAGTGAATAAATAATTTGTAGTTCATTTAATGTTTTATATAAATCACTTATCAATATTAAACTTTTTATCTAATTGATGTATGATTATTACAAAATAAAAATTATAAAGCCATAATTTTGTCAGTATAAATATATTAATAACCAATACATATATGCCTACTCAGAATGCAATAAAAACGCGGACAATGTGTTCTAGTGCGAAGGTATGTTGTAATCTGATTACAACATTAGACTAGCAGCTGAATCGCAGTTTGTCTTCTTTTGGAGTTGGGCGGAGAGTGCCAGAAGCCACATCAGCTAACCGAAAGATACATTATAAGAGAAATCACACGAGCCCTCCTCCAATCCTTACAACCCCAAATATCATAAAAAACCAAATTAAGATAACATTGAGCGCTCGTCTCATGGTGAGCAATGACTTTCTCACCCATCTCTCTTCTCGACAGAATAGTATAGATACACACAATATGGATTAAATAATGACTTAGGTATAAAAAGTAATATTTAAATCACTCCACCATCTCTGGCATGTCACAAGATAATAGAGCTGCCACAAAACCATAATATTTGGTAGTCACGCATCCGAAAGGGACGAGACGCGCGAATTAAAAAAAACAGTATTGCACTGACCGTCCCTGGGCCAATATAAGAATCTTCCTTGAATAAATTGTATGTTCGTGACTAGGCTGCATATGATAGCCTGATTAAATCTGTACAACATTTAGGGATTGCTACCATAATTCTAAACGTGTGTCTTACTGGAAAACAAATGAGTCTCGAAAAATGGTGACTTGTCTAGCGTCTGTTATTAATATATTATTTTTGTTGGTTTTTGAAATCATACTAGAAGAAATACAGTGCGTCCCAAAAAAACTATTCACACGCTAAATGATTTTTCCCGACTCTACCATTTTCGACAACAGATGAATAGAAACACAAGAAACAAACTAATACACATGAGAGATTTATATTTAGGTGATGCTTCGCATATATACCATTATACTGACATCAGAGCAATGGAAAAATTGCGAGTTTTCATCAATTGTAGTATTAGCTGTTACGGTCGTACGAAAAAATTTTATCAAGCTATATTGTATAATAATCAATTGTCATATCATCGAAAGAATGAATATGACTAACTATCACAGAAATCATATAAATGACGAGCAAATAATGAGAATAACTGGTTCAACGCTAATACACAATACGAAACCACATCATGTACTATCATATTCAACTAGTTTTGTTGAGCTAATATTGCCATATACAAATAATAATTATGTTTGCTATGGGTTATAGAAGGTTATAATGAGTTAACAACTGGAAGGACGAGGACTAGAAATAAATAGCGAAAATTAGAACTAGTTCCATATCATTCTTAGTGAACTGATAATGGAGCAAAAAAATTCATTACATTTTTATATCGATTTCATTAGTAAGGGATTTGTTACCTCTGATAGAACTGACTATCAGCCAGAAACCATACCTTTAACCTTATCCATATTAGGATAGTAGGCAGTTACAAAGCAAGAAGACCGAAAATCCTAACCAGCCCAGAGTGTTGCCCA
>CALNVZ010003430.1:28024555-28041014 GCA_940671915.1 Paracentrotus lividus | reverse complement strand
CTAGCTCCCTGGTTGGTGCGACCGAGTAATCTCTCCCGCGCTGTCGCAGGGGATTATCGGATTAACGTACTATAGAGTGTTGATTGACTCCGTATTTATGATTTTTTTGAAAACCAATAAAGGGTATATCTTTCGATTTTAGGAGGGCAAAATTCAAACTCCAAATGAAAAATTACATCAAATTCATGTGTTTTTTATCTGAAAAGGAGTTTTATTTCTGAAATTAAGATTGTACTACAAGGAAGGAACAAGGAAAAGGAAACATGATTATTATTTATATCAGTATAACTATGTTAATTTGGGGTATAAAACGAATTGGCCATAAGGGAGGGATCGAAATAACGTTTGATGTATTTGGTTGTTGATTTTGGATAATAAAAGATGGTCACGTCGAACAGAAATAAAAGAAAGATAGAAAGAAAAGGAAGGAAAAAAGGGGGGACGAGGGTAGAGCAGGGCGGGTTTAGTCAAGGAAAACTGATAAAGGAATCGGGGAAACTGAGAATATAATTTGAGAGAGAATTAGGATCATGGAGGAAGTGAGAGAGGATGGAGGGCCCAACTGAGAGAGAGACGGATAAGATTAAGATTTCATTTGCACGCGAAATTATAATCAGTAAATCAATCAATCAAACAAAAATAAAGGAAACGTACATATTCGGAGAACGAATTGGCCATAAGGGAGGGATCGAAATGACGTTTGGTGTATTTTGTTGTTGATTTTGGGTAATAAAAGATGGTCACGTCGACGAAAATAAAAGAAAGAAAGAAAGAAGAAGGAAAAAGGGGGACGAGAGTGATAGAACAGGGCGGGTTTAGTCAAGGAAAACTGATAAAGGAATCGGGGAAAGTGAGAAGATAATTCGAGAGAGAATTAGGATCAAGGAGAAAGTGAGAGAGGATGGAGGGCCCAAGAGAGAAATGGATAAGATAAAGATTTCATATTTGCACGCGAAATTATAATAAGTAAATCAATCAATCAAACAAAAATAAAGGAAACGTACATATTCGGAGAAGAATCATATACGGGGAAAAAAAAAACATTAATTGATTAAACCGGAGTAAAACGACTCACCGGGTCTTAATTTTTTTTTTTTTTTTTTTTATGGATTGCAGGAAAATTAATCGAATACAAGGGTTCGGGCCCCCCTATTGCTAGCCCCCGTGGATTGCTGCCACGGGGCTTGCTGCTAGTTATAGTATAAAAAGATAAGACGGGGACCCGACTCAGCTTTGTGTGCACTAGACGTTCACATGGAAAACCAATGGGGATTCTCTTCCCTTACAAAAATATCGTGTGGTACCACACAACGGTACCATACAAAATACCACAGGATTTTCCTATGGTTTTTTGGCACAAATACCACATAAAATACCATACAGGAGTACCATACAACCAAAATACCATAGGGTTTCCTATGGTTTTTCGGCACAAATACCACAGGATTTCCTATGGTTTTTTGGCACAAATACCACATAAAATACCATACAGGAGTACCATACAGCCAAAATACCATAGGGTTTCCTATGGTTTTTTGGCACAAATACCACAGGATTTCCTATGGTTTTTTGGCACACATACCACATAAAATACCATACAGGAGTACCATACAGCCAAAATACCATAGGGTTTCCTATGGCTTTTTGGCACAAATAACACAGGATTTCCTATGGTTTTTGGCACAAATACCACATAAAATACCATACAGGAGTACCATACAGCCAAAATACCATAGGGTTCTATGGTTTTTTGCACAAATACCACAGGATTTCCTATGGTTTTTTGCACAAATACAACAGGATTTCCTATGGTATTCTGCCCAAATACCATACAGAATACCATACAAGCAGTACCATACAGCAAAAAATAGTACCCCACAGCATGGAGTTACTAAGTATGCCCACATCAATACCACCAAAGTACGCAGGATTACCACATACCGTTACGACCGGAACACCACTCGCCGTTAACACAGGGATACCACACGCCGTTATCACCGGGACGCTGCTAGACAACCGAAGATGCCATAACACTGGTATATATACACTATCTAGCAAAATATTTTGGGTCACAGTTAGTTATTCTTATATTTCTTGATAATAATGCATAATGTCAAAACTATCGCTCTGATGTTACTTTTGTGTTTAGGAAATATATTCCCTAAAAGAAAAATATTAATATGCAGTGAATTACTAGTTAATGAGGTAGAGTTTCACGAAAATACTGATTTGTGCATACAAAACATTGTATGCAAATGAGCTAATTACCTTAAGGTACACATGAAGTACCACAGGAATACCATACGACTACCAACTTCAGCAGTAAACTAACATAAATCCACTTTGACTAATGCCGTTTTGGTTTCATCCGTGTTGAGTTTGCCTTCAATCAGTTTGTCAAATTGCCCACTTGTCCAAATGTGATGGTAATAAACTTTAAACTTCTTTAAAATATTTGTTTTCAGTCGTACGTTATATGTAAGAAGTAACATATTCAGGGATTCAAGGTTATTACAAACATAATCTATTTTGTAAAACGTTGATTAATTGAGATTTTCACTCCGCGCTTCGGATTGTATTTTCTTTAAGGGTAGTGATTACAGCTTAGTGAAAAAATGATTTAATGTTATTATAAAGCAAATTTACAGCTCGTGCTTGCGCGTCTACAAACAAATAACAATACAATGATTAAACGATTTAACTATGTCTCAGGTTGATATAATGTATTTGTGGAATTATGTTTATTTGTTCCAACTTTATATTCTTAAAATTTCATTATTGTTCTGTATAATATAGGTGAAATAGATCATTCTATTTCGAATTTTGGGTATACAAATATTTAGACGCCTTATTCCGTTCGAGTCTATAATATTTCCCATTCGCGTGCCGTTTGAGTGTAAGCAGATTTAAGGCCACATGTCATGAGTTGGGTGCAAAATGGGTAACATGCACAAAATTTGTAGAAATTAGCATTGTCACAATCAAACATCTCTGTTTTATTAGTGGTAAGTCAGCATCGTATAAAAGTTCATATTTATTGAAAGCAGAGATTGTAAGGAAGATGATTAACATATTTTTGTGCCTGTATAGGGTGTCTCATAAAGCTTATAACGAGAGTGTTTACCGGAAAATGATTTTTAAAAGTTCACAATTTTACTTGTAGATGTATTTCTTAATCTTTGTACCAAATGAAATAAATCATTTGGAATGTGTTAATAACGCACTATGCTTTAAAAAAATATAACTTGTAACACAAAATTACGTTTTCTAAACCGCGCTACAGAGTGTCAACAAGGAGAAAATTTAATAGTGCAAAAAGGGCATAAATCCTATCTTCACACTTGGATTACAAACAATGTTCGTTGCAAGAAATTGTTTCCACTTAATTTTGTATCTACATGCATGCAAAGAAAATGGCGAAAAAGCACAATTATTGTTATAAAGATTGCATGTGACAATTTTCGATGCCTCCAATGCATTGTCTATGAGGATACGTGCATTAATTTTGTTTTAATTGATTAATTAATTGATAATAACTTTTGAAAAATCTACTTTGTATCTGTCAGAACCAGATAAATCCAAAGAGAATGATATTTCTCTCAACCCATAAGACCAATAGACTGGAAAGATATAATGCAACAAAGAATAAAAAGTAAACAAAATGGGAATTCCTCTATGCTTCAACACGTGCTCGACCGTAGGATCCTCCACACCTGACCTTACTCCACTCAAATTATATTTGTATTAGCTAGCATAGCATGAGCATAACAAAGTTGAAACTTCACAGACATATAGCCTGATAATTTATCTACAATGTGACACATGACCTTAACGGTTCATGGACTTTCTACATTAAAAAAAAAATTGAGCAGGAAATAAAAAAAAATATCTGACATGACTGTCATTTTCATTTATTGAGAAATTAAGCCTGTATTTTTCTAAAGTCAACAAGGAATACATAAAGCTATATACTACTTGTTGATACTGCTGTATTGGTACTGTGCTGTATGGTACAGCTGTTGGTCTGTGTATGTACGCTGTAGTGGCTATGGTACTGTGTAGTGGTACTGATGATGGTACTCGTATGGACTGAGCGACTGCTGTCATGGTTTATGTCTGCTGAACTGTGTAACTGTGTGTACTGTGTAGTGGTACTGACTGTTGGTACTGTGTTGGTACTTGCGATGGTATGTACTACTGAGATGGTACTGCGTGATGGTATGCTGTATGGTTCTGCTGTATGCTTCTGCTGGTAGATGGTACCTGATGTGTTCTGCTGTATGGTACTAGCTAGTATGTACTAGTGCTGTAATGGTACTGCTGTATGGTATCTGTGTGTATGCGTCTGCTGTAGGTTATGCGTACTGACTGCGTAGGTACTGATGTATGTGGTACTGGCTGTATGTTGTACTACTGTACTGGTACTGGCCGTGTACTGGGATGGTGTTCTACTGGTTAGGTACTTGTTGTCTTATGGTACTGGCTCTATGGTACATGCTGTATGGTACTGCTGTATGGTACTACTGTATGGTACTGCTGTATGGTACTGATGTATGGTGCTGCTCTATGGTACTGCTGTACGTACTGCTGTATGGTACCGCTACTACCAAAAAACCACACAGCAATCCATCCATATGGTATTTGGCAAAAAACCATACAGCAATACCATACATATGGTATTTGTGCCAAAAAACCATACAGCAATACATACATATGGTATTATGTGTAAAAAAAACAAACATACAGCAATACCATACATATGTTATTTGTGCAAAAAAAACATACAAAAATACCATACATATGGTATTGTCTGCCAAAAAACCATACAGCAATACCATACACATGGATTTCTGCCAAAAAAAAACATAACGAAATACCATACATATGGTATTTGTGCCAAAAACCCATCAGCAAAAATACCATACATATGGTATTTGTGCCAAAAACCATACAGCAATACCATACATATGGTATTTGTGGCCAAAAAAAACATACAGAAATACCATATCATATGGTATTTGTTGCCAAAAACATTAAAGCAATACCATACATGGATGTGTGTAAAAAAAAAACCATACAGCAATACATACATATGGTATTTGTGCCCAAAAAACCATACAGAAATACATACATTGTATTTGTGCCAAAAAATCCATACAGCAATACCATACATATGGTATTGTGCCAAAAAACCATAACAGCATACCATACATATGGTATTGTGTGCCAAAACACATAAAGCAATACCATCATATGGTATTTTGTGAAAAAAAAAAAACATACAGCTAATAGCCATAACAGTATTGGATTCTCAGTCGCAAAGAAACCATACAGAAATACCATAATCATATAGGTTATGTGTTTGTGTCGGGAAAAATAAAGAACCAGATAAACAGCAGTATACCTTGGATACATGATGGTAATTGTGTGCAAATACCTCAAGCACGGTCGTTATGATATTCTTATGGCTAGCCTGTGTTTTCCTCGTGTGGGATTTTCGCTATGGTAACTGTCATGGTATTTTATTTGTAGTGCCGAATAGCGGATAGATACCTATAGGATGATACACAGAACATTGCAAGGAAATCCCAGTATGAATACCACAGGACATTCAGAAATACCATAGGAATACCACAGGACATTTTTGTAAGGGTTGTGTGGGTGATACACACAGATCGCTACGGTCCATTCATGCGGCCGGAAGTTCGGGGGACAGGACAACCCAGCAAAGGTCTCAAAACCGTTACAAATTGTGTTTGGATTCAAACATTTCACTGAAATTCACCGGAAATCGTGAAAGGAATATCACAAAATCTCTCATACATGTCTTTTAGCGCAATGTGAACAACATGAGACTATATTTAATCGGTTTTATGCCGATTTTTTTTTTTTACCAAAACTATACACCAGGTTTTAATAGAAGAAAATGTATTAATTTGAAACATGTTGTTTGTGCGCCTTATATCTCATGACGGGGTGCTTCATAAATTGGAATTGAATAAAAGCCCTGAGCATCAAAAATATAAGTACTGATGTATATGTTGTATCTCTCACGTTTTTTGAAGGAGAAAAATAACCGAAAATTCCGTAATTTCACACTCCGATATGGCAACTCTGCAAACAGTACTTTTCGCTGTAAAAAACGGATTTTTTTTTTTTTATTTTTTTAAATAGTGTACTTTATTGGTTCATTAATTTCTGCCCTTAACAAGCAGGTTACCCAAAAATGTAAATTTTAAATTTACCAGATTTTCTTTATTAATGATTATTAATGCAGTCAACGGACGAGCAGATATGTGAATATTTGAAACACTATTGGCAGGCGTTCAAAAAAAAAAAAAAAAATCGAAATATGTACCATAGGCCTAAGTGATATTTGACAAACTCTTAAATTTTTTTTATTTCGATTTCATTTCAAATGCCAAATAAGGTGATATTAATCATATCATCAATCTAAACAATTGACAGAAGAAAAACTATGATGCAAAGTACACACTTACTAAGTAGAGTTGTGCAATCGCACCCTACATGCAACAATAAAATAATAAGTAAAGTTGGGCAATTATACCCTTAGTTCAACGATAGTAATACATTTCAGTAAGCAATATTGATTTACTACGTAATCCATGAGGGAGCACACATCAAAAGGTAAATGATCACTTAAGACCTAAAAGGGCCTCTTAATGCTTTTGAAAAGTTATTTTGTCTTTGACGTGTGCTCACATTTTCAAAAAGAATGTAGTCGATAGGTGTAACAACATCCCTTCCAAGTTATTCTACTCAAAATATTGTCATTAAAAAGTTATGCTATTTTAATCAGGATGGAATTGCTTTCTTGTTAGCTTCTGTTGTTATGATTTTACCTCCACTTTGGCACAATTCAATTCTGAATTGCTTTCATGTTCGCAACAATGCGCCATGTTTATTCAAGCGTAAAGACATACCACACAAAAATGGAACAAAAAGTTGCGGGAGAAGTTACTCTTTCAGAATGATAATTTAGGGTTCATAAATTGGTTTTCTTTTTAATGAATATTTTCTTGATGTTTACCCTTTTTACTCACTCGGTATAAATAATATATACATGTATACAGTATCACAATCGAATGAAAGTTAAACTGCATTGGTGATAAATCCACAAAATTAAACTTTTGATCCAAATGCAAATTGAAAAAAGGCAAAATTTTGCCTTTTTTCAATTTGCATTTGGATCAAAAGTTTAATTTTGTGGACAGTTATCACAGTTTTACAAAAAGTCATGGCAAACATACAGCACCCACACATATCAGATATGCATTTTTTTTAAAGGACCACTATATTGATGAAAAGGTGTACACAAGAACAATGATATTGTTTAATTATGTACCCTTCAAGCAACAATAAATAAACCCATAACATAACTTTCTTGTCAGGGTTGAAACTTGTTCAGAATAAAAATAGAAATAATTATAATTCCCTAAAAGAATGCACACAAAAAAAACAACAACAAACAAACAAATAAACAACAACATAGATAGTGTGCAAGTAGGGTGCAAAATTGCATACACACAAAAAATAAGAACTAGTTTCCATGAGTAAAACCCGTTTGTTACTCTTGGAGGCGAGTGCTTTTATTCGTATATCACGTATTTTTACTTCAGAATCTGTGTTTCTGTTAAAAGTACACACCCGCTCTTCCAGAACATGTAAAGTTACTAAGGGATACCCAAGAAAAAAAAAAATTATTGAGTATATATACTATATATCTTGAGTATCCCTTAGTAACTTTACATGTTCAATTACGTAAAACAATTGTGCAAGTGAGTTTCTCTTCAACTTGGTATGGCTTGGTGGATGATCGGGTGAAAACACTAACAATCGAGTAAAGTGAGAATTGCTGAGAAATTCTATATAGCCTGTAATTCACTAGATGAGTCAACTACGACACGTCTTCGTACGTCTCAAGTCTCGTGAAAGTCTTTGAGAGTAATTTTAATGGCTATGCGGTACTTTTACATGTTGCGCCCGGTACGCCTACTCGGATCACGAGTACAGACATCGAGACTGCACACGAGGTATGTTTTAGCGTACTTACGTAATGTATAGCGGAACATAGCGTTACACTCTGTGAGCGAACGGTTAGCGGGAGAGCTGGCATGCCTCTTTTGTCTTTGGTGGAGTCCTATTCCTTTTTGTTTGTTTGTTTGCCTGTTTTTATAATGATATTTGGAATGTTCCGATGATATACTCGTCTGATAACACTAACAACTAGATTAAGACATGGATTTCCATTACTTTGTCAGTAATGTACACAGTTTGAGTAATTTTATGCATTGATCAATGCAATGTATTGGTTTGTGTGAATTATGCACTGAAGTAGTAATGCAGTGTATTGGTTTGAGAGGATATGATGCACTGACGTGTATATCATCGGAACATTCCAAATATCATTATAAAAATAGGCAACAAACAAACAAAAAGGAATAGGATCACCTAGTGAGTAACGCTTTACTACTCAGAGAGTCAGTAAGTAAAGGTTGCACAAACTCATCACACGCAAGTTGATGAGTTTTAAACCTTTACTTACTAACTCTCTGAGTATGTAAAGCGTTACTCACTAATAGTTTGTGCAATGTACTCAAAACAATTTAGTTATGTACTCAATAAATGAGTTAATTAAATAAACTCATTTTGGTGTGTCACTATATTGTCAATTTAAAATACTCGATTAGGTGCGTTTTCAAAGTAGCTTTTATTGAGTGAAAGCACTCATGGATGTGTGTCACTATATTGTCAAAAATACTTGGATATTTGAGTGTGATCACTCATATATGCAAGTTCTCATTTTTTGTGTGTGTGATGAGGAAACTAATACTACACACAAAAAATGAGAACTAGTTTCCATGAGTAAAACCCGTTTGCTACTCTTTGGAGGCGAGTGCTTTTATTCGTATATAACGTATTTTTACTTCAGATCTGTGTTTCTGTTAAGTACACCCCGCTCTTCCAGAACATGTAAATTTAATAAGGGTACTCAGAAAAAAAATTGAGTATATTATACACAATAAAAAATTTTTCTTGAGTATCCCTTAGTAACTTTACATGTTCAATTTACGTAAAACAATTGTGCAAGTGAGGTTTCTCTTCAATCTGTACGGCTTGGTGGATGATCGGTGTGAAACACTAACAATACGAGTTAAGTGAGAATTGCTGAGAAATTCTAATATAGCCTGTAATTCACTAGATGAGTAAACTACGACACGTCTTCGTATATGTCTCAAGTCTCGTGAAAGTCTTAAAGAGTAATTTACTGGCTATGCGGTACTTTTACCATGTTGACTGCACTACTGGCCGCGGGATCCATTTCCACGTGCTGTTCTACGCGTACGTAGTATACCGTACGTATATGTATGCGGAGAGCTAGAGCGGAGAACCTGCATGGGTAATAATTTCTTTGGGTGAGTCCTATTCCTTTTTGTTTGTTTGTTTGCCTGTTTTTATAATGATATTTGGAATGTTTCCGATGTATATACATCGTCTGATAACACTAACAGCTAGATACCATGCATGGATTTCCCATTACTTTGTTAGTCTGTCTACACAGATTGAGTTTGATGTATTGATGTGAAGTAATGCAATGTATTGTTTGTGTGAATTGATGCTCTGAAAGTGAGTAATGCAGTGTATTGGTTTGAAGTGAATTAGATGCACGACTGTTGTATATCAGCGGAACATTCCAAAATCATATATAAAAAAGGCAAACAAACAAACACAAAAGAATAGGACTCACCTAATGAGTAACGCTTACATACTCAGAGAGTCAGTAAGTAAAAGGTTGCAACCAAGTTGCATGAATTTGCGTGCAACCTTTCACTTACTGACTCTCCTGAGTAATGTAAAGCGCGTTACCTCACTAGCATTACGTTTGCTGCAATGTACTTACTTCAAAAACAATTAGTTATGTTACTCAATAAAATGAGTTAATTAAATAAACTCATTTTGGTGTGTCACTATATTGTCAAATCAAAAATACTCGGATTAGGAGCGTTTTCAAAGTAGCTTTATTGAGTGAAAGCACTCATGGATGTGTGTCACTATATAGTCAAAAATACTTGGATATTTGAGTTTGATCACTCATATATGCAAGTTCTCATTTTTTGTGTGTAGTGTTTATACTGCAATTAACATTCTAAATAAACGAATACTAGTATCTGGTATTTGAAAACGCCACACATCATACACATAATTATAGCCATAAATTCAATATACTGTCTGATCCTTCCAAAAAGTTATTGAAAGCTTATAAGGCTCGATCATTAGCCTACACAATAGTTATCTTTTTGTCCTGATGCATTAGTTCGTTATAAGATGGCGGAGGTTGTTCAGGAGCCGATGGCTGTGCGCGACTAACAGGAAGGAACTCATTACCGGATGGAACCGGTGAATACCGATTGCTGGTGGGTTGAACATGCTGACTAGATCCATGATGTGCAGGTTGTTGTGAATAATTGTAGATCGGTAGACCGCCTGATCCTTGAACTTGTGGAGGCTGTATCACCCCAGGTGAGCCGATATTAGGTGGGGTAACAACGGTGGTCATAGCAGTACCAGAGTACATCACTTGGCTTGAATTATTGCGCTTCATCTTGCAACACAAAATAATACAAATAATCAACAAAATGATTCCAGAAATTACAACGCCAATGCCTGCATATAACGTGGCAGTTCTTGGTTTTGGTGGTTCTGGAGTAGAGTCGAAAAAACTGATATGAGGAATTGGTGATAATGCCGTAGGTATTAGAGCCACTCCAATCAATATGGCTACACATGATATAATCGTCAACCATATTAAACAAAATCGCCTCAAACACAATCCACATTGATTCTGATTTGCATTGGGAGTCATGTTGTAGGTGTTTGTCTGTACCATAACAGGCGCTGGCGTTCGGGATGCTGCCATTTTCTTCCCGGGGCGTATGTGACGGGTGTTTAAAATGTTTTGGAATCTCGATCAAGGGGAGGTAGTGCTCCTTTTTTTGAAAGGTCATACGATTCTCGGGTCTGCATGTACATCAGCTTGGTAGAACGATGAGATGATACACTACCTGGAATATTAAAATAGTAAGTTAGCAGATGCAATTATTTTATAATAATACAGACTGAAACTCTTAGAATAATACAAATGTTATGTCTTTGTATAAAAATTGAGTTGAAATAAAGGAAATTCGAAATCGTCAAATTATTAATAATTTTTAGATGTTCAAAACAGCGGTATTTAAAGATGGGGTCACACCGTCCCGAAGTTGAGCAAAGATGGACATACGAAGTATTAAACGTTATTCGCGCGATGTCGGCCCCGAAGTAGATCAAAAGCCAAACAGCAAGAGCCAAAACGAGAACGATCGATGTCTACAGAAGGTTACAAAGGCCGCGGAGCGTTTTTGAAAGTGGAAGGGCTGAGCCGAATGTTAGGGGGGGGGGGCTGAACAGGCTAAAAAAAATCACAAATCTATGGTCATTTCGGCGTTGCTGTATACGTTTACAACACGATGGCACTCGAGCAACACAAAGATAACGAATGGCCCGATGCTTTCGTGATCGATCGTGTGTCCATCCCTGCATGCTCAACTTCGGTACAGCTAGTGTGACGGAGCTTTAAGGCCAAAGGGGGCTTCCCATAGGCAATATTTTTTTTTCTATATTATCAGTTTCTCGCACAACGCTATTTTGAAGTATGCATTTATAACAATGAAAGATATACATATATGCAGAATTGAAGAAAATAAAATAAATAAATGTAGCCCTTCATTCATTTCTTGAATGAAATATCTCAAAAATAAACCCTAATGAAATAATTTTCTTAATGATAAGCCGGGACGTGAGACTGGTAGGTCATAAAGTGAATATGGCTTACCTTGTGTAGGCCTATAAAACACTAACGTATAAATATACGTTATAAGAGTTTTTTTTTTTTTTTTCTTTTTTTTCTCATCCACAATTCGTCATTTTTGTGAAGGTGTTTCAGATTTATTGAGAGTTTTGTAAGTTATGTTGACTTTCAGTCACCCCCCCCCAAGAAAATTATCTCTTTGGAAACCACCAGAACCGTGTTCTTACTGGGTTCATGGGGTGGGGAGCAACGCCCGCTCATTGACAATCCACCCCTTTTAGATCCAGCTCTGTCAAAAATGTTTGAACTTCACAAAATATTAATAATAACAAGAAATGCACCCACAGAGTCTGTTCAGAAAACGTAGTAGACTAGCTTAGGCCCTATTTCGCAAGACTCGAAAGTTCAAGGTTCATCATATGGCGGATAACATTATCGGTGATACGCATTGTGCACCACGGACGTGAACCTTGCCAAGTCTATACCATACTTAAAGAAACAATATAGACGCCTATGGCAGCTAGCAATTGTGCCATTGATTTCTATGAATGGGGTAATACTATTTTGTACAGTACGCTGTACGGCGCTTTGAGCAGTTCAAGTTTTTAGTTTCACTGGAAAAGCGCTGTATAGTTAACCAGATATGATTATTATTATTCTGGTGAACTACTGTGGCCTTTCTGAGAAGTTATGCATATACACCATTAATGTACATCGATCGAGATATGGATTCATCTTTTTTTAATTTTATATTTTAATTTTATATTATCATAGCAAAGCGGTTGATTCTTACCTGCTTTTGCAAAAAGACATGCAAAATTCATTTTTATTATGTTGGAACAGCCTCACTGGTGCCTCCCTGCCTGGTCAAACTAAGAATGCACCTGCAACCTTGCGTCTCTTTTTCATCACGGTTATGCATGTCCAAAAATTACACATAAGCCACACCTATACAACTTTGCTGCCAGGTTATTTATCCGCAATTTTTCTTGTACATGATTAGGATTGGCATATAGAGACAGATAATATATATATTATATACACCAAATATCACACATATTACAAACCGCTGAATAACTGATCTACATGTATTCGGTTTAATAATATACGTGCAGTATACAATGTCAGTTCGCGGTTCATGACATTTGCTTATGGAACGCCAAGATGACAATGATTATCCCAAGTTTATTAAATCCTCATTGAAATGCGAGGGATCACAGTGACGTGATGCAGCTTTTTTTAAATATGAATTTTGAATAATGAAGGATACTGACCAGAAATATATAATTAATAAAAAAGCTGCATCACGTCACCGTGATCCCTCGCATTTACTCCAAGTTGATTTCTATCCGTCGGGTTTATGCCAGGTTTCAATAGCTTCTGACCACTCGAGCATTGAAGAGTTAACGGATATTAGGGACGACCCCATCCGGGGCTTACTATAGCTCAGATGGTAGAGCGCCTGACTAGTAACCAGGAGGTCTCTGGTTCGAATCCCGATGGTAGGGGAAGGTGGGGCATAACGGACCCTAGGGGCAAAACGGAACTTTCTCATAGCTTGACATCAAAAGTATTTCTTTCTATAAAATGTATTGCAGTAAATGAGGCATTGCTGCACCAATTTACCACTGAAGTTTCATCGAAAAAAAATCAATACCTACAGAGGGGGGTGCCATTCAAAAATTTGTACCCCTCTGATGTAGGGTATTTCTGCTTGGGGCAAAATCGAACCCAATGGTGTGGGGCAAAAAGGACCATAATTTGGCTGACCCTGGGGAGAATTTGGTGTGCTCGCATCCCTTCTGGAGACTTCCAAAAGTACATTTATTTTGCCAACTTGAACAAATTTTGACAAATCAGTCCCCAGGAGTTGATTATTTCTTACGGGGCAAAACGGTACCCCATAATAGGGTACCATTTTGCCCCAACAAAATATGCACGGAGTCAATTTTGCCCCACAAGTGGGGCAAAACGGACCTTTTCCGATATTTTTTCAGCTTCTTTTATCCGGAAGTATGAAAGAGATGAGAATTATTGATCGATTGTTTATCAAACTTCAATAAGAACTCGTCAAGGAAATATCATTTTTATAGTCTTGCTCCTATCTGTGACGTCACAGAAGCCACTTGAAGTTACGTGGTCCGTTATGCCCCACCTTCCCCTACCCCATTTTCTTTGCTCAATTTTTCATATTATATATTTCTGGTTTCCTTCATAATTCAGTTTGTATTGTGCAACGTTTAATACAAATATCTAAACAAATATTAATAATACAAAAGTTGGAAATATGCCGATAAGGTAAATTATGCAAATCAGAGCAATAAACCCCTATTGATAACCTATTGATACCAATTAGTACCAATTGAATCCCCAATTAAACTTATTGGTCCAAACTGAATCCTCACTGAAACTAACTGGACCCATTTGATCCAAAATGAAAACCGTTTAAATCCTCATTGAAATTAATTGGTCCCCCAAAAAACCCCATTTAAACCAATTAGTCCGAATTGAACTGGCTAATTAAACCCCTATTGAAGCCAATTGGTCCCAACAGAATCCACATTAATTTTAAAACAATTGGTGCGAATGGAAACGAATGGATCCCAATCGTTCCCATTTAAGCCGATGGAATCCCCATTAAGACAAATTAAAACCCATTGAGATCGATTGAAATTTCGATCAGTATTGAATTGGTTTGAAATGAATTTTCGTCTTGGGTAATTAGTAGGCTTTCGTGTTCATGATCATATTTTATTCAAAGTCGTTATTTGATTTAGTGTCGAGATTATCGGTTGTATTATACAAAGCACGTGTTTTTGATAACTTCAGACAGCGGATTATCAGTTATTGTAATACCAATAAATAAAATTAATACAAATATCATTCTAAAAAAAAATCAACTCAGCAAACACTTTCTATCAAAAAGAATATAGTCACTTACAGACGTAAAATAGACTCTTTATGAAATGCCACACTGTAAAAAAAAAAAAAAAAAAAAAAAAAAAAAAAAAAGCAAAGTGATGTCAGCAGAGTCGCCATACAAAAATGTAATTAAAAAAAAAAACAGTTTTGTTGTAAATTTCTCCTCTAAGATTTATAAAAGAGAAGGAAAACAAATCATTAGAGTCTTTTTTTTTTTTTTTTTGGTTAAAACAGGAACAAATGTGTTACTCCTGATGTATATTTTGTATTTCTCATGTAATTATTTGCAGGAGAAATTTACAACAAAAGTGTTTTTTGAATTACATTTTTTTATGGCGACTCTGCTGACAGGAGATTTGCTGTAAAAATACAAATGTTTTTACAGTGCACGGTTATGTCAATACTTGATGAATATGTGATGTTTGGGGTAGATAGTAGTTCTATTGGATGTCGAAGGTTGATCAGAGGCTGATGGCTGTGCTTGACTATCACGATAGTAATCGTCATTATCGGATGGAACCGGTGAATACCAGTTACTGGCGGGATAAACATGCTGACTACCCTTGACGCGCAGGTTGTTGCCAACAATAATTATAGAGTCTTTGTAGAGTATCTGTTTCTTGAACATAATAGAGGTTTTCGTCTTTCTATTACACATTCCCGTATGACTTGTTTGTAGCTTTCATCACTTCCTCATATGACGGCGGGGGTTGATCAGGGGCTGATGGCTCTACGTGACTACCACGATAGTACTGGTAATCATCGTATGGAACCGGTAAACACCGGTTACTGGCGAGATGAAGATGCTGACTAGACCCTTGAAGCGCAGGTTGTTGTGAAGAGTAATCAAAGTTCGGTAAAGGATCCGTTCCTTGACCATGTGGAGGTTCCACCATCCCAGAAGAGATTCCAGGAGGTGGGGCCGCAACAACAGCGGTCATAGTAGTAGTACCCGAGTTCAAACCTCGGTTGGCACCTCGGCAATAGATCTTACGGCACAAACAAGTGGAGAGGTTAAGTAACAACAGAAGACCCCCAGAAATTAACATTGCTGTGCCTGCGTCCAGCAAAGACGCTGTTCTTCCTGAAGCAGATATTAGACCACATCCAAGTATTACCGCTATCAATGACAGAATCATCAACGTTATTGTGATATATCCCACTAGACATGATAAACGTTGATTTTGATTTGCACTTGCTGGATCTATATCATTGGTGTTTGTCTGTATAATATGCGCCTCGGTCCGGGAAGCTGCCATTTTTCATGTCGAAGCATTTTCTTTAAATGGCTTTCAGTCCATTTGACTTTCCAGTCTCCGTCCAAATACTTGGTAGAGCTGTGAGGTGTTGAACTGCCTGAAACCACAATACAGCCAATGAAATGGTTCAATTTGGTGAAATTTGAAAGCCTGAAACTCTTACGCTAGCACGCTAGTATAAAAGACATCATGTTTTTCGCATAATCTGAATAAGAATTAAAATCCTCTATTGCCAATGTTCTAAAAAGTTCAGACATCGGTGAAGTCTAATTTCTTTACTTAGTTTTATGTACCTTGAAGTACTTGGGAATCTTAAAAGGAAAATTAAACGGTACTTTTCTACAAAGCTGCCATATAGGCCTACAGTATTTGATCTAATAATCAATTGGCAGCTTAACGAAAGGTTATC
>CALNVZ010003430.1:28004201-28015039 GCA_940671915.1 Paracentrotus lividus | reverse complement strand
GGTTAGTTGGAACACTTGACATGGTCTTGTTGAAGATGGATTTTTTTCCGGAACCATCACTAAGTTTAAGAATTTTATGGGGTACATTTGCAGCATTCAGATATACACTCAAGCTGATCATTTATTGTTTCTTGAAATAAAACCGCTTTTGTTGTACAGTCATTTTTGTGAAAAATGTTCCATATAACCCCGCTCTCCCCTACTTGTTTGGCATTGTCACTCTCCTTTACAGCTGACGGGTGTCATGAACCTTAACTTTGACCACTGGCATTTTTCATCTGCTGAAAATGGTCAACGGGTTTTTTTTCACACAACAACATCAAAAACGTAATTTTTTTTTCGAATTACGAATATATATTTTGTTAGATAAATAAAGGATACCGCATACCCTAATTCCTGGATCACATATCGGGCCTATACGGCTAACAGAAAACAGTAGATTTTGACAATGTTCGTACGAATCGTACTTTGCGAAATAGAGCGAAATGGCTGTTATTTTTACTCGCCGCACCAGCCGCAGAGAGGCTTTGGCCGGTATTCTCGAAGCCTACTAAATACGTCATCCTATTGTTTGAGAAAATATCAATGGCCTAATAAATACGTATTAATAGGTCTACTAATTAGTAACCATTCAAGAATACAGGCCTATATGTACGAGATCGAGGGTATCATGGGCCATTGGTCCTTATATCAAGCCCTAGCTAAAGCTCAAAAATTTTGTTGCCGAACGCGCGACCACGGTATGAAGTGAAAGATCCGCGGCAGTAGGTTCGCTGAATTTTTAACGCTAATCTCAAGACATATCAGTTCAATTTAGCATAATATATGATTTGAATAATTATTCTGTTGGTCCTTGTTTGCACTGTTACTTTTTCTTATGATAATATTTTATATAATGTTCACTCTTCTCTTGTACACGTGCGCTTAGAGGACTTGTTTTCAAGTGGATGTAGCGCCTTACAAATTTCATATGTATGATTTGCTTGTTTATTACTCTCACGCGCTCTTATTGGCATTGCCATTTCGTGAACTGCTAGACGTAGTATATCGTGATGACCGTCGATCTAAGATGAGTTTCCTGACCCTTCCATTCAACCCGAAGGCTACAAAGATCAGAACACCTTGCAGGGAGTTGATGATGATGTAGACATACCACAGGGAATTGTGATATGTGTTAGCCGCGACGAATCCAAAGCCCCAACCAAATCCAAGCAGAAATGAGATCTTAAATAAAGAGGAAGAAAAAAGGAATAATAGAAACAAAATAAACCCCAATGATCGACTGGCGTAACTGCATATGGAAATATTCGGTAACCTCTACTTGAAAAACGCCATAATAGAAGTTTACCACACAAACGCCACTATAATTAGACTGATATAGGTTATAGAAGTATACCGAGGCCCATCGGGCAATTATAAACTAAAAACTAGAATCCAAGGTTTAAAGGTAATAATAGCATAGATGATTTCACCTTTTTTGTTTGTATTTTCACAATGGGGGTTGCAATTCTTCGTCTTCTAATATATACATCCGAACATGCCGAATAAAAAAAAATGACGTAATTAATCAATATGCATTTCATTTCATGGTACATGAGACTTCGATTACTACACGACAATGTATGTACATGCTATTTTCAAGAGCCTAAGCCTTCGTGAATGGATTTGCTGACAGAAAATTCTTAATTTAAGCCCAAATATTATTTCTTTTGATTTGGAGGTCAGTTAGAGGTAGACCTAAGTGGGAGTTATAAACAAATAACACATTTAAAATACAGATTTTTTTTTCCTGTAACGTCTTTAAGATATGGGATAACAAAGTGTTGGTATTAATAATTTTTTTCAAGTACATCACAAGAAAAGAAGCAAGGCATGTAATCATGTACCTTAAGATAAACAAGTGCCTCTGTCCATGAAGACTGTCCAGATTGTGTCTTTCGTAAACCCTCTGCCTGTCTCATGTTTCTCCGAAACCCGATTATGATCCAGACACAAAGCACGAGATTTACCAGAAGGCTGGCTGCCATGGGTCCTAGCATCACTGCAAGGTTGGCAGCCATCGGATAGATCCAGCAATGTCTTGTTCCTCCGTAGTGCAAGATGACGGATCCGATGCCTTCATCAGAAACGAAGTGCACAAAAACACTTCCCAAGACAACAAGGGAGGGTAACCCGATGGCGTATAGGTAGAAGAAAAACATTCTTCTGGAGTTACTGTCACTGCTTGGTTTAGATAGGGCGTCGACAAGAGCACGTTTCAGATTCCAGGCAAGTACATTCGTCCAGAGAATGGATGAGAGGAAAAAGAAGTGGCCAATGATTGCTACGGTCTGACAGACAGCCGGCCAATCTGTTAAGTAAGGTGTACCATACTCAATTACCACTTGTGAGATGATAAGAGTGATGAGAAAATGTATCATGATTAAACCCTGGATATTCCTGAGGGAAGGAAATACCAAGTAAATCACCAGTGTTGAGATGAGACACATGGATGATATCCCAAAGGCTACATTAGCAACCAGTCGCTGAGTGTCCGTAAAGTCAAAGAAGAACACATCATCGGACCAACACAGCTTAACTGATCCATCTTCTTGAAGAGTGTAATCAGAGGGTAAGAAGACAAGTTTATCAAAGATAAGCTCGTTTTCACTGGTAATGACAAACGTTCCGGGCTCTATAACACGAAACAAACAATCTTCGAATGGATGTATGAGTCCACAAACCGTTAGAACATCACGCGACGAGTATAGACCGGATGTTCCGTTCACGTCAAGGATGGTCTCTCTTCGGGAAAACGAGGGCATAATATAGCGATCACCGTACAGGACCATCGTGAGATTGCCTGATCGCAACGGTTGGAATTTGTTGTAATCATCGAGGAATTCTTCAAATGGACATGCATCAAGATCACCCTCGAATTGTGGGAATGCACAACCTTCTCTAAAATGAAACTTAAGGTCTGAACAGACAGGGCTCGGTACAAATTCGACGTTGGTCCAATAATGTGCGTGCATTTTAAAGGCATTGTAGTCCCGACTACGATTAAGGACACAAACCTCCTCAACGACACCAGAAGTGATGTCTATGTCTGCTCTAAAATCAGACAAGTCAACTCCAAGACGTTCTGTTGTTTCAATTATGTTGTAACAAGACGAAGCTGAAGAGTCATAGATGTAACTGAAGTTCCACTTCTCATAGATACAGCTTTGCCAACTTGCAGGCACTGGAACACAGCGATCATCTTCATTTGTAAAGCCATGAGGACAAGTGAATCCTAAAACAAGATTCGTTGATAGGAAAATTGGTGGAAGCCTACCTTGGTCAACATTTTCAGGTCTCTCTGTAAGGAAAAATAATTCGTTATCCCCTTCTTCCCATTCCAGTGTTGGTAAACACCAAACACTGCTATTTAAATCAATTTCATTGTCGTCAACGTTACACTTCAAACAGAACTCGTTCCAATAAAGGGTGTCTTCTACAATCATGATGCCAACCTCCGCTTGACAAAGCTCCGAGGTTGTTTCATTTATGGAACTATCATTGGTCGAGCAGGTATTAACGATAACATCTGGAGAAATACATTCTCTGGGCGAAGGAAGGTGTTCTACCGAGTCCAGTACGTTACCGCAGAGTGTCTTGTTACCTTCGTCTGTCGCGTTACCTGACGGAACAGACGAGTTAAGAAAGAAATAATCAGACTCAGTGCATGTCCACAAATCCATGTACGAATGGAGCGACCTATTCCTCTCCATGGGCTCATTACAAATGGCACAATCCGAGTTTCGGAAGAACACGGGAATTCCGTCTACCTCCTCGTCGTGGACAAGCACGACTTCCCTGACTTCGGGACTAGAGTACTCACAAAGTCGTCTCGTCTCATCATCCGACCACCAACTCGGACACGCACTGACGAGGAGGTAATCGACCAGGGTTTGTTCGTTTGAGTTGTTGGTAATCATCCTGATACGAGTGCAGCTCCAGAGATCCCAAGCTGGAAGATCGACAGTCATATTCATGGTTTGGTTGTTCAATGGCTGTGCGCCGTGACAACAATCTTGAAACCAATGGCAAGCATCATCACAATGACAGAAGGTCTTTGTGATTTCAGCTGGTGAACTAGTAGATAAGAGTTCTGATGAGCTGTTTGATGAGATAACATCTCCTTGATCTGAAGAAAAAAGAAGAAAGAAAACAGATTTAAGACAGAATATGTTAATTATCTCCTTAAAAACTCTTAAAACAATAGGCCTACTCGATAATAGACAATCGTTAAACATTCTACAATTAAAATGATAAACATTATTCGATTGCCAAAAAGATTTGGTTTATAAAAAGTTTAGGATGGATTTGACTGAATGCAGTGGGTACCCCCCCCCCCAAAAAAAAAAAAAAAAAAAAAAAGTGTACACTTTAGCCATTTTCCTCATTGAAATTAAACATACAATGCATTACTTTAAAGGGAGTTAAAGAAACTTACATCTAAAATCATATACAGCTTTAAATCCAGTATTGGTGACTGAACCGTCCGAATAAAATATGATTGCCATCTCCAGATCCGTCGAAGTAAATACTCCATCAGGAACCTCCTGGCCGCAGAAAATCCCGAGTTGGGGTGCGAGATCGTCCCTTCCGTCAAAGACTTTCACACCGTCATAAATACACTCAGAGCCAGGTTCGATGTCCATTTCTAAAAATACCAGTGTTACGACATTTCCTTCAGGTGCCTGACATTGAGGAAACCAATATTAATTGAAGTTTATAGATAATATTATGTTTTAGTCAAGCAAACAGAATATTGGAAATTAAATAATAAAGATTTGAATATCTCTCGATTTAAACATCATAATCAATAATACGATAATTTCTGATTTCAAATCATTGACAGTTTTTTCGCAGTGATACCAAACACAATTATAATATATAAAATATAAATATTTTCCTGTTTTTATTTAACCAAAATTTGATTTCAAGTTAAGGGGGCCGTCACACTGAGGTCGTTCTATAACGTTCTTGCCCGTTCTTGCCCGTTCTTTAAAAAATTGCTGAACGGGCTTTGGTCGGGTTGGAACTTATAGCTTTGAAAAATAACTTCTTGAATACGATACTAGGCAGTTCATAAATAGTTCTCGTTACGTCAATTCCGTCTTTATCGCGTCCGCAATACGTTGTTATCCAGTTCAGACCGAGTAAACGGCTCGTTCACTCTATACCGTTCGTAGCACGTCCAAACCGTCACTAAAAGTGCCTATGCGCGGCATGATAAAAGTTAGATACCATGTTCGTAGTACGTCCTTCTCGTTCAGAGTAAGTCCTACCCGTTTAAGGAACGTTGTCACTACGTTTAATTTTAGAACTTGAAGCCAGTACGATTTTTTTGGAACATGTTCAAAAAAATCGGAATGCCTTTCCGTTCTTTCCGTTCGGGCCCGTTCGCCAAGTTCGTAAACAGATTGTAAACGGTCTGTACTAGATTCTAAAAGGTCTGCACTACGTTCAGTCCGTGTGTAAACAGATTGAGCCCGTTCACTAAGAACTACCTAGAACGCAGTGAGAACTAGCTCAGTGTGACGGGAATTATGACATGCCGTTCTGTTTAAAAATTGAAACGTATGTTCGTAGTACGTCCTTCTCGTTCAGAGTAAGTCCTACCCGTTTAAGGAACGTTGTCACTACACTGTAAAAAATTTCGCCGTTTTTTAACAGGAAAGTTCCTGGCAGTCGGGATGCCAGGAGTGCCTGTGTTTGCACAGCTTTCAGTAGTTATTTTACAGATAATGTAAATTTACAGGTTCCCGTTATTGACCACCTTGTAAATTTACAACCCTGTAAATTTACAGTCTTTTCCTGTTTTTATCACGTAATAATATTTTTGAAACAAAAAGAACATTATCCAACACTATATGGGATTGACCATTCATGCCTAATCATGTCCCTAATCCTAAATCTTAACCCTAAATCCTGCACCTAAATCTTAATCCTAAATCCTACACCTAATCTTTAACAACTTCGATGAAAGTTGTTAGCCTTATATACCCAACCCTATGTAAGGTGACATTTTCCATGGTTAGTGCAACGATCCACGCTTGAAGCACTTCCAGTCATATTAATGAATATTCATGATCCACATAATGAACTATAGTATAAAATAAGATAAAGGTTGTGAATTAACAGGAACAACATTCCAGGATACAAGAAAACTGATTTGTAGTAGTTATGTTTCTTCTTCCTTTATTGAACAAAGATAATTGTCTTTTTGACAGGAAAACTCTCGTAATGATTTCAAAACTATACAAGTCTATGAACAAGGAAGCTCGTTGATATACGAGAAACTTGTTTATTAACAATAGTATTTGTTTTTAGAAAGAACTTGCTGTTTTTTGACAAGAAAGTTCTATTTATGGAAACTGAAATTACGGGAATAATTCGTAAACGAGCAGGAAAGGTTGTATGAATATGCCATTCCTGTTTATTGACAGTTGCTTGAGCTAGTAACTGTAAAATCAAGACGACTTCCTAGAAAACTACAATTTTCCTGCCATTTTACGAGAAAAATATCGTAAAATTTAAAAAACGACAAAAAGCTGTATTTTAACAAGCCAAAAAACATGTTAATTTACAGTTATTTTTTACAGTGTACGTTTAATTTTAGAACTTGAATAATTAATATGCAATGCTCGTTTGTATGACGTCCTAGCACATCTTTAGAACGATTTAAGTACGGCAATTTCGTTTGTAGTACGTCCATCTCGTTTCAGGTACGTTGCCACCCCGTTAAATTTTAGGACGAGATGGGTGCCCGATTTTTTTGAACACTTTTTTGGAAATCCGACCGAGCTAGTCCATGAAGTTCGTAAACAGATCGTAAGAAGTATTTACTACGTCCACTCAGTTTACACACAGACTATGCCCGTTCGGCAAAATTTGCAAGGACGTAGTAGGAACGAGCTCAGTGTGACGGGGGTATAAGGGGCCGTCACACTGAGGTAGTTCTATAACGTCCTTGCCTGTTCTTAAAAAAAATTGCTGAACGGGCTTTGGTCGGGTTGGAACTTATAACTTTGAAAAATAATTTCTTGAAAATGATACTAGGCAGTTCATAAATAGTCCTCGTTACGTCAATTTCGTATTTATCGCGTCCGCAATACGTTGCTATCCAGTTCAGACCGAGTAAACCGCTCGTTCACTCTATACCGTTCGTAGCACGTCCAAACCGTCACTAAAAGTGTCCATGCGCAGCATGATAAAAGTTAGGTACCATGTGCGTAGTACGTCCTTCTCGTTCAAAGTAAGTCCTTACCGTTTCAGGAACGTTGTCAATACGTTTAATTTTAGAACTGGAAGCCAGTCTGATTTTTTTGAACATGTTAAAAAAAATCGGACTGCCTTTCCGTTCTCTCCGTTCGGGCCCGTTCGCCAAGTTCGTAAACAGATTGTAAACAGTCTGTACTAGATTGTAAAAGGTCTGTACTACGTTCAGTCCGTGTGTAAACAGATTGAGCCCGTTCACCAAGAACTACCAAGATCGTAGTGAGAACTAGTTCTGTGTGACGGGGATTATGACATGCCGTTCTGTTTAAAAATTGAAACGTCTTGCTTTCCAAGCACGTGCTCTAAAGTCCTAATACCCCCGTCACACTGAGCTCGTTCCTACTACGTCCTTGCAAATTTTGCCGAACGGGCATAGTCTGTGTGTAAACTGAGTGGACACGTAGTAAATACTTCTTCGATCTGTTTACGAATTCATGGACTAGCTCGGTCGGATTTCCAAAAAGTGTTCAAAAACTGGGCGCCCATCTCGTCCTAAAATTTAACGGGGTGGCAACGTACCTGAAACGAGATGGACGTACTACAAACGAAATTGCCGTACTTAAATCGTTCTTAAGATGTGCTAGGACGTCATACAAACGAGCATTGTATATTAATTATTCAAGTTCTAAAATTAAACGTAGTGACAACGTTCCTTAAACGGTAGGACTTACTCTGAACGAGAAGGACGTACTACGAACATACGTTTCAATTTTTAAACAGAACGGCATGTCATAATTCCCGTCACACTGAGCTAGTTCTCACTGCGTTCTAGGTAGTTCTTGGTGAACGGGCTCAATCTGTTTACACACGGACTGAACGTAGTGCAGACCTTTTAGAATCTAGTACAGACCGTTTACAATCTGTTTACGAACTTGGCGAACGGGCCGAACGGAGAGACGGAAAGGCATTCCGATTTTTTTTAACATGTTCAAAAAAATCGTACTGGCTTCAAGTTCTAAAATTAAACGTAGTGACAACGTTCCTTAAACGGGTAGGATTACTCTGAATGAGAAAGACGTACTACGAACGTGGTACCTAACTTTTATCATGCTGCGCATAGGCACTTTTAGTGACCGTTTGGACGTGCTACGAACGGTATAGAGTGAACGAGCAGTTTACTCGTTCTGAACTGGATAACAACGTATTGCGGACGCGATAAAAACGGAATTGACGTACGAGAACTATTTATGAACTGCCTAGCATCGTATTCAAGAATTTATTTTTCAAAGTTATAAGTTCCAACCCGACCAAAGCCCGTCAGCATTTTTTTTTTAACGGGCAAAACGGGCAAGAATATAATTATGTATTCTGCTCTGAACCATATATATATGTTGCTCTGAACTTTGCTGCCATTTACTGATTTTCTTACGCCGTACACCATTTTAAACATGTGAAATTCTACTAGAGGACTAATACATGTCTAGAGGAACATTATGGATGATCATACTGTTTTCTAATGCATCTTTTTGACACTTTTCATCGTGCTGGAACAGTGACTTTGGAATCCATTTTTATGTACCGACCCACAGCTACATTTTCATGTAAGTTGTTTTAAACTCTCACAGTCAACATACGTGACACAGTTTGCTCCTGTCTCCACTAGTAATCCCTATTCATCGATCTTCATTTTAATCTGGTTATGTAACGTTCTGGGATTAAAGCCATTGACTTTCAACAAATATGGTTAAGCCTAGAGGAGCTAAATCTACTAACAGGAGTCTGCTCGAGATGATGACATTCAGACTGACTCTGAGCCTGAAATCATTACTAAACACAAACTATTGTCAAAACCAAAAGTTTGAAACTTCTGTAAAGGAGATTGTGAGAGATGAAGACTTCTTGCTGCTGTCAAACATGCAGTAATACAAACAATGAATGACAAGTTCAAAGAGTTTCAAGGGCTAATTGCAAAATGGAAGAACAAGAAGAAAAATCCCATGACCTAGAAACTAAGATAGAGAAATCAGAGCAAGAGGTGACAACCTAAAAGCTCAATCTGAGCTCAAAATGACTGATAAAGAGTCTCCAAAGTGCGATGAACGATCAAGAGCAGTACTCTCGGAGAAACTGCGTGAGAATCTTCGGCATAAAAGAATCACCAAGTGAGACAACTACATCTACAGTTTGTAGTTCGCCAATGAGGAATTCTGGGGTCGACCTAAAACCTGAACACATCGACGTTGTTCATCGAGTGAGAGACGTATTGAACCTACACCTTGATGTGCGCTGATATCAAACCTCGGGCAATCATCGTTAAGTTCACCTCGTATCACACCGACAAGCTCTTCTACTAAACAGGAAGAAATTGAAAGCACTGGCTCAGTATATGTGAGGATCTAACGGAACAAACCGCGACTTCTCCACGATGCATATATGTCTACCAACGAGAGAACAGTAATTATTAGCAGCATGGTCCACGACGGACGCATTATCATCTCTGTAAATCAACGGATGGCAAGAGTGTAAGAAACAAATTCACAACAAGGACAATGAACAGGCTCTGATAACAAACTTTGACTGTTTTGTTTTTTTTTGTATTTGCTATCATTCAATGCCAAAGTGAGACTAAAATCTACGTCGTACAAATAATATATAACATGCTTAGACATCACTCTCTGTGATACTTGAACACTTTTATCCTCTTTTACTTTATTCACAAACACTTTCTTAAAATTGCAGAAAAATATTCGTTTATATGTGCTATTGTTGAAAATATTTATATTTATATGTGCGTGTATGATGAATGTGTGGTGTGCTATATGCAATGAATGCATGACAGTGTAAACCTACACAATGTACCTATGTGCTATTTGTATTGAAATGTTCCCATTTAATCATTATGTACATGACGATGACTTTTATTAAATATGTATGCATACTTTCATTTGAACAAAAACATAAATTATGTATAATTGAAAAATATGAAATAAATCCATTTTTAATTTGTGAAGACGTTTCAGAATTTCTGATGATAATTTATATTTGAATATAATTGATAATGAATTCCTATAAAGTTCAACCAAAAATGCTTATATACTTTTTGTGAGGAATTCATGAAAATTATAACACTATTAAGACAGCTTTTCCTTCTTCATGTAAATTCCAGAGTCTAACTCATAATTTTGATGCTTTTTGTACTATGTTAGCCAATATTAACCATAATTTTACGGCAATCTGTGTATCAGAAACATGGTTTCAATCAAGAACAAAAACAGAATGTATAATTTGAAAGGTTATAATCTTGTAAATATAAATAGAAAATAAACTTGGAGGTGGCGTTGCTATATATAGATGAAATATGATTTTATAATACGATCTGATTTATCTTTGAACATTCCTGAATGTGACATGTTATTATTGAATTAACATGTAAACTTGTAAACCCTTGTAATTGGAGTGTTTATAGAGCTCCAACACAACATTGATATATTTATAGATGTAATGAACAAATGCTGGAAGTTTTAAAAATAAACAGTTGTACATAATGGGTGACTATATTTAATTTATTAAATTGCTGATCTCTTCTCTTT
>CALNVZ010003430.1:27983225-28003401 GCA_940671915.1 Paracentrotus lividus | reverse complement strand
GATATATTATATTGAATATAATTGATAATGAAATTCCTATAAAAGTTCAACCCAAAATGCTTATATACTTTTTGTGAGGAATTCATGAAAATATACACTATGAAGAACAGCTTTTCTCTTCTTCATGTAAATTCCAGAGTCTAACTCATAATTTTGATGCTTTTTGTACTATGTTAGCCAATATTAACCATAATTTTACGGCAATCTGTGTATCAGAAACATGGTTTCAATCAAGAACAAAACAAATTGTATAATTTGAAAGGTTATAATCTTGTAAATATAAATAGAAAATAAACTTGGAGTGGCGTTGCTTATATATAGATGAAAAATATGATTTTATAATACGATCTGATTTATCTTGTAACATTCCTGAATGTGACATGTTATTATTGAATTAACATGTAAACTTTGAACCCTTGTAATGGATGTGTTTATAGAGCTCCAACACAACATTGATATATTTATTAGATGTAATGAACAAATGCTTGGAAGTTGTAAAAAAATAACAACAGAGTTGTACATAATGGGTGACTATATTTAATTTATTAAATGCATGTTCGCATGATAAAACAAATACTTTTTAGAAACATATGTCTCTCATATTTGTACCACTGATTTTAAAACCAACAGAATTCAAAGACTAGTGGCAACTTGATCGATAACTTTTTTGTAATGCCTTAGATAGTACATTGACTCTGGTTTTTTATTACTATGTGTCTGATCACTCTTCCTATATTTTGCATTAAAAAAAAAGAAAAGGATTATTATAGAAAGTCAACCAATAATACAAAAGAGACTGATCAGTGATCAAAAACTTCTCAAATTCAATTGAAAACATGCGAGGTTAACTGGAATGTGTTTATAATTCTAATAATGCAAATGATTGTTATAATATTTTCATGTCTATTTTTAACTCGTTATACTCTGAATGTTTTCAAAATTAAAACCCAAGTCCAGTAAAGAAATGTACCTTTCAGAAACCATGGTTGACAAAATGTTTAATGAAATCCATCAATAAAAGAACCAAATGTATAGAAAGTTTTTAAATGCCACTGTAATAAACATAAGAAAAGTATGTCAATATAAAAACAAATTAACAAATTTATTGCGTACTGCAAAATCTGAATATTTCCACAATGTTTCAATAAAATAAAGGGTGACACAAAAAAAATTTGGAGTAATATAAATGACATACTTGGTAATAAAAGCGAAAGAAACTACTTCATTATGCGTCATGATGGTTTAAATTGCACTCGTTACAGGACATAACAGAACATTTTAATTCATACTTTTTGAACATTTTGTAAAAAATAGCAGAACATATTATACCTGCTGCAAACGTTCCTTTGATTCATTTTAACTGGAATATGTCACCAAAATCTTTATTTATAAACCAACTTCTACTCATGAAATACTGAAAAATATTTTTCTTTAAATGCTCAATCAGGTGGGCTGACGGGATAGATCCAAAGTGATAAAAAATGTATATTTGCTTTGTTGAGCCTCTGTGCCATATATTTAACCTGTCAATTTGTACAGGAAATGTTCCAATGGTTGAAACTAGCACAGGTAGTACCAGTTTATAAAAAAGGAAAATCAAATGACATTACTAATTACAGACCAATAGCATTCTTCCTCTATATCTCTAAAATTCTTGAAAAAATAATTCATGAGCGTTTATACAACATTTTACAGATTAATGATATTTTAACTGATTCTCAATTTGGATTTAAAAAAATATTCAACTGCCTTAGCTGTTTCAAACTTATGCAATCATGTTCAAAATGAAATTGAAAAAGGTAAATATGTGTTGGACTATTTATGGACCTGTCAAAGCATTTACACCATTGACCATCACATATTATTACAAAAGCTCAGTTTTACGTGTCAGAGGTGTGCATTGAATTGGTTTGAAATTATCTGTCTGACAAGAAACCAGTATGTGATGGTCGATGGTGTCAAATCATCTACTCAAAACAACCACTGTGGTGTCTCCCCAAGTTCTGTATTGGGCCCTCTCTGTTCCTTATATATGTAAATGATATAACTAAATCTTCTTCTCTTTTTGAATTTCTCTGTTTGCTGACGATACATTGTCGTTAATGAGTGATAGCAATATAAAAACACTTGTATACGACAGTAAACAGGGATATCAAAGGTTTCCACCTGGTTTAAAGTAAATAAATTATCGTTAAATATAAACAAAACAAATTATGTCATATTTAGGTCAAGAACAAGAGAGTGCCTAATGATTTATCGCATTGTCATTGATAATTTAATTATATCAAGTTGAGTAGCTTAAAATTTCTAGGTTTACAATAAATGAATTTTTAGATTGGAGTATAATATTTCAGAAATTTCTAAATACTTTCCAAATATACTGGTATCCTATCTAAACTAAAATTCATACTTCCCAACAATGTAATGCAAATTTTATACAATAGCCTTGTCTTGCCTCATCCTAAATTATTGTAATTATATTTGGGGTAATACTTATAAATCACATCTTAAAAAGCTATATATTTTACAGAAAAGATGTATTCGTTTAATAACAAAGTCACATCCACAAGTGCAAGTAAACCCCTTTTTATAAATACGCAAACTTTGCCTTTAAAAGATTTGATTACTTTAAATACTTTTAATTTTCATGTACTCATAAAGCATAAATTTTTCTGGTGAGTTCTGTAGGATATTTACTATTAAATTCAAATGTTCATTCGTATGCAACTCGTCAAAAAGACCATTTTCACCAACCTAAAGTAAGGCTTACCTTCGCTAATTCATTTCAGTCACTGCTATAAAAAATGCAATCAGGCAATTATCAATTTCTATGAAAAAATGCACTTTACTATCCACATTCAGAAAACAATGTCGTAATTATTTAATAGAGGGCTTAAAAAATGAAAGGTAGGGTTGTATGATTTTTTTTTGTGTGTGTGTGTGTGTGTGTGTGTGTGTCTACGCGTTAGGTTAAGCTATTTTCTGCATTTGTTTCAGTTTTGTTCTGTAATGAAATGTATTTTTTTATATTGGGCCATGACTTATAAGCACATTGCTTCACCTTGGTCCAAACCATATTACGCACCTATGTAAAATGTCATGTAATTAATTTGTTTATTTCTTTGTAATATGTTATTTTGCTTTTTATGGTTGAATAAATTTGAATTGAATTGAATTGAATTGAATTGAATTGAATTGAAATTGAATTGAAAAGAACGTTATAGAACGACCTCAGTGTGACGGCCCCCTTAGCAGATTGAAAAAGGTCTAAAGTACGTCCACTCCGTGTGTACATAGATTGAGCCCGTTCTGAAATAATTTCAATAACATGGTAAGAAATCGTTCAGTGTGATAGTAGTATAAACGAACAGATCAGCTGTTTAATTGCCACGCATTAATTGTTACAATTAGATAAATCAAACAACTTTTTTTTTTTTAATTGAAAAACGGCCATTGGTCTGAAAAGAACGTGTACATTTAACCGAATTATTTCTGGATTAAGATGAAACAACATTCGTATACAGTCCTCGATACGTCCATTACGTCTTTGCCTCGTCTGCAGTCCGTTTGATCGGATGAAAATGACCGTTTCCACGAAGCAGAGCCCGTCTGAAACAATCCAAACCCGTCCCCAGTTAGTTGCAACCCGTTCTTATTTAGTTCCAGCTCGTTTCTAATGCGTTTCGTCCCGACCTAACTAGTTCTGGATCGTTTTTAATCCGACAAAATCCGTTCTTACTCGTTCTTACCTCGACCAAACGGCCTCCAGACGGTTCTTCTCGTTCTTACTGCGTCATTATCTGTGGCTAGAACGTGCTGAACGTAAATGCGCGCCCGTTCTGCTATAAAAACCTAGCCCGTTTTTGCCAGACCTCATGCGTCTTCGTGACTTCAAGCTGATAATGAATATGCAATGCTCGTTTGTAAGACGTCCTAGCACATCTTTAGAACGGTTGAAGTACGGCAATTTCGTTTGCAGTAGGTCCATCTCGTTTCAGGTACGTTGCCACCCCGTTAATTTTAGGATGAGATGGGCGCCCGATTTTTTTTAACACTTTTTTGAAAATCCGACCGAGCTAGTCCATGAAGTTCGTAAACAGATCGTACGAAGTATTTACTACGTCCACTCAGTTTACACACAGACTATGCCCGTTCGGCAAAATTTGCGAGGACGTAGTAGGAACGAGCTCAGTGTGACGGGGGTATTAGACACCCTTTTAAATCTTAAACTACATATATACAGTTACCCTCAAAATAATTTTTAGATAGGCATATTGGAATCCATGACATTTGCTCCCGCGACAATTGCTCCGCTATAAATTCCATACACTAATCGAATGACTAACTTCAGCCAGGGACTGTACACTATACCCTACCCTAAACCTAACCCTAAACCTAATATAAATCCCTATTACAACCCTAACCCTAACCCTATATCTTAGACGAAATAAAGCCCGGAGCAATTGTCGCAGGAGCAAATGTCGGGTCACCGCATATTGAACCGGATTTTATAGCTGTTCGAGCCTATTGTACGATTTATGTTTCATGAGACGATATAGTCTGAATCACAATATTTTTTTGAAAACATTTAAATCTGGAAACGGTAATGATCGTAAAAAATGAAAAGAAAAAAGTTATTATACGACGTATAATTTCTGTCATAAGCAATTAATAATGGAGATTTCACGGCCTAATATAAGAGGAAAATTGTTGGAGTGGTAGAACTCCCTTCTCACCTGAATTTGTACGAGGCACTCCACACTGGTAGGATAATCAAATGGATAGTTGGGGGATGTTACCTCTCCAGGGGCTGTTGTCTTCATCGCGTTGCAACCGCCATCGGATTCTGTAATTTGAAAGAAATTCGTGGATTGAATTCTGAGAATAATTTTATGGTGGTATCTCACTGGTCATGAGACGGATTTGAAACGGATTCGGGACTACTACGGTTTGAAACTTATCGCGGAGATGTCCAAGAGACGTCTGGACGCGTTTAGACGCGTCTTCGCGACAGAAAAAAAAAGGATCGTCTCCGCGACGGAAAAAGGGGTATCGCAGACGTCTCCACTACAGAAAAAAGGTATCGGGGACGTCCTTGTCCACGACGGAAAAAAAAGGGTATCGGAGACGTCTTCGCGACAGAAAATAAAAATATCAGAGACGTGTCCGCGACGGAAAATAGGTATCGGTGACGTCTCCGCCAAGGGGGAAAAACTTCGTCTCCGCAATGGAAAAAAAGTATCGGAGATCGTAGTCTCAGAGTGTCCGCGTTTGCAGAGACGTCTCCGTGAAGTGAGATACCACCATTATTATGCCGCAGTCAGTCACATTTCCCCTACGGTGCCCGCACGTCGAGTCAAAAACTCCGTTTTATGTATTTTTATTTACCAACCGTTAAAATTTATGTTTTTGATCCGCCGTACGGCCACCGTAGGAAAAATGTCACGGTGACAGCGCCATTAATTATCTTTCTCCTTGCCCTGGATTGTCAAAAAGTTAAAAATTCAGACTGTTATTTCAACGATATATTTTTTTGGGTATTTGTTTTTCTAAGTTTTTATTGATAATGACATTTTGAATTAAGAACTTATGAGTAATTTGGTAGAATAATACCTTGGATGAAATCAAATGATGCGAGGTAGCCGCGTGCATTGACTGAGCCGTCGGAAGAAAACACCACCGCCATCTTACGACTCCCCGAGACCAAAGGACTGGATGAATAACTACAGTAGTATCCTAGTGACGGGAAGCCATCATTCGGTCCGTCGTAAAGACCAACCCAGTCATATCGACAATCGGAGTGGTATTCCATTTCCATCTCGAGGAAGGTGAAGAAGACTTTATAGCCTTCAGGTGCCTAATTAAGATAAAAAAATATAAAGACTATAGGCTTTCCTTGGCAATTTAAAACTAAAAACAATCAATTTGACATTTCCATCAAACGATTTCGTCTGAATTTCGATCGCAATTAAAAATCAGCATTCAGATTCTTTTTTGAGAGTTAAAAATGAGAAACTTCGCAACCAAAACTGAATTTGCTCCGATCATTTTGACATTATGAGGAATCGTATTCCTCAATCGTCATCTAAATTCATCGATTCGTAATATTATGATCTTTCTTAAATTTACTGCATGATTTTGAATTTTCCGCTTATAAAAGAAAATGATAAACTATAAACAGTTTCTATCACTCAAAAAACGAAATCAAATGCTAAGTGGTGAAATCACGTGTGTTAAATTGAATGACCGATAGCTCCGCTTCAAGAAGTATCGTTTGAATTGAAAGAATATTAATAAATTTGATTGCAGTTTTTGCAATTTAAACAAATGAAATTTGACGGTGAACTAATTTTATATGTTAGGGCGCACATGTGGTATCTTTTTTTGTCAAGTGTGATGTTGAATTACGTGAATGTTGTTACGAAGTTGTTTATTTTTTGGGGCCATAGGTCATCAAAGAGGTCATCATGTATCAACCATAGGAGTAAGGTTGGGGTCAATCGGCCCGCTCGTCTATTTTTTGGCTCCCCCTTTTTTCTTCTTTTTTTTCCCCTGTTTTTTTTTGGGGGGGGCTAGGGGGGGGGCCGGGCCCGTCGGCCCCCCCCCCCCTGTATCCGATCCTGCTCACAGTGCCCAATAGCATGCCATCGTAGATTTGAGATAACAGTATATTTCTTTTTTATGGTGCACAGAAGGCCACTTTTTGACGGTGTACCCTTATCGTAAAACAACCCATAATGCGAGGGCGATTTGCGATCGGAATTTTTTAAAGACCTATTGGCCCGTATTCACAAAGGTGGCCTAAAGTTAAGCATAGCGTAAAGCTGTGGTTTAACTATGGCTAGCAAAATGGGAGACAAAATAATGTGTGTATGTTGCAACGTTCCTTACATGTTTACCGGATTCTGGTGGAATATTTAGTGGTTAGGAAAACTTTTGTGCTTATGATCCCCATGTAGTTTGTAATAGTTTAAGTCCCAACAATATTCTGATAAATCGAACATTGTCTCCCAAGTTGCTGGTCATGGTTAAACCACAGATTTAAGCTAGGTTTCACTTTAGGCCACCTTAGTGAATATGGGCCATTGGGCCTATTAAATTACTCCAGTTGTTTTGATGATAGATTTTGTTTTATGTTTTAAATAAAAGGATTGATTGCTGCGTGCCAGACTCAGTTAAGTAACTAAAGTCGCAATTGCTGGTACACTTTAAGCTTTCATATTTCACCTTTTAATGAATTTGAAATTCAACTTCAAAATTGACCAATTTTTTACTTCAACAGAAATACACCAACCCTGCATGAATTATGTATGTTGGATCTTTAATATTGATTCTTATCACATCAAATAAACTCAAAATGTAATCGAATCGTAACACAAATATTTACGAAGTTAATTTTTTCATTATGATAGAGTAGATCGTTTTAAATCTTTGTTTCAAAACACCCTGTTTCGTGGACGACAATAAGTAATAAAACTTTCTTTCACAAAAAAGGGGAGCTGGGGCTGAGACGTATTTTCTTTTTTTTTAAATTCGCAACCAATTTTTAATATTTTGTCATTAAACTAACTATTTTCTTGAATGCTTGTCGGTCGAACTCATGATAATCAAACATACAAGTCACACGCCACTTTCTATTGAGAGTTCTTTCAAAAGCACTAAACATACACTGTAAAAAAATAATACAGCAAAGTGATGTCAGCAGAGTCGCCATACAAAAATGTAATTTGAAATAACAGTTTTGCTGTAAATTTCTCCTCTAATAATTAATGAAAGAAAAGAAAAGAAATCATTAGAGTTCTATAGCTGACATATATGGTTAAAACGGAACAAATGTGTTACTCCTGATGTATATTTTGTATTTCTCACGTAATTATTTGCAGGAGAAATTTACGACAAAACTGTTTTTTAAATTACATTTTTTATGGCGACTCTGCTGACAGCAGATTTGCTGTAAAAATACAAATATTTTTTACAGTGTAAAGCTTTATTATTTTCTCAAAAAAACTAATAAATATGATATTTATTTGTCCTACCTGGATTAATATAGAGCATATTGTATCATCTGGATAGTTAGATGGAAAACCAGGTGATGTTATTATTCCAGGTGCTTCGGATAACGTCATGTTACACGTATTCACTGAAATATGAACATCAGAAAACATCCAGGATTTTGATAAGCTATGTACTTTTTTTTAACCTCCTACACAATTTTAAGAAATTGTTGAACAGTTCGTTTAAGTAATTTGTACCATAGTTACTCTGAAAAAATGTGGGGTTATGGTTAGGAAACAATATAAATATAAAATATGCAGGAATATGATAATGACAATTTGAAGAAAAAAATAAAAAATTACTCATTATGTTTTCCCTTTTAACACATTTTGATTTGATTGTGAAGAAAAAAGTGCATGTGCTAATAATTTGGACATTCAAGTCATTTTAGTCGTTAAAAATGGTAGTTGCTGCTTCCCTGTTTGGCGTTCAACAAGGGGGGATAAAGCAACGTCCTTCTGGCGCTGCTCAGCGGCTGCCGGGCCCACGAGAAAAGGGGCCAAACAAATATTTATTTGCAATATAATTTGTTTCGGACAATGAAATTTGGAGCATTTGGAACATTTGGAGCATTTTCTTGTCGGAAAATAGATCTTTTTTTTTTTTTTTTTTTTTTTTAAAGGATAACGGATATTAAAAAATCCTGTGCAAAAAAACAAAAAAAATAATAATAAAAAACTGGCAATGTTTTTAGCGGTCTTAAAATCAAGAAAGCAAATTGACAGAAATCTTACCTTTTACATTTTCCTGAGCTTCTGAAATAGACAAAAAGCCCAAAATGAGAAAAGACCACAAAATCGAAAAGGTCATGTTTGCAGCGATGCGTTCAGTTCACAGCCAATTCTTATAAATGCCAAATCGTTAATATCGCGCCGACTTTTCGTCAAAAGAACTATCCGATGCCGCGAGCCAGAAAAATTAAAATCGAAACACGTCTCTATTCCATTACATGCTGACTGTCCAAGTCAAAAGATGAGGTTTCTCACTCAAATTCGAATTAGACCGGATGATTTTAAACAACAATAATTAGATGATCTGAGAGAGAGAGAGAGAGAGAGAGAGAGAGAGAGAGAGAGAGAGAGAGAGAGCGAGGGAGAGGAACGGTATAACCTCTAGTCGAGATTTACTTTCAATAATTTGGAATCAAAGGGTCTCGACATGTTGACGAAATAACACAAAATTAATGGTTTATATTCAGATTGCACTTATTGCAATCACAATGTATATTATCATGATTATAAATTTATATCATGTCTCTCATCCCCTATCTCTCTCTCTCTTTTTTCTTTTATGTCATATTCTCTCTTCTCTCTCTCTCTCTCCTCTCTCTTCATCTCTCTTTTATCACCCTATCTCGTTTCCTATCTTCATCCGTCCGCTCTCAGGGGCGGATCCAGCTTTTTATAAAGGGGGGGGGGTTGGTGGTATGCGAGGGAGCGTAGCGACCGAGTCCAAGCGAGCGGAGCGAGCGAGGGGGGGATGTGGGAGGGTGTCCCCCTCCCACAGTAGGGAAATTTTTGAAAATCTGTGTGTGAAAATGGCGTTTTTCTGCACTAAAACTTTAAAGATTTTAAAAAATGGTCCCGGATTTTTTTTTTTTTTTTTTTTTTTTTTTTTTGGGGGGGGTTGCAACCCCCAACCCCCCTCTAGATCCGCTTCTGGAGCCTCTTCTCCCTCTCAACTCCCCTTTCTTCTCTCATTCGCCTAAATATATAACTTTCCATCTCATCTTCATAAATTTCTCTCTTCACCTTCTCTTTTTGATTCTTTTTCAATTTGGGCATTTTCATCAATCCCCCCCCCCCATATCCAACTAGCTCGCCGGAGCTAGCCTCGATCGAATCACAGGATACGGTATTTGACCTGAAATTGGCCGAGCTAAAATAAAAGCTAAAAGTGGTCAACTGGTCTGGAATAAATTATTTTTATATATTAAAGTGGAAAGGCATCAATAATTGGTAATTGACAAAAAGGTTACGGCTCTCGAGGCAGAAACAAAAATGGACGAGTTCATTTGAGCCTTTAATTTTGTGCAGTGATTTGGAAGATGAAGACTGCTAATCGAAATAACGCATTAAACTTACCGGTGCAAATAATAGGCAAGGTAATTATGGTAATTAGAAACAAAAAGAACGAAACAATAGTTTACGTTTTGACCTAAAACAGAACCCTTTTAGGCCTACATCCATCCTCTCCGCTGCATTCTATGAATTAAAAACCTATTAAACGGTTACCAGTAATTACCAACATTGACCAAGGGACATTATATACTTGTGATTTTTGACGCACTTTGTCGATTTATAGAGGTATTAAAAGTGGCATGACAAAATACGGAACCCATTTTCTTTTTGAAATATCAAATGCCAAATCTGACTTATGTTCTTAGTTACTTTTATCAAGCAATTAGCATAATGCATAACCACTAAAAAGTTACATTTTTTTCACATCACACTGGCTGAGCGATAAGCGGGGGGGGGGGGGGGGTGGTAGGCTTTCGGCAGATCAAGTACGTCATCACATATCAACATATATCAACCTAGGGGTAGGTCGATGGGGTCGGTCAGTAAATTTTTCTCTTTTCTTTTTTTTTCTTTTTTTTTTGTTGTTGTTGCAAATCTATCAGTTTCACTGATGTGTGTCAAAGCTAATGATCACAAAATTCATGTTCTTTAAAATGAAAAACAAAACAAAAAAAAACAAAAAAAAAACATGTAGAGAAGAAGAAAGAGTGTGTGACGGAAAACTTTTAGACGAAAAGAATCTTATCAGAAAGAACTTCATACATAATCAAAATGGATTTTATTTTGCGCAATAAATATGTCACTTAACATTTATTTTGTTTCTTAATGACAGTCATTAAATTCTGGGATTGGTAAAACGATTTAAAATGCTTCGTGATGATTAATCACTATAAAACAAAAACACCCCCAAAAGAAAGAAAAAAAAATCCTCTCACAAAATATAGGTTGCAGTGCAATGAGCATCGACCTACTGACCTACTACTTAAGGGTATCTACAATTGATTTTTTTTTTTTTTTTTTTTTTTTTTTTGGGGGGGGGGGTTGCTTGCAATATTCAGTTCATTCAAGTGAAAGGTGTGTTTTGTCGGATTTCGTAAAGTGAAATCTAAATTGGAAAGCGGGAAGTGTGTGAACTGAAAGACCTTTTCTTAAAACCTGTAGGCCTACGTGTAGATGATTATTCTTGATGTCACTTCCATGCCAATTAGCATCCATTTGTTCGGTAGTTTTCATCTCGCTTTTAATTCCGACCCGGGTGATGACTTCGAGATTAATTGCCTCTCCTTTCCAGTCATCCGAAATATAGATGGAGAGATGAGGCGATATAGAGGGAGGGAAGAAGGGGATACATGCAGAGAGAGGGGAGACAGGGGGGGGGGGGAAGAGATGGAAAGAGAGAGATGGAGATAGAGAGATGGAGAGCGATTGAGAGAGAGAGAGAGAGAGATGGGCGAGAGAGAGAGAGAGAAGGGAAGAGAGAGAGAGAGAGATGGGAGAGAGAGAGAGAGGAGAGAGAGAGAGAGAGAAAAGGGCGGGGAGAGAGAGAGAGGGGGGGGGGGGGGGAAGGAGAGAAACATACCTCTGCCCACACTCCCTATATTGGGTCCAAAGGAACAGCTATTCTTGGTAAACGAGTCACACAAGTGAAGCCGATTTCAAACTCTGACGACTAGCTTCCCATTCGTAATTTCATTCATTTTGTAACAATAGTTTGATACTAGTTTGTAAAGGTAATCATGATCATTTTAAAGAAAATTAATTTGAACCTACTCAGCTGCATACCTTATTCACATTTCACTTTAATACTGATCAAATTCGTACTTCTGATTAGTGTAGGAAAAATTAACTACTGTATACACACACTAACAAAAAAGTATACTTCAAATTCAATTTATCTCCCATGTCAAAAAAAAAAAATATTAATAAATAAAAATCAATCAATAAATAAATTGAATCTCCTAGACTTCATAGCTTATTCACAATTTTCTACACTAGAATAATCCAATTCGTTTTTTATAAATATCTAATGAAACTATATTCTGTCATCAGTAAACGAAAATTATCACGTGGCAAATATCAATACTTGGCATTACCATGGCATTACCAGCGTAGACACGCATTAATTTCTTTTGTTAGTGAGGTCCATCCTCCCCCCCCCCCCGCCCCCCGCGCCGACCTCCTAAACAAAAGAAATTAATGGCGTGTCTAGCTGGTAATGCCATGGTAATGCCAGTATTGATATTTGCCACGTGATAATTTTCGTTTACTGATGACAGAATATAGTTTCATTAGATATTTATAAAAAAACGAATTGGATTATTCTAGTGTAGAAAATTGTGAAATAAGCTATGAAGTCTAGGAGATTCAATTTATTTATTGATTGATTTTATTTATTAATATTTTTTTTTTTTGACATGGGAGATAAATTGAATTTGAAGTATACTTTTTTGTTAGTGTGTGTATACAGTAGTTAATTTTTCCTACACTAATCAGAGTACGAATTTGATCAGTATTAAAGTGAAATGTGAATAAGGTATGCAGCTGAGTAGGTTCAAATTAATTTTCTTTAAAATGATCATATTACCTTTACAAACTAGTATCAAAACTATTGTTACAAAATGAATGAAATTAGAATGGGAAGCTAGTCGTCAGAGTTTGAAATCGGCTTCACTTGTGTGACTCGTTTACCAAGAATACTTTCTTTGGACCCAATATAGGGAGTGTGGGCAGAGGTATGTTTCTCTCCTTCCCCCCCCCCCCCTCTCTCTCTCTCTCCCGCCCCCTTTCTCTCTCTCTCTCTCTCTCCCTTCTCTCTCTCTCTCCCCCATTCTCTTCTCTCTCTTTCCTTCTCTCTCTCTCTCTCGCCCATCTCTCTCTCTCTCTCTCTCAATCGCTCTCCATCTCTCTATCTCCATCTCTCTCTTTCCATCTCTTCCCCCCCCCCCCTGTCTCCCCCTCTCTGCCAATGTATCCCCTTCTTCCCTCCCTCTATATCGCCTCATCTCTCCATCTATATTTCGGATGACTGGAAAGGAGAGGCAATTAATCTCGAAGTCATCACCCGGGTCGGAATTAAAAGCGAGTGAAAACTACGCGAACAAATGGATGCTAATTGGCATGGAAGTGACATCAAGATAATCATCTACACGTAGGCCTACAGGTTTTAAGAAAGGTCTTTCAAGTTCACACACTTCCCGCTTTCCAATTTAGATTTCACTTTACGAAATCCGACAAACACACCTTTCACTTGAATGAACTGAATATTGCAAGCAACCCCCCCCCCCAAAAAAAAAAAAAAAAAAAAAAAAAAAAAAAAAAATCAATTGTAGATACCCTTAGTAGTAGGTCAGTAGGTCGATGCTCATTGCACTGCCAACCTATATTTTGTGAGAGGATTTTTTTTTCTTTCTTTTGGGGTGTTTTGTTTTATAGTGATTAATCATCACGAAGCATTTTAATCGTTTTACCAATCCCAGAATTTAATGACTGTCATTAAGAACAAAATTAAATGTTAAGTGACATATTTAATTGCGCAAAATAAAATCCATTTTGATTATGTTATGAAGTTCTTTCTGATTAAGATTCTTTTCGTCTAAAGTTTCCGTCACACACTCTTTCTTCTTCTCTACATGTTTTTTTTTTGTTTTTTTTTGTTTTGTTTTTCATTTTAAAGAACATGAATTTTGTGATCATTAGCTTTGACACACATCAGTGAAACTGATAGATTTGCACAACAACAAAAAAAGAAAAAAAAAGAAAAGAGAAAATTTACTGACCGACCCATCGACCTACCCCTAGGTTGATATATGTTGATATGTGATGACGTAGCTTGATCTGCCGAAAGCCTACCACCCCCCCCCCCGCTTATCGCTCAGCCAGTGTGATGTGAAAAAAATGTAACTTTTTAGTGGTTATGCATTATGCTAATTGCTTGATAAAAGTAACTAAGAACATAAGTCAGATTTGCATTTGATATTCAAAAAGAAATGGGTTCCGTATTTTGTCATGCCACTTTTAATACCCTCTATAATCGACAAAAGTGCGTCAAAAATCACAAGTATATAATGTCGCCTTGGTCAATGTTGGGTATATTACTGGTAACCGTTTAATAGGTTTTTAATTCATCAGAATGCAGCGGAGAGGATGGAGTGTAGGCCTAAAAGGGTTCTGTTTTAGTCAAAACGTAAACTATTGTTTCGTTCTTTTTGTTTCTAATTTACAATAATTACCTTGCCTATTATTTGCACACGGTAAGTTTAATGCGTTATTTCGATTAGCAGTCTTCATCTTCCAAATCACTGCACAAAATTAAAGGCTCAAATGAACTCGTCCATTTTGTTTCTGCCGTCGAGAGCCGTAACCTTTTTGTCAATTACCAATTATTGATGCCTTTCCCACTTTAATATATAAAAATAATTTATTCTCAGACCAGTTGACCACTTTTAAGCTTTTATTTTACCTCGGCCAATTTCAGGTCAAATACCCGTTCTCCGCGGATTCGAACGAGCTAGCCCGGCGAGCTAGTTGGATTGGGGGGGGGGATTGATGAATGCCCAAATTGAAAAAGAATCAAAAAGAGAAGGTGAAGAGAGAAATTTATGAAGAAGTGAGATGGAAAGTTATATATTTAGGCGAATGAGAGAGAAAGGGGAGAGTGAGAGGGAGGAAGAGGCTCAGAGCGATCTAGAGGGGGTTGGGGGTTGCACACCGCCCCCCCCCAAAAAAAAAAAAAAAAAAAAAAAAAAAAATCCGGGACCATTTTTAAATCTTTAAAAGTTTTAGATGCAAGAAAACGCCATTTTCACACACAGATTTTCAAAAATTTTCCCTACTGTGGGAGGGGGACACCCCCCTCCCACACCCTCGCCCCCTCGCTCGCTCCGATCGCTTGGACTCGGATCCAACGCTCCCTCGCATACCACCCCACCACCCCCCCCTTATAAAATAGGCTGGATCCGCCCCTGAGAGGGAGAGATGAAGATAGGAAACGAGATAGTGATAAAAGAGAGATGAAGAGAGAGAGGAGAGAGAGAGAGAGCAGGAATATGACATAAAAGAAAAAGAGAGAGAGAGATAGGGGATGAGGAGAATGTATAAATTTATTGCATGATAATGATACCATTGTGATTGCAATAAGTGCAATCTGAATTAAACCATTAATTTTTGGTGTTATTTTCGTCACATGTCGAGACCCTATTGATTCCAAATATTGAACAGTAAATCTCGACTAGAGGTTATACACGTTCCTCTCCCTCGCTCTCTCTCTCTCTTCTCTGTCCTCTCGTCTCTCTCTCCTCGTCTCTCTTCTCTCAGATCAATCTAATTATTGTTGTTAAAACTCCATCGGTCTATTCGAAAATTGAGTGAGAAACCCTCATCTTTTGAACTTGGGACAGTCAGCAGTAATGGAATAGAGTACGTGCTTTTTCGATTTTCAAATTTTTTCTGGCTGCGCGGCATCGGATAGTTCTTTTAGACGAAAAGTCGGCGCGATATTAACGATATTTGGCATTTATAAGAAATTGGCTGTGGAACTGAACGCATCGCTGCAAAACATGACCTTTTCGATTTTGTGGTCTTTCTCATTTTGGGCTTTTTGTCCTATCATTCAGAAGCTCAGGAAAATGTAAAGGTTAAGATTTCTTCAATTTGCTTCTTAGATTTTAAGAAACCGCTAAAACATTGCCAGTTTTTAATTATTATTTTTTTTTTTTTTTGGCCAGGATTTTTAATATCCGTTATACCTTAAAAAAAAAAAAAAAAAAAAAAAGATTCTATTTTCACGACAGAAAATGCTTCCAAATGTTCAAATGCTCCAAATTTCATTGTCCGAACACCAAAATTATATTGCAAATGAAATATTATTTGGTTTGGCCCCTTTTCTCGCTGTGGCCCGGCAGCGCTGAGCAGCGCCAGCAAGGACGTTGCTTTATCACCCTTGCTTGAAGCCAAACATGGAAGCAGCACTACCATTTTTAAAGACTAAAATGAACTTGAATGTCCAAAATATCTAGCACTGCACCTTTCTTCTTCAACAATCAAATCCAAACTGTGTTAAAAGGGAAAACATAATGAGTAATTTTTTATTCTTTTCTCTTCAAAATCTGTCATTATCACATATTCCTGCATATTTTATTTTATATTTTTTCCTAACCATAACCCCACATTTTTTCAGATAACTATCCGGTACAATTACTTAAACGAACTGTTTCCAACAATCTTCTTAAACATTGCTGTAGAGACGGTTAAAAACAAAGTACAATATGCCTTACTCAAACGCTGGATGTTTTCTGTGTTACTATATTCTCAGTCGAACTACCGTGTAACATGACGTTATCCGAAGCTATCCTGGAATATAACATCACCTGGATTTTCCATCTATCACATCCAGATCGTACTACAATCATGTTCTATATAATCCACGGTAGGACAAAACTATCAATATTTATTACGTTTTATTCGGATGAAATATAAAGCTTTACACTGTAAAAAATACTTTGTATTTTACAGCAAACTCTGCTGTCAGCAGAGGTCGCCATATCTCGCGTGATATCGTGTTAAATTAGTTATGTTCAGGTAAAGATATTTATAATCTTACGATAGGTTTGATTGTATATTATAAAATATTTATGGGTTTTGATTTTGTTATTTTTTTTAGTTTAGTTTGTATATTAGTTACTAGTCTCTTTATTATCTTTGTTTTTTATTTATTTATATATTTTTTTTATCCATTTTTTTATTTGACTTTATGAATAAGTTTTATTCACAATATTCATACCTTTTGTTCTTTTTAGTGTTGTTTTATGTTTTTTTGTACAATAGTTTTATTCTCTTTTTTTATTTCTGGTTTAGAGTTTTTTAATTCATGTCTTTTCATAGTTGTAACGAGGAGCAATAGACGCGGATTGACATTATTTGTTGATGATGACTCTTTGTGATTGGCTCACGTTGTCATTACGTTTCACATAATTGAGTCACATTGCGCTTTATTAGTTGTTTTTCATTTGTTTTGTGATCAATTATTATTTTTCATTCGATATTTGGCGGAGCTTCGGTCTTCATCTCGTGTTTCACCTTGCATGATTTCGTTTTTTGAGTGATGCTGTTTGTTTTCTTTTTTAGGGTTATTGAGTAATTTGGTTTTTACGTGTGTGATGCGTGGGATACGTTCTCTTTCATGTCGGAGTTAGTTTTGTTGCGGTCTCATTTTTTGATTGTGCCTGTTTTAAGCGATGTTCAGACGTGTTGATGAATTAATTGACTTTGTTTTTAGTTTTATTGCGGAGCCTATAGTCTTTCTATTTTTTAGATTGGCACTGGATCGAGTTCTATCCACTTCCTCGAGCGATGGTGGAATCATTCCGATTGTCGTTCTGGTGTGGTCTTTAGCAGGACGATGTTGGCTTCCTCCGTCATAGATAACTCCGTAGTTTCATCAGTCCTATTGTTGGGGAGTCGTAGATGGCGTGTGTTTTCTTCCGGCGGCCAGTGATGGCGCGGCTACCATCGCACATTTGTGATTCATCCGAAGGTATAATTCAGTACAAATTACTCATAAGTTTTTAATAAATGTCATTTCTATAAAACTTGAACATATGACTTCCGAGCGTCGCCCACCCGCAAAAAATATATCGTGAATAACATCTGAATTTCCTTTTTGACAATCCAGGGCAGAGAAGATATTAATGGCGGCTGTCACGTGACATTCCTACGTGGTATGGGTCGGTCAAAAACGTAGAATTTTAAAAAACGTTGGAAATAAAATACATAAACGAGTTTTATGACTCGCCTGTGCGGGCACCGTGGGAATGGTGACTGACTGAGCGGCATAATAGTTGGTGGATTCACTCAACGGAGAACGTCTTCTGACAAACGCGGACACTCGACTACGATCCCGATCTTTTTTTTTATCCATTGCGGAGACACGTTTCCTTGGCGGAGACTGCACCGGATACTATTCCGCGCGACACGTCTGATATTTTTATTTCCTGTGCGAAGACGTTCTCCGTACCTTTTTTTTCCGTCGTGGCAGGACGTCCCGATACTTTTTTTCTGTAGTGGAGACGTCTGCGATCCCTTTTCCGTCGCGGACATCTTTTTATTCTGTGCGAAGAGCGTCTAACTCCAGCGTTCTTGACATCTCCGCGATAAGTTTCAAAAACCGGTAGTAGTTCCCGATCGTTTTCAAATCCGTCTCATGCCAGTGGATACACCATAAAATTATCTCAAATTCAATCAACGAATTCTTTCAATTACAGAATCCGATTGCTCAAGCGATGAAGACAACCATGGAGCGGTAAATCCCCACTATCCCATTGATAATCCTACCAGTGTGGAGGGCCTCGTACAAAATCAGGTGAGAAGGATTCTACACTCAAACATTTTCCCTCTTATATAGCGTGAATCTCCATTATTAATTGTTTGAGAATTATACGCGTATAAATAACTTTTTCTTTCTTTTTTACATCATTATTACGCGAACATTCGTTCGATTTAATGTTTTCCAAAAAATATTGTGATTTAAGATATTCGCTAATGAAACATAAATCGTACATAGGCTCGAACTACTATAAAATCCGTCAATATGCCGGTGACCCGACATTTGCTCCTGCGACAACGGCCAATATTGGGTGGGCTTTATTTGTCTAGATTATAGGTTAGGGTTGGTGTTAAGGGTTTATTAGTTTAGGTTGGTTTAGGTAGGGTAAGTGTAGTCAGGATTAGTCTTCGATTAGTGATGGATTATAGCAGGAGCAATTGTCGGGAGCGAGAGATAATGGTTGCCAATCTATCTATAAATTATTTTGAGGGACTGTATATTTGTTTAAGATTAAAAGGTGTCTTTACCCCGTCACAGACTCGTTCCTAACTACGTCTGCAAAATTTGCCGACGGCATAGTTGGTGTGTAAATGAGTGGACGTAGTAAATACTTCGTTACGATCTGTTTCGAAACTTATGGACTAGCTCGGTCGGTAATTTTCAAAGTGTTAAAAGAAATACCGGGCGGCCATCTCATCCTAAAAATTAACGGGTGGACGTACCCTGATAACGAGATGACCTCTGCAAACGCAATTGCGTACTTCACCGTTCATAAAAAATGTGCTAGGACGTCTTACACAACGAGCATTCATATTCATTATCAGTTGAAGTTCACGAAGACCATGAGGTCTGGCAAAACGGGCTGGTTTTTAATAGCAGACCGGGCGCGCTTTACTCAGCACGTTCTAGCCCGATATGACGCAGTAGAAGAGAAGAACCGTCTGTGAGGCCGTTTGGTGAGGTAAGAACGATAAACGGTTTGTACGGATTAAACGATCCAGAACTAGTTGGTGGGACGAAACGCATTAGAGGACGAGCTGAACAAATAAGAACGGTTTTCAAACTTAACTGGGGACGGGTTTGGATTGTTTCAACGGCTCTCTTCGGAGGTCATTTCTCCGATAGGACTGCAGACGAGGCAAGACGTAATGGACGTATCGAGATGTATCGAATGTTGTTTCATCTTATCAGAATAATTCGGTTTAATGTACACGTTCTTTCAGACCATGCCGTTTTTCATTAAAAAAAAAAGTTGTTTGATTTAATTCTAATTGTAATTAATGCGTGGCATTAAACAGCTGATCTGTTCGTTTATACTACTATACACTGAACGATTTCTTACATGTTTTGAAATATTTCAGAACGGGCTCAATCTATGTAGCAACGAGTGGACGTACTTTAGACCCTTTTTCAATGCTGCTAAGGGGGCCGTCCACAACTGAGGTCGTTCTATAACGTTTTTTTCAATTCATTTCATTCATTCATATCAATTTCAATATCAATTCAATTCAATTTTATTCAACCATTAAAGCAATACATTTACAAAAGAATAACAATTATTACATGACATTTTACATAGGTGCGTATATGGTTTGGACCAAGGTGAAGCATGTGCTTATAGTCATGGCCCAATATAAAAAAATCATTTCATTACGAACAAAACTGAAACAAATGCGATAGTACCTACGCGGTACAAACCACCCACACCACACACCAATCTACACCCTACCTCATTAAAAGCCTTCTATAAATATTACGGGACATTTGGCTGAATGTAGGA
>CALNVZ010003430.1:27941630-27983200 GCA_940671915.1 Paracentrotus lividus | reverse complement strand
TGAATGAAGGAAAGAGAGCAAGAGAAATACAGAGAATATCGCTTCTCAAGAAAACTGTCAAATTGAAAGGGAAATCGACCTCAGAGCTTGTAAAATACAGAGCAGGGGTGATTGGCAGCCTCCTAAATATGGAATATACCTTTGTATTCAATTATAATTTGCACCCCTTTACTGTAAATATGAACATGAATGACAATTTGGAAAACAAATAAATCAACATCAAATCCAAAGAATATAAATTTCGCTTCAGCTTTTATTTTGCATTGAAGTGCAATCATGTCTACAAAGCCGTTATAATTGTAACCTGTCATAAAAGTTCTAAAAAAATATATAGATTATTTCATATCAAATGAAATGTAATTATAAGACTACATATGCAATTAATACATTGGTAAGTAATGTCATCCAATTGCAAGAATCAACAGTTACAAGAAAGCTGTTAGAATGACAGATCAAGAAAAAATGTACAACCTGAAACATCAACAAATAAAAATCGACAATTTTAACAAGAATACAGAATGTTTTTTTGTTTTTTATTCAAAATGAACATGACAAAGCCCATTAGCGCCCTTTATGCACTGCTTAAACTTGTCAGGGCTTGAGCAATGGCAACCCTGTGTACAGAAAAGCATCTTGGCTCTGTAAACCAAAATCAGTCAAAAAAAATTGTTACAAACGTTTTTTTTGTCAAAAGACTGACCAGTAACCAATAACATTTTTTTTTTTTTCATAATCAATTGAAAACCTTGGTCAGCTAGGTAATTTTATGAAGACCAAACAATTATAAAGAATATTTCAATTTACTAGTACTCACTTGCCTTTAGTGTGGGTTCTGAGCAAATGGTTGACATTACTATGATAAAACAGAAAATCACAAGCCTATAATATTAGACATAAACTTTTGACAAAATGGTTTGAACTTGAAAAACTTATCACAAACATGTTACAACTGTTCTTTCTGTCATGACTGCTACACTATTTATCCATCTTCTTTGAACATAGCACTCAAACCTCTTTCCTTGATTCTTGAAATATACAAAATATTGACTGATATGAGTGGTATGGTAAAAAATTATTGACTGAGATGATCTTCAAACTGTGCTGCAGTCCAAGATATAATCAGAGTTTTCACCAGACCCAAAACAGTTAATAAACAACATGTAAATATTTCACATCAAGAATAAAATCCATAAAGCGAAAATTGTGGTAAAAATAAAAAAATACTTAAATTTATTTACCTGTTAAAGGATTTGCGTAGTGCATGCGATTATCGACTGTACTTCCCATGTATATTATACTTACAAATTAACCTTTTCTTTTTGTTATATGCCCAGATATGCTAATGCCATTTGTTACTATTTTTGCTATATTGCTCCTTAATTCAGGCATAAAGGTTAATAGTCAATATTATAACCCCAGTATTGACTGATCAGAAACCTAGAATCAAGACACATGGTGTATAAAAGTATATATTTACAAGAAACAACATATAACAAGACACTGTCAACAACAGCTGAAAGACTTTCACTAAACTCCACTACAAAACAAATATGCAAGTTACATTACATAATTTGCTATTTTTCATATATTTGAAAGACAATGCTATGCACAAAACATTCTTGAGTAGCTTTGGGAATGCATTATTTTAAACTTGAACAAATATACTTGCCAGCGCAAATACAATCACATAAAACACCTTACAAATATATAGTATAAGCATGAACGAAGCATATTGGTCAATAAATCAATATTTGACATCTCATTGACACTTTTCTGTAAGGAAAAAATAACATTCTAGTCATCAAATCTAATTAAAACATCTATACATGTGAATTGATTTTATAGATGAACAATGTAATTTATGCATTCGCATCAGAAACATGATTGGTCAACTTTATATCAAATTCAAAGTTGTTTTTTCCCACATGACTTCAAGGGGACTTAAAGATTTGCAGATGGATTAGCATTATAATGTATATACATTAACTCGAAATTATATAATCACGATAAAAAGCATAGATGCATGAACTATATATGTCTAAATATATGTGTGCAAAATATACATCTTAAACCAAAAACAAGCCAAGTTTGCATGTACAAACGAATGATAATTCAAAAGAAGATATTTTAAAATGGACAATTATCTCCTAAATTAAAGCAGATATAATGTTATTTGTATCAAGTAAGAATTTATGTATACGTCTTAAACTTCACCCAATCTAAAAGCCTGTAAGATTAATCATATTTCATGAGAAAACTAATGAATGATTGTGAAACAGAGCTAGTAATTATGACAAAAGGAAGTGACATATCAACAAAACTTGAGTTACAAATGTTTTCATATTTCACCTTGTGTACTTTTCTTCCCGACCAAATTTTATACCTTTGAACAACAAAGAAAACTGACCATGGGTTTGCCAAAGCTCAGTTGGTAGAATGCCTGTCCAGTAATTAGGAAGTCCAGATTTGAATCCTGATGGGATATCATTTTCTTTGTTCATTTTTTCAAGTTTTATATCAATACACGTATCTTGTTCAGAGATACCATATGTTCAGTTGGGCATTATGATGTTATATTTACATCAGAGTCAATGATAAAAACATTTTCCACTTTTCCAGATACTGTCATACATGTATTTGTCACTGATTTCCTTATGTTGAAAATTAAAAAAGACATTGTTCTTGTGCATGTTGATCCCGCCTTTGCACCTGTTACCAGAGGTACCTTGTTACATAAGCAGCGCCCCCAGGACAGAGACGAGGGTGAGGGTGATAAGAAGAACAGTGGGAGTGGTGACCGAGGGTCCAGCGCCACTACCGTCTGTGCAGCAGTCAGGGCACATTTTACAGATGTCAGTGTTGGTCAGGCTGGATGCGGAGTATGATATCACAGATTGTTCCTCTGTAACAACAACAACAACATGAAAATGTAATTTTGGTATCTGATCTCACTATGGTAACACTATGGTCATATCACTCTAACATCATTTAGAAGAAACTGTCTGTCCTCCTTATCTGTCACAAGCTTGCAGCTCTTGTCAGATGGTGTTCGATCTCACTATAGTATCAATATCATCATCACTCTACCACCATTAGAACTATCTCTCGTACTAACCAGCCGCATGTATGTAGCTCCATAATATTATCAACATCCTCACTCTATCATCATTATCATTATCATTATCATTATCCTCATCATCACCATCATCATCATAATTATCATCCTCATCATCATCATTATCCTCATCATCATCATCAACATCAGCATCATCCTCATCATCATCAAAATCATCATCATCATCATCATCATCATCAAAATCACATCAACATTCTCATAATCATCATCATCACCATAATCATAAACATCAACATCATCATCCTCAATATCATCATCAGCAGTCAAGACACATAGAACAGATGTCGGTGAGAGAGCGTGAGGATCTTCATCCTGCTCGCAAGCTAAGCTTTTAAAGGATGTAAAACCATTCTTTTTTTATCATTTACATTTAATTATATGTTCATTAATGTCCCATTACCATTCTCTTTTCATCAAGTTACGTCGTGGATTTAAATAAGTGAAGTTGAACTTACCAGGTGTATAGTAGCTGTAGACCTTAACCACACTAGGTTTGGTAGCTGCTACGGTGTTGGCACGACGGGCTTGCACTGTGATACACGTCTCCATCAGACTTGGGATCTATACAATGAGAGAAATTAGACAAAATATAAAGTACGGCCTTTTAGGAATTTTTTTAGATGTGGTCATGCGAGTGTGTTGTGAGAGAGTACAATGATAAGTTTCTCTTTGATTGTTTATCATACATTAGATACATATAACATACATGTATATGGGCCGGGTCTATGACAGTTGCTCAAGCTACAATTACACTGCAGTCCCTCTTGCTACTTGAATGACCTACATGTAACAGCCCTAGGGGAGATACACTAACGCCTGTCGTGATCGTTCGTAAAAGCGATTATTTTGGATTGATTTCAAGCCCAGCTTAAAATCCATTCAAAATCACAGGATCATTTAATTGCTATTTGGCTGAAATTGATTTTATGTCCCAAAATATGAATATTCATGTACACAGTCAATGAAGCAATCATAAAAATTTATTTTGGCAGCCTTAAATTTTGTTTACGACTGGTGAATGAGAATAACAGGTTGGCGCGTGCAAATCGGGTATTTGATTGTTGACTTCTTAACGATCGAGTTTGCTTCTAGTTTTAAAAGCAGTTTCATTGCTAAAAGTGTTAGCAAATAGTTTAGAGAATCACCAACTGAAACAATATTTTATTCATGTTAGGATTGATTTTAGCCATTAGTGTATCAGCCCCCAATGAGTGAACACTATACCTAACAATGACCCTAAACGTAAACCCTTACCCTACATCTTGGACAATATAAAGCCTGAAGTAATTGTCTCAAGAACATTTTGCTGGTTCCCCATGTTGACCATTGGGTAAAAGAAAAATATTTGAAAAGTCATGAATTACATGTATTGTACATTTATTGTTGTTTAAAGCAAGCAAAGTAATTTACGACTCATGCATGATACGAGGTCAAAGGTTGACACGAGGTCAAAGGTTACCTCATTCAGGTAGATGACAACACTCTTTCCTGAGATCTCGTGTTTGGTAGCAAACTCGTGCTCCGCAATGGCTTGGAGTAAGGGATCCTCCTGGACATAGAAACCTGATGGAATGCCAATATCCATGATGGCCATACCAGTACCTTCACTGGTTCCTTTGTACCTGTACCAATCACAAAGAAGATGGTTTAGACAACAATATCACATAACCAGTGGGGGGGGGGGTGTGTTTCACAAAGAGTTATTAAGTAGACTTAAAAATTGCAGTTAAATCCCTAGTTGCGTGGGGGTATATTACGCATCACTTCATTGGTCAGATCATGCCCAGGGGGTGTGCACCATTGAGAAGTCTATCAATTAGATTGCGCGCTATGATACTGGATGCACATAGAAGTTAAGAGTGCCTTTTAAGTCTACTTAACTCTTTGTGAAACACCTCCCTGGTGTAAAATGGGAGGACTTGAATAAAGGTTCAATAATTATGGGATGCGTTTGTGACTAATTAGACACATTCATATTAATGTGGCTTTAGACAACACTATAATTTTGTTCTCACTTCTATTATTGTTAGTGCACAGCAAAATAAAGATATCATAAATCCTCAATATCATCATCATCACCACCACCATCATTATCATAAACATTAAGATCATCTTCATCATTATCAACATCATTATCATCATAAACATCACCACCATCATCACCATCATCACCACCATCAGCATTACCATCATCTTCACCATCATCATCATCATCATCTTCACCATCATCACCATCATCATCACCATCATCATCACCATCATCATCACCATCATCACCACCATCATCATCACCATCACCATCACCATCACCATCATCACCACCATCATCACCAACATCATCATCATCCTCATCATCCTCATCATCATCATCACCATCATCATCATAACCATCATCCTCATCATCATCATCACCACCATCATAATCATCATCATCACAATTATCATCACCATCACCACCATCATAATCATCATCATCATCACAATTATCATCATCAACTGACCTTCCACATGCCTGTTGGTTTTTGGTTCACTATGGTTACGGTTACATCAAAGACATCAGCAGTGTTGGCCTCAATCAGGTTATAATGCAGGATGAAGGACAGCAAGAACGACCTGACCCCCGACCCCTCATCATCATCACCATCAACATCATCATAAACATCGTCATCATCATCATCAACATCATCATCACGAACATCATCATCATCACCATCACCATCACCATCACCATCACCATCATCATCATTATCATCACCATCATTATCATCATCATCATCATTAACATCATCATATCATCACCATCATTATCATCATCCTCATCATGATCATCATCAACTGACCTTCCACATGCTTGTAGCTCCAGACTGTTGGTATTTTGGTTCACTATGGTTACGGTTACATCAAAGACATCAGCAGTGTTGACCTCCATCAGGTTATAATGCAGGATGAAGGACAGCAAGAACGACCCGACACCTGACCCCTCCACGGTCACGTTTCCAGTATCCACAGGCAACTACATGCAGGCAAGGTATCAAAAGTTAGTGGATAATTATCAGTTAGTTCAACCAAAGGCTCATGAAACAAATCATTATCAACAGCACACTTTGTTTTCCCCTTGCATTTTCCTGGCAAACAAATCTCACCTCGACTCTCTATATTGTCTTATTCTTAGTATATCAACATTTTTGTATCTAATTTTTTAGCAAGTTGACCTCTGTGACCCTTAACATTTGACCCAAGTTCTCCAAAATCTAATCATACCTGAGTATGAAGTTTATACCCAAAGTGGTTCAGGAGATATCGCGATTTAACAAGCAAACAGGAAGGACATACAGACAGAAGGACAACCCAAAAACATGATGCCTCCGGCACCACATTCGCTGGCACAGGCATAAAAAGGGGCAATAAGATATGATAAGATCTAGACATTAGACCAAAGTGAAACATCGCTTAAGTGTTTAAACAGGGGGTGAAATAGCCCAGTTAAAATAGGGTTAAAGCACTTGCGATTTGATCAGATACGTATACAATGCATACCAGTATGTCTTTACAAGACATGCCCTAAATCTATCTTTGATAAATCTGCATTAATGTTCTTACCTCAAACTGTTGTAGGATAATAGAATTATTGGTATTGACAGTGAATGCTTGGTTGTATGTAGCATCAGCAGTGGTGGTAATGGACAGATTAATATCCTTCTCGCCGCCGCTGACCCTCGATGCATATGTCGTCAAAGCAAGGAGAGCGATGACTGTATCCTGTAGAACATTAAGAATTCATGGTGGAGGTGAATTTATCTACAAGTCTCAAACTATTTATGATGCCAAAAATCAGACACAAGTTGCCGAGGAAATTAAGCACAGTGTCGATGAAATCAGTAAAATAATAAAAATTGTCTTATTTGGGGGGAAATTTTTTTTTTTATTTTCTGAATTTTCAGTATTTCTTGTATGCTCTATAAAAAAAAAATAGTAGAAATGATTAGGGGAAAGCCTTTAAAATGGATTGTTTTGTTGCAATCTTTGACTCTTTTCTGGCGACTTGTGTCTGATTTTGATATGATGAGTCACATTTGACCATCAATATAGATCAATCCGACTTCAGAGCAATGTAACTTATGGCGGCCATAGCTGGGGGGATTCCTATGGGCTATCAGCCAATACTCAAAAAGAGCTAGGTGCGCGTATGTATACCCATATGTACCTTTTTCCTTTGTTACGCATACTGGAAGCCCCCTAGCTATGGCAGCCACAAGACAAAACATCACCCAAACCGATCACCGATAATGGCCAAGCTGGAATTCGAACTCACAACCTTGCAATTATGGTCCAATGCCCTAACCACTAGACCACACGACCCGAAAAACTTTGAGATACATGTAGTTTGTTCCACAGTTCGATCTCGTGACCACAAAAATAATTTCGCTCTAAGCCACATACATGTACATGCACCTTATTATTATGAAAATTTGTTATTCTGAACACATTGTCACATACACATGTGCACATATTTGACATAAGGAAATCTTGTCCTATCTGTGCTCGTTATAATTGGAGAAGACTTAATAATTCCTACATTATTTGAGACGTACCTGAGTAGAGCTATAACCGCCAAGTGAGTTCCTCTGTAGACTGAGCCATGCAGCGACAGGAACGCTACTGATCACATCGTCCACGGCCAAGTAAGCTAGCATACCATAACCTGTCATCTCTATGGCAGCAGAGGGCGGCCCACGACGCACCCAGTAATAGAACTCATCGCTAGCGGGCGAGGTCTGCTCGTCCTGGTCTGTCCAGTATTTCAGTCTGCCCTGATCTGTGTTTGGACGGGAAAGAACAGAGAGGGCGCTTTCAGTTGGTTAGTTGATTGCATTTTGGAATCGCAGTTATGCGGTGGTCACAACGTGTCATAATACTACTTAATCATTTAGTTTGAAGGTGTGAATAAAAGTTTATCTAATTGCAGAATATACATGACTGTAAAGATCTGGCAAGGATGTGTGAATTTGTAGTTCCTGCATCGAAATACACAATGGAATGGAATGGAATAATCAGCTGATTGCAATGTGTCATCATGTTGTTAACGCTATGAGCAATTCACTTTCGGTCGTGTGCGTTGGTGCAACAGCTTAGATTAATATCTAAAAGTTATATCTTGGGTAAAAAGTATTTGGTATAAATTTTGGGACATTGGTAAATATCAAAATTTTGAACTAGCATTCACAATATCACTGCACAGTGGTGGGCGATGGAAACAGCTGATTGTACTAGAATCAAGTCCCATCATGCATTGCGATGAAGGATCCGTAAAAGCACGTATTGCGGAGACTTGACAAGAAATCAACCATCCTACCTTCAACTGTTGCCAGCTCGTTGAGTCTATTACGGAACATTGCAACGCTTGGGCTTCCACCGAGTGACAGGGCATAGGTCACGATAGACATGGCGTACTTATCCTCCTGGATGTTAGAAAATCTACTCACAAGGTAGTTCATAGCATTGGTCAAGGCAAGCTCAGCAGTCGCCTTGGTAGCCTGTTGACCATAAAGGAAAGTAAAGCGGTTGACGTATTTTGGTGACACAACATTTGCTTCGGCAATAATGGCTCCAGGGCCATGTAACACAAAGGTTTGCAATCAATTGCAAATTTTAAAGAACAATTCTTATTCAATTTTAATATAAATTTCAGTTTTATTGGTAATTTCCACAAAATCTGTATGCCATTTTGCGATTAAAATCCCTGCGATCCCTGGGTTATTTACTTTATGATAAAGGGTTACGGTTAAGGTTGCGATAAGATCTGTTAAGTTTAGGTTAGGGTTCAGGAGGCTGAATATCGTCATTAAATTAGTATTCTTGATTTATGGCGGAGGAATTGCCGCTGGAGAATATATCAAGGAATCTTTCAAGTATTTGAATCACAATGTTTGATTTCAAGCATATTTCTATTCCATTATATACATGAAGCACAAGGATAAGTTAATGATTCTCCCATCCTCCCATCCCCCCCCCCCCACCCCCCGGTTCTTCTTTTTTGTTCTTGTTGTTGTTGTAAATTTATGAAGTACAAGAGATCTGGAAGAAGATGAGTGTTAAGACCTTCCAAGGGTGTACATGTAATGCTGAATCACTGATTTATCGTAATTGGAGGGCAGATCTATGCAGGCAGAGGAATGTTAGCAAAAAAACATTTGAAGGCAATATGATCTTCAAGGGGCCTGTCCAACAGGAGGCGATCGTTGCGGCAACAACCTGCAGTGATTATAGACCTTCCTATGACTCTATATACACTTTGCTTCAACCACCACTTGCAACCACACAAACATTAGCTACATGTAGTTTGCGGTTGTTGCAACAGTGATCGTCTCCTGTGCAAGAGACCCTTTCCAGGGAGTTAGTGTAGTGCATGCAAAACAGAGGTAATAGAATTACTTACAGTTGAAAGAATCTCAGATTTTCTAGCTTGATCCATAGCGATGGCACAGTATGCTGTCAGTGTCTCAACTGATGATACACCACCCTGAATAGAAAAAAAAAAAAAACTTTAAACTTATTTTGGGCAAAAGAATCAGAATCAGTATAAATCATAATTTATAACAATACAGCATAAGACAATGAATTAAAAACCAATGGTTATTTTGTATCTAAAAAAATATGTGAATCCAGGGTTCTCACATTCACAAAAATTCCATGATTTTCGATAACTTTTCATTTTACAATGTGTATTCCACAGGTTTCTCACAAATACGATTTTTGGAATGGGATGGAAGAATTGTTGATGGGGCAGACGTCATAGAATCATCTTAATACCTCAATGCCCTGGTCAACGATGCGTCCAGATTTCATGAAGGACCCGTCACGGGATTGGTGGTTGTTGAGGAACTCCATAGCTTTCTCCATCTTAGCAGGATCAATGTAGATATAGGGGGCTGCCTGAAGGAAGGATCGAACCACGAAGGCAGTCAACCAGGTGCTACCGTCGTCACCGCTATCTCCTCCCCAAGCACTGAAAGAACCATCTTCATGCTGGTAGTTCAACTCACGCTGGTAACCTAGCAATGGGAGATAAACAATCTTTGAGGTCACCCCTAGTTCTACGTCATCAAAGTTTTGAAAAGAGTTGTGTCAGGATTTCATTGTTACATGGGGCATACAATGATTTTGATGGAATCAAAATGTACACTGGTGGTAATTTGCAAAATAACAAACAAGCAAACAAAATATGGATATGCCCAGTCCCGTTCACCCTTTTTCATGTGCTCAAATATGGATATGCCCAGTCCCGTTCACCCTTTTCATGTACTCAAATAAAAAAGCTCAGTCCCACTCATCCTTTTTCATGTAGTCAAATGAATAAGCTCAGTCCCACTCACCCTTTTTCATGTAGTCAAATGAATAAGTTCATTCCCACTCATTTTTCTTCATCTACTCAAATGAATAAGCTCAGTCCCACACACCCTTTTTCATGTAGGCCTTCTCAAATAAATAAGCTCAATCCCACTCGCCCTTCTTCATCTACTCAAATGAATAAGCTTAGTCCAACTCACCTTTGGTCATCTACTCAAATGAATAAGCTCAGTCCCACTCACCCTTCTTCATCTACTCAAATTAATATACTCAGTCCCACTCACCCTTCTTCATCTACTCAAATTAATATACTCAGTCCCACTCACCCTTCTTCATTTAGTCAAATGAATAAGCTCAGTCCCACTCACCCTTCTTCATCTACTCAAATTAATATACTCAGTCCCACTCACCCTTCTTCATGTAGTTAAGAGCCTTCTGTTCAATGGTTGGGTTTCCCTGACCTGTCTCAGTTAGATATTTGTAAATGAAGACATCAGGAGCAAAGCCAATCATTGTCTGTTCTCCACATCCACTTGGCATACGGAGCAGCTGGTCCAAATTGTTCATGGTCGGCCCGAGAATATCACCTAAACCAAAGAGTTTGCAAGGTAAATATGAATTAGTTTGATTTAGATTGAGTCACAATGTGCAGGCTCTAAACACATCCTTCATAACCACCATTACATCATCATCACTATAATCAATATCATAATCACAAACCTCATTGTCATCCCAACCATCACTATAATCATCACCACCATCATCATCATCATCATCATCATCATCATCTTCATCAACACCACCCCCATCATGACCATCACTATTACCATCATCAACACCAATACCACCATCATAGCCATCACCATCATTATCATCATCATGACCACCATTATCATCTATATCATCATCATCATCATTATCATCATCACGATCACAACCATCACTACCACCACCAACATCACCATCATCCCCACCATCATTACCATCACCATCTCTTATATCATTGCTAAGATCACCACCATCACCACCACTACCACCACCACCACCACCACAATCATCATCACAATATCACCACATCACCGTAATCCCCACCATCATTACCATCACTTTCATCATCATATACACCACCAGCGCCATCACCACCAGCACCATCACCATCATCACCATGACTCCCCATCAACTGACCTGTGGCTGTCAGGACAGCCCTTGTAGAATCTGGGACTAAACCTTCTGCCGGTAGACCAATGCTGAATGTCTTGGAATAAGCTGCCATGTTAGAGAAATCAACCAGATCAGATACCACATGCTCCTGAGCCACACCCTCCGGCTAGAAATAGATTGAAAATAATATCAAATGATAGAGGAGAATGAATACAATAACATAGAATAGAAGATCATATATTGTCTTCTTAACCTCTTGGAGACGAGCTGATTTGGCTTTAACACACATTTCCCGTAGACCTCACCCCGAATATATTCAGGCTCAGTCCTCAATGGGTTCATAAAAAAAAAAAATTGCATTTGGGTGATACAGAATACATAAAATTACATAACTTTGTTAACGTTTCCTGATCACCACAGCTGATTTGGCTTTAACACACATTTCCATTAGACCTCATCCCGGATATATTCAGGCTCAGTCCTCAATGGGTTGATTAAAAAAATTTGCATTTGGGTGATACAGAATACATAAAATTACACAAGTTTATTAACGTTTCCTGATCACCACCTTGAAACAGTTTCTTCCACAATTCAATCTTATAAAAAAAAAAGTAATGTCCATTTAAGCTTTTTGCTCTGTGATGTTAAAGATCTAAATGATACATACATGTGTGTCAAAATTCAAAAGTTGATGAAAAGCCGAGTGGAAAATATGAAGCCATCAAAAACAGTAACTGTAATTCTAATTGATTAAAGATAAACTTGAGCAGTGGGAATATGAAAAAAATAATGTCCAAAAGAATCCAAAGATATTAGTATGTGGAACTGAAAATAAATGATGATTGCCAAATGGTTTCAGTAGGAAATGTATAATAGCTGATTAACAGGGTTAAGGGAAATTCGTCAGGACGTCAACAAGTGTTCACCTCACATAGCTGCGCAGTGGCCACGTGCAAAGCATAATGAACAGTTGCGTGCTGACATTTTGTATCGAATCTGTGTGATATGGCGTGTGTTGAGTTCTGGCGAGATAACAGAGTTATGAGCTGCCTCAATTTGATTATCTTGACCACTTTTTACTCAAAATTTCAGCTCAGTTCGTGCATGGGAGACAAACGCATCTTTTGTAGGTTAAATTTTCTTTTGGTTACAACTCAAGAAGAATTTTTAAAATATCATTCAAAAAGAGCACGCCTACCTCAACCAACAATTGTCTGCGAACACCATCCTGCTCCGTCCCAGCTGTTGCCGTGACGACTAGTTCAATCATACCATTCTTGATAGGTTCTATAGAAAATCTTGCTGTACCGGTTCTATCTGCAGCTACAGTAACTTCCTTGGACTGAAAAAGGAATCAAAATATTTTGATATCAATATATTGAGTAAATCTCCAGATTAAACTACATAATGTCTTTTGTTTAAGAAATACATGTAAAGGATACATTGTACCTACAACATAATATATTTGCAAATAAACATACATGTACCACGCAACACCTTTCAATTCTAAGGATGCATTATCTAATTACCCTCTGCATGACTATCTTAAAATGTGATTCAAGAATTCAACCTCAAAGGCCCATATTCTGCTATGAAGACTGAGTTTGTATGCGTCGCAAGTTTGTATAAGCTATCGTGTGATGCACTGCGATCCTTTTGTCTGATGCGGATCAAACAATAGAGTTGTACAAGATTGCGACTCATACAAACTCAGTCTTCATAGCAGAATATGGGCCACTGTGTTCGCTTTGAGATGAAGGTCCACACACTCAAACTATCTTTAGTCTATGCTACTCTCTTAAAACGATAAGTGACCTCAACAGAAAGAGCAATATCACCGATATAATCTATTTCAGCCACAAGAGGCCTACAGTAAAGAATTCTTGAATTAGATCAGTTTCAATGAAATTGATCACTGAGATATCTAAATTGGCAACATGATTTAAAAAAATCACTATTTTAATGCAACAAATTTGCTTTTTTTTCATGCACTTTGTGATTCAAGAATTCAACACCAAAACCATCTTTAGTCTATGCTACTCTCTTAAAACGATAAGTGACCTCAACAGAAAGAGCAATATCACCGATATAATCTATTTCAGCCACGGTAGGCCTACAGTAAAGAATTCTTGAATTAGATCAGTTTCAATGAAATTGATCACTAAGATATCTAAATTGGCAACATGATTAAAAAAATCACTATTTTAATGCAACAAATTTGCTTTTTTTCATGCACTTTGTATTTTTCAGATGCCGTTAAATATAAAGTTAATTCTAATTAAGGTTACAGGAGCAAAATAAAAATATAACTAGTGCCCATTCAACGATCAAGGAGTGCTTCAAATGGTGCATCTAGGGGAGCTCTGGGCATGTTTAAAAGGATGGAAATTGTTCCTTCAACTTACCACCGATGTTGAAAGTTGCAGGTTATTCATGAGGATGTAGTAGTCTGGTGATTCCTGAAGCCTTACAGTGGCCTGTATAAATCACAAGATCACATCTCAATATAGCAGCTTTCTGGGGGGCATTTCATCAAAGGACTTGTCGGACATTTCATCCGACAAATTTGATCTCAGCCAATCAGATGCAAGCATTTCAGTAGCTTATAACAGTTTGTCGGATAGAATGTCCGACAAGTCCTTTCATGAAACGCCCTCCAGTACAACAAATTACTTTTGCGAATGACGGCCATTGCCGATCTAATGTTGCATATTCTGGTGCTGTTATGTCTTGCTTTCCCACCCTTTGCTGGAGCATGTATAATGGCGGTGAGGATATTTCCGGGTGGTGTTATATTTGTGTTACCTTGTTCTTAAACTGGCGAAATTCACAGAAATAATATATTAAATACCCTTGCGAAAATAATATCTCATTGTCATTATTACTTTGAATCCTTCAAATTATATTTCTTTTAAATAATAAACAGAGAGTAATTGGTATGTGATATGTTTTCTATAAAATATATCTTATCATGAGAGAATAGGTAAAGGCTGATAAATTGACTATGTTATATTGCACTGAACAGTCCATCAACATTGTACCTATCTTCGAGATAGGTGAGAAATTAAATCATTTGAATAATAATAAGACTTACAGTGACTTCTTTGTCGAGGTAGTTGAAGATATTTGCCTCCAGAACAAACGTTTCCCCACGGATCAGAGAGTACGGCAGATTCAGGGATACAAAGAAATTCTTGATCACAGTCGCCTGTCAAAGAAAACAGAGACGTCATGATTAAATAAGTGGCCCACTGAGGTGTCGTGGAGAGGACATGAAACATTGCAACTAAAAAAACACACAAGTCTGGTTGACCTTTATTTACTGATAGTTTCAAGGGATAACTAATTCATATACATGAACCTATTTTAGGTATACATGTATATTAGGCAGCTTTATGCAAAATTTGAGAAGTGCACATAATGTGGCAAAAAAAAAAAAGAAAAAAAAAAGAAGAACAAAGCCTCAGAAGCATCACTCCTTCAATCGATTATAACATGGATGTATAACAATGCAGAAAATGATGATCATTTTAAATTTAAATTTTTTTTCAGCAAATCGCAAAACCAACGGGTAAACGAATGTATTATAATATTCCCCTTATCAGATCCATGCATTTACAGCTTTTTTTCAAGGCCTATTAAATCCCCCCCCCCCAAATACCAACCCTAACCTAGTGGTGGATTTAAATTTACCTGAGCAGGCAGCATTCTGTGTGACTCCCAGACCCGTTTCAGCATCCATAGAAATAGCTGTTCCCACCCATGATGTGATTGTATCAGGGAAGTTGGTCTGGATAGACACATGTCCTGAAGAACTGATGATAGAAAGAGAGAGTAAAGAGGAGAAAGCTGGAGGTATGTGATAGATTAATTTATTAATTGATTAATAAATCAATAAATTCCTCATTTCATCATGAAATAAATCAAGCAATCCAAAGTTGTGATTGTAGAAGGTAGTTTGTCGGGAAAGAGACATGTCCTGAAGAACTGATGATAGAACTAGAGAGTACGAGGAGAATGCTTGTTATATGTGAGAGATTAATTTATTAATTGATTAATAAATCAATAAATTCCTCATTTCATCATGAAATAAATCAAGCAATCCAAAGTTGTGATTGTAGAAGGGAAGTTTGTCGGGAAAGAGACATGTCGAGATTGATTTATTAATTGATTAATAAATCAATAAATTCCTCATTTCATCATGAAATAAATCAAGCAATCCAAAGTTGTGATTGTAGAAGGGAAGTTTGTCGGGAAAGAGACATGTCCTGAAGAACTGATGATAGAACTAGAGAGTACGAGGGGAATGCTTGTTATATGTGAGAGATTAATTCATTAAATAAATTGCTCATTTCATCATGAAATAAATCAATCAATCAATTAATCCACCAATCAACCAACCAAGCAATCAATCAGGCAATCAATCAAACAAGCAATTAATCCACCTATCATTCATTCAAGCAATCAATTGATCAAGCAATCAAGCAATCAATCAAGCAATCATTTCATCCATCAATCACTCAGGCAATCAATTAGTCAATCAATAAATCAACCAATCAACTAACCAACCAACTAATCAGGCAATCAATCAGACAATCAATTAAACAATTAATCAATCTATCAATCATTTAATGAATCAATCTATCAATCAATCAATCAATCAATCATTCCATCAATCAATCACTCAGGCAATCAATTAATCAGTCCATAAAGCCATCAATCAATCCATTAATCACTCCACCAATCAGTCAATCATTCAATCAGTCAATCAATCAATCAATCAATCAATCAATCAATCAATCAATCAATCAATCAATCGATCAATCAATCAATCAATCAATCAATTAATCCTTACTCTGCAGCAGTGTCGACCCACAACCAGGTCTCAGGGAACTCTTTACGGATCTTCTTTTCTGGTACGGCACCAGCATCATTCTGTTTACTGCTGACGCCTGCTTCGGGAACCATGTCAGCTGTAGAATGTAACAACAATGAAACAAAATGCATTTAGTTTTGGGGTTTCTTACACATGCTATAATCCAACCCTACTCAAATAACATTTAAATTAATTAATATTTTGAAGAATGTTTGAAAAAAAGACGTAATGTATGTATATTAAAGGGAAAGTTCACCCTGGGTTTAAATTGGTTTTAAAGAATGCAGAAAAATAAAAGAAAAATATGAGTGAAGGTTTGGAGAAAATCAACCAATAAATAACGAATTTATGAATATTCAAAGTTTTGATTTGTGACGTCACATGCGCGCAGTTCTCCTATGTGTTATGTAGTGTAAATTCCATAAAGTGTCATTTTTCCACAAAAAAATTAATTATTTCACCTCATCATCAAACATATGTAAATATACATGCCCCTATCAAATTGACCCATTCCTTTATCAAGAACCATGAAAAAAGACAAATTTATGGAATTTACATACACAACACATGGGAGAGCTGCTCGCACGTGACATCACAGAATCAAAACTTTACATATTCATAACTTCGCTATTTTTTGGTCGATTTTCTTCAAACTTTTATTCATATTTTTCTTTTATTTTTCAAAACCAATAAAATTCCAGAGTGAACTTCCCCTTTAAAAACAGTATATGTAACTGTCATGTTAATTATGAAAATGTTACACTTTTTTCAGAGAATACAAACGATCGTTTTTTATTGTGGATTTTAAAAACTATCTTTATTTTAAAGATTGAAGCTCACATTGTATGTCCAGTTCATATCAATATAAATACTTTAGTTCTGTACTTCAAAATAATTTCCTATTTTTCTTTTCTTTTTTTGTCATGCTACTTATACTATTTTGTAGTATCAGTTAAAAAATCATGATTTTACCGAATTATTCTAAAATTATGGTCATCAATAGCAATACTGGCAAACAGAAAATTAATGCAATCTTATATTGATTAGCAGATAGAGGTAATGTAAGCACAAAATGCACTAGATAGTAACATGCATTAATTCCATAACCATTGAATATCAAGATTCTAACAGATGAGTATAATGCATGCATGCAATGTATCACAAACCGAGCAAGCAAGCAGAACATTTAGAGCACTACATGTATCAGAAGATAGCTTTAAAACCAATTATTCATTCTATCATTGCGCCTATACCCTCCCTCTTAAATGTGTTGCACAAAGAGTTTGATTTGAACATTTTCTTTAAAGTCCGATTTCTAATTGGTAGATAATCATTTCAAACATCTAAGGTTTCTTAAAAAATATTGTAACATAAATATTTAGTGCAAAGCTTCTTCTCACATGTTTATTCCATATACTCATCTGTTATATTAAATGAAAACGAGTAACTTTGAAACACATTAAAGCATGACAAAAAATACAGAAATTATTAAGAGCCATGCATTCCTGAGCAAAATACAGGTGATTGAAATACATGCATGAAAGCGTGATAAATATGAAGGAAAAGTATAAATATTTTGCAGTGCAGTCATAGTGTATTTATGAGGTTAATCAGTGCAGATTAGTAACAGTCTCTAATAAAATTAACTGGTTTCCATGGTAATCATTACAAAGTAACCAAGCATTTTTTTAAATTTTCATCCAGCAATACAGACTAACCCCTGCCCGCGCCAACGCCAGGTGAGTAAAAGACTACTACATCTCTGACTATAGGTATATGTCCATCAGTTATGTGTACTATGCCTGCATTCTATAATAACAAAGACACAAAGCAATTCTTTACCAGAGATATCACTCAGTATCATTCAAAATCCTGAAATTGCAAAATATTCCGAAAAAAGCGCACGTATGTCAACGAAAAAGCTGAAAAGGAGCTGAAAATACATACATACTAATTCTGAGTATTACCAGAAAAGTAGCATCTCTGCTTTACAGATGTGGTCACGTCTCATCTCTCTGAGTTTTTGTGACAAAAAGAGCGCTTATCTTTTCCCTTCAGTGTTACAGCTTTGACACATACACAATTTTACATGCACAGAAGGCTAAAAACTCTTTTTTATAACATACATGTACATGTAAGTACTGCAATTCTTCACACAAAAAAATGTAAATGTATACGGCAAGCGCTTTAACATTTTTACTTTGACAAGTCGCAAGTTTAGCAGAAAAGACAAAACAATCACCAGACAACTATTCTTCATTGATTTCTTTCATAAACAATGCTCCAAGCACGTTTTTTCTTAATCATGGTACTGCAAGAATGTTTTGATTATACAAGTATGTGACAATGTATATGTTGTGAAGTATGTTCATGTACTGTATGTGTTCTGAACATAGAGTAGGGCTAGAAGAAATGAAAATATATTATTTATAATTGATAATGGTACTGCAGGCATGTTTTGATCATCTGTGACATTAAATACTTTGTGAAAGATGTTCAAGTAGACGATCAGAACATGGAGTAGTGCTAGAAGAAACAATAATACATGTATTACAATGAAGAACATAACAAATTAACACATGAGGAAACCATGGAAGCATAGCCTTTAAACTCCATACTGTGTGTTGAGAGAAAGAGATAATGGATGACACAAAGTGATGGTGTATATACATTGTACCTGTAAGGACAGTGAGAGAGGTGAATATACAGTCTTGTTCATGCTCAACATACAACATGTTACGAGATACAGTGATCGGCAAAGACAGTGCCGAGATAAATACTTCTGAATACCATGTTAGTATCTTATAGAAGAATCACATAGACCCGTGACGAGTACAATGTTACATTGAACAGAATATCAAACTAATGGAAATATGAATATTTATTGACTGGCTGTTTGGTGTGGTAAGAAGGGAGTATCAGTTGGGAAGGCTTAGGGTTTTGTTTTTGATCGTTGGTTAATCTCTTTTATTGACCTAGGCGGCCCTGACAAAGCGCTCACAGCATTCAAGGAATTTTTTCCTACCAGTACCTATTTACATGTACCACACCAGGGTCGAGTGTGGCGGAATTTAGATTAGTGCCTTGCCTAAAGACAAGGTAAATGTGAATGTTGTTAATGAACAGGGATACCAGTAGTAAGAATACAGGATTATAGATTGATACTTTTTATCTGAAATGGAGCTGATGTGAACACATTCATACCTTCTTCCACAGGCAGAATTGTTAGAGAACAGGGATACCAGTGGTAAAAATACATGGTTGTAGAATTATAGTATTATCTGAAAGAAGAAACGTTGCTTGGATCTGATGTGAAATAAAATTTATACCTTTTTCCACAGGTAGAAATGTTAGTAAACAGGGATACCAGTCATAAGAATATAGGATTATATATTGCTACTTTCTATCTGAGAGAACAAACGTTGCGTCGATATGATGTGAACACATTTATACCTTCCACGGCATGTATGTAGAGTTGTAAATGAATAGGGATACCAGAAGTATAAATAGAGGATTATAAAATCGCTACTTTCAATCTGTAAAAAGAAACGTTGCATGGATATAGTGTGAACACATTTATACCTTCTTCAGCTGGGAGAGCAGCTTCAGGACGATCAAAAAGAGCATCCTCATAAAAATACCAGGGGGGATCTTCTTGGTACACCAGATTCCCATCTGATATGTAAATGATGCCAGCATTCTAAAAATGAATAAGCATTAAATGGATTGGTCAAAAGAATTCTCTGGTGGTGGTGTTCCAATGGGGCTTTCCTTGGTACATGTACATCAAATTCCCATCTAATATGTAAATGATGCCTGCGTTCTGGAAATGAATAATTAAGTATTAGACAGATTGGTCATTCTCTGGTCATGATCCCAACAAGATATCACACCTTAACTTGACGATTCTCTCGCTCTGAAAACGGTTGCTTTCCTGAAGCTAAAAATGTCACTTCTAAAAGAGAGGGTATGCAAGTACATGTATGTATCAATATACAATGCTTCCTTGATCTTGTATTAAAACATTTACACTTGATCCGGGGTCCCTGAATTCTGGAAAAGAAAAAACATTAAATGGTTTGGTTACAAGAATTATCTGGTTATGATCTCAACAAGATATTACAGCTTGAGCTTGTTGATTCTCTTGCTCTGGAAACGGTTGGATTCCTGAGATGTCACTTTTGGGTCTTATTGCCGGAAATCAGAGGGTATAGAAGTGTGTATGTAACAGAGGGAATTAGAAAGTATAGAAGAAGGTGTGGATTGATGTTTCTTCGACCTTGGAATCATTTAGACTGGATCTAAGAATATTGATTTCTAGAAGGGAATAAGAATCATAAGAAGTCTTCCGTAAATATAAACTAATATAAACGTTGATAAGGACGCATTGTAATCATCAGCTGCCAATTCTCTCCCATCGAAAACAGCTGCTTTGTTCTTTCTACCTGGGAAATATTTTGACTAGAGAGTGCTTGCACTTCATTATGGCAGGACATCATCATGATATAATATCTGCCTGTTCATGAAAACATAGAAATGGACGATACTTCTTGTTTAAAAAAAAAAAAGCTCACAGTGATTTTACTTCTTTCTCATAATGACAACATTTGCATGTGAGGAAATCGATGAACAATACTGGTGCATTGACTTTTATGCTTGATCGTCAAAGAGGGCTAGAAATTATACTGAAGCGTTAAGTAGCCAACATTCAATCAATAAAATCCATAAACATACATCAGCCAAAAAGGACCCACAGGCGGACATACATATTTGCATATTGCACTTTGTCAAAAGCGCTGCACACGGACATAAATGTAACCAAAAAGAGCAGACAGAATTTTGACACATCATTTTAAGCTAACGAACGTGTGATTTAGCAGTTCAGTTGGTGATAGAATCCTTGCCACATCTTTTTAAGCTGGCAAACGGATGATTATGTATTTAAGTTGATGATAGAATCAATTAAATTACCATCTTTGGCGAGAGCAGGCAAAGGTACTGCCGCTGCTTCATCAAACATGATGTAATCGTATTCCTGTTCTTCATATACTATATTTCCATCTGATATAAATACAATGCCTGCATTCTGGAGATATGGATAAAACCTTAAATGTATGACATGGGCTATAATCCACAAGGGTTACTGTTAAAATCCATTGGATGATATCAGGCTCACACTAGGGTTAGAAATATAGATATTGTTATTGCCATGACATTCTGGTAATTAATCACCCCCTGCTACATGTATGATATACAAGTACTTATTGTAACGATTCTACTCCACATATTTCAGTCTGTCCATGATCTTGTAGAAGACTATTGCTTTCCTGAAAGAAAAGTTTAAGTGTTGCTTTGAAAAAAAAGAAAGTTAGTAATGAATTTCCCATTTTAATGCATGATAAATGACGTCTACATGTGGTTTGTTCATCAAGATGATAAGCTAGTGAGCTTTTGCAAATCAATTGCGGTCTTACTCAAAGACAAAAAAAAAAGATCAAGATTGACCATAGTTGATCTTGTCCGCGGTCCTCCCTATCTTCTTTTTCGCACATTCAAGAACGAACGAACAAAGGCTGCTGATGATATTACCCACAAGCGCGTAATTTCAAATGGAAATAAAGAAATCCTATCTTCACTGATATGACGTAACAATAAAGGGGGCGCAGGTCTTAAACCAAACCCAAAAACCTAACCGTGAAACTACATTGTAATACACAAGCGCATATACATGTAGCTCGTCACTGATAAAAATGCTGATTGGCTGATCTAATTCTTAGCGTTGCTGAAATCATGAACATGAAATTGGCCATAAACCGTTTTTGAATTTGAAGCACGGACAAGCAATTGCAAAATGAGCATGCAAAATCTGCATCGTCTTTCGTCTTCGAGTACGTCCACAATTGATTTGCGAAAGCTCACTACTGTAAATGTAAGGATGGAGAGAGGCTGCAAAGTTTTCATTTGCAGGAGTGGATCCATACTGTGGAATACATGGCAATGCTCATTTAGCGGTTAGTATGTATTAACAGGGGTATGAGAGCAAGATCAAAACAATTATCTGAATCGAGTGGGCACTTTGCCCACACTATGAGTGCAAAGTTTCTAGGCCAGGGTCAAGACATGGGGTTCTAGATGCTCTCTGTTGCAATTGAGGCTTATTTTGGAAACCATTTCTTTTAGCTTACTTTTTTTCTTCTTAATATTTTTTCTTTAATTCCCTTTTTTACAGAATTGTAAAATATAGAAGCCCCTCCCCCAAATATTGCATTATGAAAACAAATTTGGAGTTGTGGTATGTCACAAAAATTGCCCCAACCCTGTGGAATCACCCAAATATCAGGTGAAGAAAAATAAAGAAGAAACAAAACTTGAATATTAAAGAAAACACTAAAAAAAAACTACAAAATTCAAAGAAAAAATTTGTTTTAATAAAAGTGGTGGGAAATGGGCCAAGTGAAATGATAAGAAGTATAAGAACCATCCCCCCCCCCCCAAAAAAAAAAATGGAGATATTTTGTTTAAGAAAGGTTGCCTCCCATTGCAATGGCAAGCTACATGTATTTATGAAGAAAAGGAATTTAAAAGAAGGGGAAAACAGAATAAAAAATAAGAAATTAACAGAAGAAAAAAAAACAACAATGGTTTGATTTAAAACAAAATTTTTAAAGATAAAAAAAGCAGAACCATCTAAGAAGTAAGTTTATTGAGTTGGTTGTGAACGTGTATTAAAGCATTTAATACCAAGTCCTCGGAACCCATGTGAATAATAATAATAATAATAATAATAATTAATTTAAAAATCAGCAAGTTGTTCTTTTGAAAGTTTGGCCCAAGAGCAATGACAATGTATCTAAGAAGGAAAAAAATAAAATAAAACAAAAAAAAAAAGAAGAAGAAAAGAAACAAAATAAACTAATTTTGGATTAACAGTGTTGTTTTTTAGGGAGCTCTAAAACATATGTTCATATGTTATAAAACTTCTTTAAGAACATTGGGCCCCTGTGAATCAAAAACTCTTAACAAAAAAAAAAATAAATAAAAAAAAAAAAAATTAAATCACCAAAAAAGAAAATCTGCAAATTTTTGGTTAAAAAAAAAGAAGCCCATTGAGGGGATTATTAGACACTCTTTCATTGTTTAACCTCATCTAGAATCCTCCCACAGAATCCCACCTAAGCAAGCTTGTTTTAAGACCCCAAAAAGTTGCTTATTTTTTTTCTGCTTTTTTTTTTTTTTACAAATAAAATTGGAGCTCCCACACCCCCTGTATAATCTGGTATGGCATGGTTGCTCATTCCCAAGTCCTGCTAATTGCCATAAAGAAGCAAAGGAAAGCAGGCAAGATGAGAAATACATTTTACCTCCTTCAAAAGCGGGGAAGGCAGCTGGAACAGGTAGGCCGTCAAAGTCCTGTCGAAACCAAATCTGTTCATCCACATTTACAACATTTCCATCTGTTATATAAATGATGCCTGCATTCTGAAATTACATGGGGATAATAAAACCGATGAGAGTTGAGTCTCGCTAACTATTTAGCCGAATTATGTGATGATGTCATAACTTACAGTCTGTGTAAAAAAAAAAATGGTACAGTCGGGGGGAAAATAATTTAGGTGTGAAATCTTGTAAAATAATGTGTGTATGTGGTATCAAATTAAAGCTTCCTTGCTGATGCGCTTTGTTCTGTAGAATTTGCTTTCCTAAAGCAATAGTTATGCTAAATTTTGTGCAACGAGGAACAAATTGAAATGACGCACTTCTATTGTTCTGAAGCGCTGAATTCATGGCCATTATGCGAAACCTACACAAAGGCAAAGGACGGCGTGCAAAAAATTGATTTTTCTTGATTGTAGAAAACTGGTCATATCTCAAAAACTACAGCACCCAATGTGATGAAAAAATTGCAGGAGAAAGTCTGATTTTCCTGCTTTATAAAAAAAATCCAAACAATACAAGGTTGTGATTAACCTTCATACTATAAATAAAATGTTTTCCACTTGTACCATTTTATTTGACACAGACTGTAGATGGTGTATCTTGTTGACGAGGAACGTTGTTATTCTCTGGCAGAATGTCTCAAGTGCCTCTTTGAAAGAAAGGAGAGTGGGATATAAATTGGACAGTTAGTTATAAATGTAAAACACACTTGAAAGCCTTCTCAGAGACAAAATGCATAAAAAACTGCAATAAAGTGGGTATGCCGAACTAACAAAGGGCATTGTAAAGATGCATTATTGGAGTTCTCCATGCTCTTTTTGCAAGAAATGATGTTTTTTTGGCTCACATGAAAACCATCCAACATCATTTTATGGAACAGAACATTGTCCACCATTTCCCACATGCAGTATATGTCTATATAACATGTGAGGGCACATTTAAAACTCAATTCTAATATTGAATATGTGTATCATTTTGTCTCTGATGAAGATTCTGTTAGGACCAAAAGGTCAGGCTCTCTATGGCTCAATTCTACTCCACTAGCTCTCTTTTATTGGATAAGCAGTTTTAGTAGCTCTTTTGTTGCTTTCTAATATGAGGAAACAGAAAAGAAATCATAATCTGGCTATGATATAAAAATATACCTTGAGCCAAAGTATTCGCCACAAACTTTATTATAAAAATAAATTTCAGCGAAGATTCAACACCTTCCTATCTAGGGCAAGTTTTTTTATGCAGCCAATCTATTTACGTACAGAAAAAAAATTGTAGGTTTTTGCAAAAAATTGAGCGCTCTATGTACATTGCGTACCTGTAGCACTGATCATTTCTATCAAATGAAAATCACCAAACAGTGACTGAGGTTTACCTTGACGAATCCCACCAAATGCTACCAGAGGGAAAATGTCATATTCAGGTTCTACCTTTATGTTTCCGTCTGTTACAAAAATTATGCCTGCATTCTGGAGATACAGAATGTATCACTTGAATCAAGAGACATGATGTAAATATATATTCTACTCTTACATGTAGTTATTTTAAATCGTTGTTACATTCTGTGGAGAAAGAAAATGATGATGGTACATATCTGTAAAGGAGCAGAAATGTACAATTGTATCTCATTTCAAATTTCAACTCAAGAGAAAATAATCATGTTGATTAGTAAGGAAATAAAGTATTGATAATTAATTGATCAATTAGATTTTCTTCGATGGTAAGCAACACATTGTAACCCATGAACACTCGATCTCATCATGAACATAAAAACACTGCTATCCTACCCATAATAATGAATAGAGCACCATTCTAATTTCCTAATTAAAGGCAAAATCAAGGATCTGCAAACTGTAATGCCAGGAGTCTGGAGATACGAAGAGACCACCTTTACACACATACAAACATAAATGTACACCCCTGTGACTAAAAAACATTTAGTTTATTTCTGTCACATTTTACAATTTAGATCTTAAAGATCTGCTCTCTCTCTCTCTACTCCTTACTTGAACAAGGATAAAAATCAATCAACAACGGTGTCCAATACCAATGTGATAACTTTCTTTACACCTGGGTGAAGAGATAAAAGGTACACATATTGCCTTGCTCTTGGACATAAGTTGAACCTATAAACTTGCTGTCCGTCCAAGAGACCAAACCACAGGACCACCACATACATGTATGTTCACCTTTCTCATAAATGTAAAGCACTTAAAGACACACTTTGTGCATGCATGATTATACATGTGTGCATGAAGGGGAGTGCAGAGAAGACAGGATTTTACATCATGATTGAAGATAGATGAACAGAAAAACCACAGAGTAACAAATATGGAAGGGTGGAAATATTAGGTTAGATTGTCCAAAATAGAGCAAAAAAAAAAATAATAAAATAAAAAAAAATACAAACAGCATTAGATGACGTAGTACATTGTAAATTGTTACCTTGCTTATATTTACGTCCACCAATGTCACCTGCATTCATTGCATATTGAATACCAGGATATAGGTATTTCTCTTCTTGACTTAACTTGCCGTCTGTTATATATATGATGCCTGCATTCTATATCATAAAAAAAGGGGCAAGGATAAAGAGAAATATTCACTCATAAAATACCAATGAGTGAAACATTCACTCATAAAACACCACTGACTTTCCACCCACTACATTCCTAGTAAGTCACTGTATTCAACACACGAAGGCTCACTGCTACAATCATGTAAAATCTGGAAAAAAGGAGAATAAGAAAAGATTTCAACATAATAAGATTGTTTTAGCAGGTGAAGGTTTCACCAAGTATTCTTTCTTGAGGTTGTGAGTGGTCCTGAAAAGGACCTACCCAATTGTTTTGTTTACCAAGGGTTTCCCCTTCAGTTCTTAGAGACTGTGCTTGCAGCAGTCCCTGCATAACATACCATGTTATTATTATCATTACCCCTAAGTGCCTTGCGATAAAGCAGATAAAGGTACCCTTTTGGGAAGTCTTCGGTATGACTCGGCCGTAAACCGAACCCTTGACGTCTTGTCCATGAGGCAAAGTGAGCTGCAAAATGTACCTACAGGCACTCTGTAAGGAAAATCTGTAAAGAATGTGGAATATATGTACATCCGACAGAACAGCCCAAAGTCCAAGAAGAACCATGTTGTAATGATTACCATGATATAGTCATTTTTGTTTGTTTTGTTGGTTATTGGTGCAGTTATAGGTGAAGTAACGATGAAACGCAACTAATAGTTGACTAGTTAAGGTTTAACAGATGACAGAGAATAACTTCTACCAGACATTAATAGGTTAAGAATGGAGGCGAGTGCCACAAAGCCAAATGAGAAAATGAACATTAACACTGCATTCATTTACCTTGAGCACCTGCGTCAAATGCAGCAAATGCAAGTTCATATTCCCAAAAAGGTCCGTCCACATAGACTACATTTCCATCGGTTATATAAATAATTCCTGCATTCTGGAGAAGTCAGGAGACAATATCAAACATTCACAATGTTGTAAATTTTTTAAGGTTCGTGAAGCAGATGGCAGCCATTTTGAGAAATGGTGAGTTACAGTGAAGGTACAATTATGCATGTCTGATCTTAAAAAGGCTGCACCTAATCTGCTACATCATATCCCCTTAAAATCAGAAAGAAAACAATGTTTACATAGCACAGGTCATAGAGAGTAGAAAAATGGTTAAATTGTGCTTTAAAAAAATTGACATCATCCAACATTTTGTTACTGTCAAATAAAAAAAAACTGATAAAGATAACAATGAGTGGCATCACACTGTCAGGCTTATACATGTAAAAACCCCTGCTAAATAGAAACAAATTGATTAAATTTACATTGAACCCTCAGCAAAGAAGGATAAATGGTCATGTGCAATATTTTTTTTTTTTAATCAAAATGTAGTTTCCTTTGAAGGTTCTGAACCACACAGACAATTTTAAAAAACATCATGAACCTGTGTTTAATTCTATTTATTGGACTTTAAATCTTTTCAAACTTAATGTTTTTTTCATAACAACACACCAAAGCACAACACTCTATTCAATAGAAAAGAACAGAAATTGAATGCGCAACACCAAAAGGTGAAAATACAAATGTACAGTCTGTTTTTCGTAAAAATGGTACAAATGGGGAAAAATATTTTAGGTTTGAAATCTTCTCAAACGATATGTGTATGTGGTATCAAATTAAAGTTTAATGCTTTTTCTTTCCATTACATAAATTATATGTTTTGCTTTAATTTGTAGACAAAAGTTAAGCTAAATTTTAGGTGATGAGGAAAATTTGCAATTACACAAACACTTTGTTCGTAGCACTGTTCCTCTCTAGTCATCATGACCTGTAATGTTCATAACCTATACAATACCATACACATCTAGAGGTGCATAACAGATTGATTGTAGAAATCTTATTAACATCTCCAGCACCAAACAAGATGAAAAAAAAGAATGGGTGTAGAAAGCCTGGTTTCCTTCCTTTCAAGAAATTATAAGCAGTACCATGTTGTAATCGATCTTCATACAACAGAAAACAAGTATGAAGATGATTAGTGAAATGGTTCTTGAGTTATTGTGAGAACAAACTATTCTTTCCTATTTATTGACCTCTGTGACCTTTGACCTTTGATCTTCTGACCCCAAAATCTAATCAGATCATTGTCACCCCAGTATGTACACATGTACCAAGAATGAAGATGATCCATCAAATGGTCTTAAGTTATCGTGAGAACGAAAGTGGTACGGACGTACGGACAACCTGAAAACATAATGCCTCCGGCGAGACTTCGTCGTGGAAGTATAAAAATATGTTTCCTACTTGTACCATTTTTATCGATATGCTGTACATGTATGTAACCTACCTTCAAGATCTTGCCGGCATTATCACCGCTGGTGGGGTAAGGGAAGAAACACCATGCGATATCCCTGAATGGACTGTATCCCCAAGAACTATCCTGTGTTGTATCAAACCGGCCAACAGATTCCAAGACCTAATAAAGTACAAACGAAAGAGTTCACATTTACATCACTCAAGGCTGAATAGATTTATAATAGTTACTGTTTTCTGTCTATTCATTTAATCCCAATTTTTTCCTGTAAAGACCTTTTTATAGGGACATGGTATTTGTAATCTGACATTTAAATGGATGACAACAGACTTGATCTGAATTGAGTTCACAAAAATACACTCCTGACCACTTTAATGATGGTCTGCAAATCAAAACTGAAAAAGCATTCTCTATTACGCATGACATTAGATCTTTTTGTTAAAAACAAACATTGAGTACAAGGAATATAAATTTTATAAATGGCCAGGAAGGTGTTTCAAAAAGTTGTTTGCAAGTTACAGGCAACTTTACAAAGGACTTGAAATATTAAGAACAGAATGGGATACTCGTATCATTTTTTATTTAATTAGTTCAAGTTGAAATGTGCAGATATAGATTATTCTCCCTATTACTGACAAAATGTTTGTATGTCAAGGATTATTTTTTTAGCAACAAAAATACAGTCAAACCTGAGTTAGAATTTTGGGCATTCTGTTTGGCATTACACATTCAAGAAAGTTGTTTGTAACTTACAAATGACCTTAATAATGAAACACCCCAAGGTTTAATGTAAATTGCCAATTAGTCTAAACACACTTAGAGTAATGCCAATTTGGTCCTATCCCACATGACCTAATTCCGTTTCGTTTACAACCAGTTCATCTAATTACCATTTGGTCTAATCCCTACTAGCCTATTTACCTATTTATCTAATTCCCATTTGGTCTAATGTCCATTTCGTCTAATGTCCTCTTAGTCAACACCACTTGGACACTTCCAGTAACAAACTGGTAATGGACCAAATATTTATTTGAGAATAAGACCAAAGTCCACATAGACAATTGGCTTTAAGACGAAATGGCAATTGGACCAAGTGGTCATTAGACCACGTGAGAATCAGACCAATTATGTATTAGACCATGGAGAACTTAGACCAACTTGTTAGTAGACTAAATGGGCTTAGCCTAATTGGTTAAATACAAACTCAGAATTGGACCAACAAAGTGGATTTAAACACTGGATTACTACCTACCTGGTTATGAGTGATATCATTGCCATCAGCTAAGAGTAGGACACTCTTATCAATAGCCAGGATTCCTACAAAGGCTCCAGGAGTGGTGTCAACATCAAAGTTTACGCTTGTACCTGGCTCTGCTGAAACCTTGCTAAAGCTTGCTGTCACCTGCAGATATGAGAAAATAATCGGTAGAAGATTGCACTGACTTGTGACTAAATAAATTTCCTCACACAAAACCTGCCCAAATATCACTCCCAATGTTTGTTTGTTTTTTTTAAACATCTGTATCACTATTAGTGTTGTGGAGAATATCGACCTACAAACTGTATTAAAATCGCATTGTTTTCAAGAGTGTTACAAACAAGAGGTTGAACATACTCTCATTAATAACTCTCAAACACACTTTCACACTAAACCCACATTAAAAACTCACCGAAATCACAATAAAGGACAAGGCAAATCGGAGTTAAATTAGGCTGAACACTCGCCATATTTAGAACTCACTTTAATAGTCTTTGTTTCAGGCACAAGTACATATTCGTAACAAGAGCTACAATGGTTACTACAAAAGCAAATTTGGTTTACCCAGTATAAACTGCATTACCCAGTCCTAACCAGTTCAAAGCGGTTTAGACAAGTACTCACCGGATTCTTAAAGACCACATTGACCACAAACTCCAGACTGTCCAGTACCACTTCCCCAGCTTCAGTAAGGAAGTATACAATCAGCTTGCTCTTTGGTGACATCTCTGCCGTGATGGCTTTAGTGATGGTGTACTCGGTTCCTGTCACATCAATCGTTTCAGCGTCAATGATGTTTCCTCGAGATACAATCTATCATGGTTAAAAATAAAAATCAAGCTTTTTTAGAGCCAAGATTACTTCTGATTTAACTTATCTCCTTCAACTAAAATACAACAATATTTTCAGAGGTTTCATTGCTTTTACTTTTGTTTTTAAATTATTTATTTATTTATTTATTTATTTATTTCTAATTATTTTTATTTATTTATTTATTTATTTATTTATTTATTTATTTTTATTATCATTATTACTTTTATTATTATTATCATTATTATTATTATTTTTATTATTATTAATATTATTATTTTTTTTTGTGGGGGGGGGGGGGGTCCCGGGAGTATGGTGGCTGTTGTTCCCTTGACATTGTATGACTCATTTTTCAAAATTTAAGGTGCCAATCATTGTCAGCCCCCATCTTTTGTTTTTTACTGAAATCAATAGCAATTAACAAAAGACATGACAACTCAATGAGGGCAGGCATCGTTAAAGCATTTACCTGTTCATCTGATGACCTGGTGCTTCCTATATTAAACATATAATATATGGGAATGAAAGAACTCTTGTATTTATCAGATAAAACATTCCTATGATGAAGAAAATACATGTATTATTAAAAATTGAAAAGCAGTGATTCTAATTGGGTCTGCAAACATACATGTAATACTTTAGAAAAATAGATTGAAACATTTCACTAATGAGTACTGGATCATCTAGAAGATCAATAAAGTCGCATCTTTTGAAAAAGAAAAAGGAATGCTTACAAATATTAAATCGGTGAAAGTAGGTACAAACAATACTCTAACGATTCATCTTTTTCAATGAATTAAAACTTGTGTACGTTGCATGAAATTCTTACCTGATAAGTCAGTTTGCCGGGAGCTGAGGTTGCCTGTATGCTGAAGGATGCTTGAGAACCGATCTAAACAAACAAACAAAGATACTATTAATTATTGCCGAATTAAGGACTTTACAATATTTACAAAAATTAACATTACATTGTATATATTCTACACAATTCCATTCCAAAAGATACTAAATCCACTTTTGATGAAAAGGGAGTTATTGATATGAGATAGATGTTCAGGTAGACACCTGTCTCTGAATAAAAGTATTAACCTAAATTCTGTGAGCAATAACAAAATACACCTTTTATGACTTTTCTATAGACCACTTCATAAACCATTTTCTCAGAAATTACAAAAGTGGATTTAATTCATTTTTTTAATAAAAGCCTTTGATCATAATCAAGGCCTTTTATACATGTAATATTGGGACTAATGTAGGTTTCTTCTTTAGGCAGTAGGTCTACATACTATGAAACCCTTGCCCCGATTCCTTTTCTTCTAAGTTAAATAATCAGCATTGATTAAAAACAAATAAAGACAGAAAATTAATAATGAAATTCCTCCTTTAAGGTTATAGAAGGGGAAAAGGGTACAAATGCATTTTCATAGTTCAAGAGGGGGGAAAAAAGTAAAAAGCATTCCTCATGGTTCATTATGACATTATAATAATAGAATTTGTTTCATTTCCTTCATATAACCTTGATGAATATTTGTCTATTACTCAGCAAACCACCAAAAAAAACAAAAAACATGTCGCATTAATTCAAATCAAATTAGAAAAACAAATAATCTGTTAATTGCGAGTTATCACTACAGTACTGTACTCGTGGAAATATTCGCGGTACAATAATTTTTGCAGATTTTGCGCCAAGATCGACAACCGCGATTTAAAAAACCCGTGAATATATGAGCATGCTCTCTTATGTATATAGTGGGAAGGTTCAATTACATGCTTACGAACATGCAGGGTGAATTTAAGAACCTGTGAACATGATTTTAGGCCGCTCAGCGCGAAAAATTAATCCCGCGAAAATATCAGCGAATACAATAAGTCACTGTCATTTTGTAGATTTTGTAGCCATTTTCAATTCCATAATACTAGTATGTTAAATCAAGCAATACATTTAATTTGCCCCAAAAGGTTGAATGGCACATGCTCAAAATAATCCAAACTGTAGTACAATGACACTATGACACCTCTCCAGGATGAGCTTACGAGGGGATGCAATCACAGAGTTGGCTTACCGTCAAGGCACTGTTACTGTCTGGACTGACTTGTATGAAGGTGTTACTATCAGAAGAGGCTGGGTTGAGGTACTTGGTAGATGAAGCGATATAGGTACCAGCAGGTAGAATGACTTCAGTGTTCTGGCGGTAGTACGGTGGTAGAGTCACCCTGGTATTGATGATTCCTTTGTATTCAGCCTAAAGAAGCACAAGATCATAAGTTCAAAGGTCATAATCATCGTTAATTGTCATGCTAATGCAATTTACTTTAAAGTTTCAATTTATATTTCAGCATTATTTGTTGATTTTTAATTTGAGATAGCAAGGTTTATTTTGAGAATAGGTGTGTTCTCAAAAGCTTCTCTGAGCAATGGGTAACTTTTGCCCACACTTGGTTAAAGGTGATTTAGACCCCATTTTTTAATGCACAGAACACAAATTTGAGGTAATTTCAGGACGTGAAAATATCAGAGACAAAAGGTTACATACATGTAGAGAGCCAACAGTCTGAAATAGTGACAAGAATTAACAGTTATACAGTTTTGAAGGTCTGAAGAAGGAGACTAAAGTAAGTCGGTAACACATCTAAGAGCTCTTTAATATGAACCTCTGAAAGTTTTGACACACTTTCACAAATCGATCTTTGGATATTTCTAATTTGATAAAAACAAAGGATTAAAATCTAAATCCTAATGTAGGACTTACAGCACATGAAATTAAAACAATTTTAAGTTTTTGTCTAGGTTTTTTTTTCTTCTTAAATGTAAAGCCAATGAACGTACCACAAGATTGATGCTATTATCCTCACTGGAGGTTTGAATGAAGGCCTCAACAACCCCAGTCTGTGGAGCAATGGTCAGTGTCTGTACCGACCATTGTATACTCTCACCATAGCATACATTCCTGCAGTCCCTCAGTTCAAGACCCCTAACACGTTCCTCTTCAGTCAAAGGGGTACCGTCTTGATGACTCACCACAAGCTGGCATGTAAAAAGGTAGATTTATCAGAGTAGATTTGGAATAAATCAATGGAAAACATTGTAATGCATTTATTTATTCCATTGCCTCAATTACAGTAGTTGATGTTGAGTTAAGTGCAGTGCATGTAGATACTTATACTGATATTCATTTCCTTCTAAAATAACTCTCACAGAAGCATCTTTACACAAGTAAGGAGAAATTCATAAAATAAGGCAACAAACATCACAATCATTTAATGTGATTTTGTCCTTCCCCCGGAGTTTGAATCTAACCAATAGTTAGTTTTTATTTGGATGCCTAACATACTGTGACTTACGTATACATGATAAGGCAGTCCTGGCTTGTAGTTATCTCGACTAACGGTCGCCTGGAACACCACTTTGACCGGGTATTTATGATATGTGAGTTGAACTTCATCTGCTTCTTGAGTAATGCCTGTCAGGGTCTCGGTCATGTTAGCAGTAAATCGAAACATATCACCTTCATCCCAATTTGGGTTGTTGTTGTATGAGGTCCTCTTCAGACCAATGAGCTCATCAGTGCTAAACTCGGTCTCCACTTTGCCAGTGTTCGTAATCTGTGAAGCAATACAGTGTTGGTTACAGGTAGATTCAGATTAACCCTTTAGCACTGCGTGAAACGTGTCAGCTTACTCCCTAACAGAAAGGGTCTTGCTGTGTTTGCATCAGGGTGTTTAAATAAGACATACTTGTAAAGCATACTTTTTTTCTGTGCAGAATCGGACAGCAAACATCCCATGGGTAATGCACAACAAGTATGGGTATGCATGATCACATATTTTTTATATTATCATGACTATAGCGTGCATAAAACAGGGGCGGTTTAGGGCGGTTCAGTGAGTAAGCTGACAGGCGGTCTTGGGTGGTTTAGGTGCTAACGGGTTCAAACTGCATTTATACTTCCATATTTATGTAGCGCATACCAGTGACATTACATTTGCTTCGGTGCAATTGCTCCAGGGCCCTATAACATAAAGGTTTGCAATCGATTGCAAATTTGAAAAAATGGTTGCAATTGGTTGCTGATGAGCCTTTTGAACAAAAAGCGCATGCAACAATGATTGTGATTGGCTATTGCCACTTTGCGATTGATTGCAAATGTAATGGAGCACTAGTTTTATTTTGTCTAGGGTTAGAGTTGCAATAGGGTTTCATGTGAGGTTATGGTTAGGCTTAGGGTTAGGTTAAGGGTTGGGTAAATACTTAAGAGCCACTGTCTGAGAGAATCAGGCAGATTTGAAAAAAGTTGGAAGATGGGGGTCGGCGGATTTCTTTTATATTTTGAGGTTTAAGTACATAGAGGGTAGGTCCCCCGAAAATGGGGTTAAAAATTTCTGATCATAATTATCTTCATAGTTATCCGACCCCCCTAAAATTGACCCTTTTTGGGTGATTTCAAAGCCTTGCATTTGTCAATTTATGGTCATTTTCATGACCTATTAAAAGTCATTTGAAATTGTTCGATTCAAATAAAATTTGCAGGGCTTTAAAATTAAATGTCTTTCTTTGCAGGCATGTAAATGAAATTTAAAACAAAGGATCGGAAGGTACCATTTTTGCAATAGGGATGTTGCCATTTCTGCATTTTTCAGGAAGGAGAAAAATGGGAAATTTTGGCAATATTCATGGGAGTGTAACAAAAATGGCCCAACTTTTTTCAGGCTGATTTTTTCACAGAATGTGTCCCAAACATAGGTAAATCCCGATTATAGGTTTCAAATCCGTGGAGTGTCTTCAACTTTTCTTGTTAGAAGCTGCTAAAAATAGGTCTTTTTCAAAAAAACCTGAAAATATGGAATCTTGTACCTGCTGCAAAATGTACTATAATTACTTGCAATAAACCCCAAAAGTGTTTGTAAAGCACTTCATACCAAGCAGATATGTCCTTATAAAATGCAGGCAAATTTAATTTTAGGTATTTCATTTGTTAACACCCCCATATCGCTAATGGACTGTCCCTGTTAGAAAATATACATCTAAATTCTACATAAAACTCATAAATTACTTGTTTTACATATATGATAATGAAGGCATAATGACAAAATAACTTCAATCAAATGGAAATCAATGGGTACATGGACTTTCTAGAAACAGTACAAATCTTCAAATAAACATTTAGGCCTATGGTCACACATATCGATCTTAGTACGATCCATGCACATAATCTAATGTCACCAAAAGATGACTCCATGAAGTTACATAACGATAAAGATGGAAAAAAAATCTGGCAATTTGTATATCGCTTTTAATTGAGTTTCTACTGGTACACACAACGATTTATATTAAAATCATTATCATGATTATAGACGTCAGAAAGAGAGGGCCAGGGGACTACCCCAACTTAAATATGTGGAGGTAGGCCTAAAAAGATACCCCCATGAATATCATTTTGGGGTTGTAATATACCCTGTCAGGATTTTCAAGGAACAAATGACTCCTGACTCCTTTGTTATCTTAAAGAAAATTGAAGATTTTGTGTTAGTTGTATTCAGATATTTGCAATTAGTTATCAAGAGAAACAAAGAATTTAGGAAGAATAAACTTTTTTAAAGTAAAAAAAAAATATTGGAGGGGGGGGGGGTTCACTCGGATATCAATAAGCCCACTCCCTCCAATATTGTTGGTACCGTATAGGTATCAGCGACCGTCTTAATAATAATAATTTTGATTGACTCGGATAATATTATGTAAATGGTCTATATAATTTGGGGCAGATATTATAGTCTCTTCTATAATCTTTTTGGCACTCGGATTTTATTGAGCCCACCCACCCCCCCCCCCTTCCCCGAACACAGCTCACAATATTTAGGTATCTACTGACAGGATTTTCAGCTCGCGCTGTACGCTCGCATCAATTTTAAGCTTCATTTTTTTTCTTTCTTCAAAAGAACAATCGCTGGGGGTTAACCCCCATGTTTGCAAAAAGTTGCTTGGAAATCATTGAGCCCTCCCCCCTCTCATCCCTTATTGATCTACTCCAAATTACTTTAACACAGCTCACATTTCAGGTTTCTATAAGGTACATGCAGGTAATATGGGCCACCTGAAACAAATCATGTCGTGACCGTCGACCGGTGACCGGTGTGAGCGCCATAATATTGTTCATATTAACTGTATACGAAAATCTATCGTCGTGAGAGCATCTGATGCCGAAACTTCTCTGAGAAAATTGCTGAAAACCAACGAGGTAGGTAAAACTTACGGCATTTTTTTACCCTGATGTAAAATATGATATTTCACAGAATGTGATCGTGAAAGGGTGTTTGGGGGGTAACCTCAATTTTTTGTATATTTAGTAAGCTTATAGTTTCATTTTGATCATAATAGCGTGTACAGGTCAATGTGTTGTAGTGAAGGGGTGCAATGTTGCATTGAATGCTTGCCTGACATGGCAACATTAGTGCAGGTAAGATTGGCAGTCCAAAGTGGCGGAAATGATTCTGGTACTTATAGTATTGGGATGAGGCATCAATCTCTTTGCTACGATTTTTTGGGGTATATTCACAGTATGTAATTAATATTCACAATAAAAGTTTGAGCAGTAGTTATTGATCCATAAAAACAAAGATTAGACTGTGTGTCATTTTATAATTTTATGCAAATTAGGCAAATCAGCTTAGGGGCCCATATTACCTGCATACCGTAATGACATTTTCAGCCCACGCCGCGCGCTCGCATTTTTTCCATCTCTCATAGGCCTATAAACAAGATCTAGGGGGTAAGGCCCCCTTGTTTGTTTGTTTTGGGTTTGTTTTTTGCTTCGTTTTTTTTTTTTTTTTTTCACTGAGGTTCATTCCTCCCCTAGACAAAAGAATCTAGCCTGTAACCATAAAGCTGGATTTAACTTAAAGAACAATGACAACTCTACACCTGAGACGTGTTTCCTTGGGGTAGGACTGAGGGGGCCTTGGTGGGTCGCGTAAACAAAAAGGGGCCCCAAAAATAAGGGGGGGGGGGAGTTTTTGGAAGAAAAATCCCGGGAAGTGTTGAGGGAACGTCCAAGATATTGCCAGGATCGCGAAGATTGAAAGCGGTGACGAACACATTCAAGAAATTAAAGCCAAAGCAATATAATGTCGCTGGAGCCAGAAAGAATTATTCCACCATTATGACAAACAGTGTATTTTGTTTATTTTATTATTACTTTTTTTTTGCAGACGCCCCAACTTCTGGTGAAGGGCGTGGGTCTCTTTATTTGTTGCATGTCAGTGATCATGTGATTTTGAGTCTCAAAATGAAAAATAAATTATGTATTTTCATTGCAGTTACATTATTGTTACATCCATTTTGTTTCTTTCTCTTTTTTCAGAGTGAAATTTTGAAGAATTTTTGTAGTAAACGCTTTCTCTTGGAGGAATTTGAAAATAATAATTAGAAAAAAAAACTCTACTTATATTCCATAACTCAATATCTCGAATATGAGAACAAAGCTTAATAAAACCTTATTATTATCGTCATGATTGACTTCCAATTATAACATTGCCTTATACACGTATGTACATGAACAATTTCTAGGATCATTGTTCCTGTGGATCCGTCTATTTCAGTATTATGGGTATGATTCAATAACTAAATTTAAAACATTGTGAAGGAATAACAAAATAATATATTATAAGGGGAGATCCAACCCTCAAAATGAAGGTACAAATGTTGTTATTGTACAAACTAAGCACACCATGTTTTTTCGAAAGAAAATATCATTGGAAACAATATTTCAGAGGTGTGCTCTTCAAAAGCCGAAATAATAATCTCAAACAAACTTCAACCAGCGGATAACCACCAAGGTACAATTACATAAATAAATTCAATTATAAACGATCATTTTATCAATCGCAAAACAAATTGGGAACGGACAAATTCACCTAATCAATATCAATAAAAAACATCGAGATCATCAATATAAAACCTTGATATAAAGTAATCCATAAAAGAAGGACCAAAAAACTCGAATTACGTAAAAATCACATAAAAGACTTCTAAAATACAATACAATTCAATCGACCTATGGTAAAAAAAATCAAAATCAAACAAATCCCATAACCAAGAAAATCAAACATTCCCCCCCCCCTATTCGACGACACACATAGTTACCTTCACTTAACCAAGGTATCCTGTCCCTCAGGATATATTCACACATAAACAAAATACAGTACTCACACACTCATATAGAGTTACGGTACTTCCCCATGCTCCTATAGCCATTCCTCGGGGAACACAATGGCAGAAACCTGGCAACTGAGGTGGGTCTTTTGCCCATGGTCCAAACTGTGAGTCACAATAACATTACTGAAAATTAACAAAAAGGCTTCTCAAGAGTCCATACAAAAACACCAAAATCCGAAGACCCCAACCCACTACATCCCAATAAAAAATCACTAGAAAGAGACGGGTCAAATAACTACTATTCACGGAGAGGGTGTACCTTACAAATTTTAAAAACCTTTATTGAGCGACAAAATACAGGTCCACCTGGAAGGGTCTAAGAAGCAATAGGAGCAATGAATGTCAAGATATAGCCAGGGTCTCCATGTAAAACAAACAAAAAGTAAAGACAAGCCCTCTCGCAAGTGATTATCATATTTCAAATAACCCATACCTTCTCTATTTCTATCCCTTAAGTATCATCAATAAAGTCTACTCCCTGATGCAATATGTCGACTATGGTCCATAAGCAGATCTCAATGCACGGCGATTAATATTATAAGTCCAATTCAAGAAGAATTGAACAGTTAGCGAGTATCCAAAAAAAAATAAGATTTTCACCACACAATCAACCTTTTTGAACGGACAGTGTAGAATGAAGGAATCCTTCAGCTGGGCATCCCTCCTTACTAAGTCGTAATAGTGCAGGTATACACCTACATTTTCGAAAGATGCAAATTATTAAAGATTTCATACCCTCCCCAAGTCTCAAAAATTGATAATCAATCGCTAATCCTCACCCCTTCAAAATGTTAGAGAAAAGATAAACAATCCAAGAGCAGCCAAAAGGACTTCAAAAACATCGATGCCCACTAAACGTATTAATAAACTTTCAAAAAACCCTACAACTAAATCCCGTCAAATAGTTCAAATAATTAGCTACACGCGCCCGCCAAGACTCACGACGCCTAGCCCATTGCTCACTGATCAAATATCATTCATTTATACAATGGAGTTAAGCGGCCTCTAAAAAATCCAAACGAAAACACACACGAACAAATCAAGTATTAGTGTAAATATAAGCAACTCACACATCAATCTGTCCCCAAACTCAGCGTCCATACACACCAATACCCCCACAAAAACCCCGATCAAAAAACAACCCATCTATAATTCTCCATAACAGAGAGCAAATCCCTTCATTACCACTACTGTACCTAACAGTACCACATGCACGGGCAAATAAGCTTATATCTAATCAGAATGCATTACTACACAATTAAGCCCAAGATTAATTAAAACCACATATATTCTCTACACATCAGAAGCGAGCATAAACACCAAACCCAGAAAAATATATCAAACAGAAATCACGCCCAAGTACAAATCGACTACCCAAATTAGCGAATAATGCCTCACAAAGTATCAAAATCAAGATCACTTTAGAGTATAAGACTATAAAAATATCCAATGCAGTTCTCACAAGATGTAGTGCATATATTTCAAAAATTTTCTAAAAGTTACGATTTTAATTTTTGTACGCAGTTTTTATAAGTGCGAAGTATAAATTAAGATACATCATTTTTTTTTGGAAAAAAATATGAAAAATTAACTTGTTTGGGCTAATTATCCATTTTTACTCCTTTGAATGCCATCAAAATAGATTATCTCTGTAGACAATTTATTCCTGTTTAATATGATCCGCATTTTAAAGCAATTTGATATATCCATCAAAAGTTATCTTTAAACAATTGTTTGACATAAAAAGGGCAACAATTTTGGACGCCCCTTGAATTTGGAGGTGATCGCAACAAATTTTGAAGGGCACACCTCTGAAATATTGTGCCCTATAACATTTTCTTTAGAATAACAAGGTGTGCTTAGTTTGTACAAAAACAACATCAAAATCGTTAACTAGGCATTTTTTCAGGTTTGGATCTCCCCTTATTAGTTCATAGAATGGCTCATTCTACAACAATTCTGAATGCTTTTAGTGCAATATCCAAGATAATAGAAGAGATTTACACATTGACACAAAACACTACACTTTTTTGCCATTTGAAAAAAAGAGCATACTTAAAGCGGCTGGTGAACAAAAAGTAAAAGACACTCCACGGATTTGAAACCTGAATGACTTCACCTGGGTTGGTCCTATAGCCCACATTAAAATCAGCTCAGAAAAATTTGGGCCATTTTTTTTATAGCACGTCAAAGATAGCCCAAAATAGGCTATTTTGGAATACCTAAAAGTCAGGAAAATTGCGTCACCCTCTCCTGAGATTAATGGAATGATCCAATTACTTATGTAAAATATCACCTATACAGCGTTATAGGGATAGGTTTGAAGAAGTCAGCCATTAAATTTCAAATGATTTGCAGAATTTTAAATACAGTTTTATTAGTGTTGAAAACAGTGCTAAATTTGAAATTTGCCAATTTAAGTAGTACCCGAAAAGGCCATTTAAGGGGGTTTGATAATTATGAAAGATAATTATGATTATAAAATTCTATATACATGTTCTAAGTTTTAAAACCT